>PVIA01000897.1:0-340902 GCA_004024845.1 Tonatia bakeri
GGTGTTTCACAGCACACGGTTTGGGAAAAGAACCCTAGGGCATGTGGCGTGGGCTCTTCGGTGAGAACTGCTCCGAATCTTGCGTGGTCCTGAAGGAACCATCAGGCACCCCAAAAGTGTTCTCCAGGCTCCTTATCTCCCTCCAGCCTAAGCACTTAGCCGATATTTGTTACTGCTGTTAATAAAACGAAGGATATTAATCCTTCTAGGATGGACAAATGATTTAACCTGTAATTACTGAGCCCAAAAACAAACCAAAAAACTGGATCAGAGCCTCTGTACTATTGGCCCTGCCTCAGACAAATAGGCTTTTTCTCCCCTCCCTTAAAATGGGATTGAAAAATGAGGCAATGTAGTGTTTAGGGATGGTTGAACCTAATGAATGTTAGGGAAGAATGTTCATTCTGGACAGTCTCACAGGCTCCTGAAACTTAAAGCACAGAAATCTGTTCTTGCATTCTTATTTAAAGTGAACGGCACTGTTTCCAGGCCACAGTAGGCAGCACCCAAAGCAAGAATCATCCTTTCTTCCTGTCGGTTCCTCCTTCCTCAGCCAGCCCTCTACCAATTGTCTCCTCAGGGTGTCCCACAGCCACTCCTCCTCTCCACCCTCAGCCCCGGCCTTGGTGCAGGGTCTTACCCTACTCCTGGGCTGGTGCAGCTGTTTCCCAACCATAGTAAGCAAGGGGTGGGGGCGGAGGGGGTACAGATATCCATGGAATTGCACAGCTCTTTCCCCTTTAAACTGTGAATTACAGGAGGGTGAGGCTTATGTCTTATTTGTCCTCCTGTCCCCAGTAATTAGCAGAGCACTTGGCACTTCTAATTAGGGATCCATCAGTCAATACATGTAAGTAGGGACAAAAAGAAGAAACAAAGAGTGGAATGAATTAGATATTTGGTAGGTTTTATTGCTCTCTGCAGTTGATTTGTTAGATATTCTCAGTGCCTACAGAACAGTTTGTACTTTGGAAGCATGGAGATGAGAGCTATTAAAATGAAACACTAAGTCTGTTTAAGTGGTCATAAACATATTTAAATGGGCTTTTCAGAAACTCATTCATTGTCAAAACAGCCATCGCGATTAATATCAAATAAAGAAATGTCGAATGGAGGAAAAATGCAAAAAATATTTATGGGTTCAGGACACACAGTTACTATCATGGTAAAGAGTGAATGATGTGATTAAATCATCTGGGGTTAAAATGGTCTTCAGTAAATTCCCCAAATACCAGACATCGTTTCATCGTTAGGAACACTTGTTATCTTTGGTGAGTAAGAGACCCGTCATTGCTGTACCAGGCCATACACTTGTAAGTAATTAATTATGGTATTAATTTGCAAAAGAGTCATTATTTGGTCAAAATTTACCCGAAATGATCTATTGGGAATCCCTGAAAGTGGAGGGATTGGGCAGTCGACCAAATGGCAGGCACTGAGAAAGTAAGGCAGCAAGAAGAAGTGCTGGGTGGTAGTAACTCCAAATTTAGATACTAGTGGGGAAATATGTACGCAGACAGGAGGCAGAGAGTTACGGACTTCAGGAGTTTGGAAGGAGGAGAGACTAGGCGTCTGGTCCCCTGACCTACTGCACTGCTGTTGTATAATACTGAGTGTCATACAAGTAAAAATAACAGCAAATTGTTATATAGCATTTGCCTTGGGCCTGCTGCTACACTAGTGCTTTCACTAGCATCAGTTAAATCACAATCCTCACAACACCTTTATGCGGGAGGGTACTGTCATGAATCCTATGAATGCTTATTTATAGGTGAGGAAATTGAAGTGTAGACAAAGTAAGTCAATCATCCAGCTAGTAAATGGAGAAGCCAGGATTTATATGACAGATATAGGACTGCAGCACCCTGAAGAATGTTTAAATTGCAGTAAGGGTATATTTGGGGCTTCATAATATACAGCAACTTGTACAGTTGGCATGGAAACAGCCAGGTGGTATGCTTCTGGGATCCACGAAAGCTGTGTAGGTGTGCATGTGCATAGCACCTGAGCTACCCTTTGATCCAGATGATCCTATGGGGAAACCTAACATTAGTTATCGGGTCCACCTGCACAATAATGGCACTTAGAGATCTTTGTGGTGTATTCATTAATATCAGAGCTTAAAACTGTGGTGAACCTTAGGCTCTGACAAAATGTGATAGCTTCAAACTTAGTAGTCACTTGATTGTCTGGATGGGCAGTTTCTCAAGGACCTTTCTCATGACCTGCATGGTAGTAACACAGGGTGTTTGGATAAACCCAGGAATGGAAGTTATAAATTAGAAAGAATGTATCAGATGAAGCATAGCAGGCTGTGAGCCTCCTGCAACTCAAGATGTCAACTAGAACCACCCTTTGCAAGGAAGCAAAAAGAAGCACATGTCATTGATTGTGGTTTTTCTTTGCACTGCCCCCGCCTTCCGCTCTAGTCATGGCTGCAGATACAGAGTAATTTTTGTGCTTTAAATAGCAAGAGCTTTCTGTGATCTTGACCAACATTCTTAGTTGATTGTAGCCAAAAGGGGAACCTCCCTCCATGCATGGTTGGAGACGGGCCAGCTACCTCCACCTCCTTTCCGACACAGAGATTCTGGAGGGAGTTTCATCTCTAAAATGACACCAAACCAAGACACAGCAGAACATACCGCCTAAGCCAGGCCCAGCACCAATCCAATGTCGTCATGGAATGTGCACTTGGAACGCTTCCTATGCAGGGATTCTTGGCACCTAACAAGTGGTGGCCCTGAAAGTGAAGAGTAGGGATTCGGGCCCCCATGTCCACATTCAAATTGTAGTCTCCTACATGACAGGCTCTGTGGCCACCTGTGAGCACCAACTCGAAACTTGAATTTTGGCAAGCTTAGTGAAAGATGTTTCAGTTCAGTTCACCTAATGGAATTCTTTTTTCCTTTGTTTTATTTTTTTTTATTCAATTATAGTTGTCCCCAGTTTTCTAACATTGCTCTCCCCTGCCCTGCCCACCCTCCCCCACATTCAATCCTCCCCCTGCCCCCTGTTGTCCGAACCACAAACAATAGCATTTTTTTCTTTTTTACATCCTCATCCAAGGGTAGGTTTCATTGATTTTAGAGAGAGGGGAAGGGAGGGAGAGATACAGAGAAACATTATGTGAGAAACATCGATCAGCTGCCTCCTGTTGGCACCCTAGCCAAGGATCGAAGCCACAACCTAGGTATGTGCCCTGACTGGGAATCGAACTAACAACCTTTTGGTGCACAGGATGATGTTCCAGCCAACTGAGCCACTCAGCCAGGGCTCTAGGTTTTGGGTTTTGTTTTGTTTTTAATTTATTGATTTTAGAGAGAGGAAGAGGAAGGAAGGGAGAAGAAGGTAGAGAGAGAAAGAGAAACATCAGTTTGTTGTTCCACTTATTTATGCATTCATTGGTTGCTTCTTACATGTGTTCTGATTGAGATCAAACCCTCAACCTTGGTGTATTGGGACAATACTCTAACTGAGCTACCTGGCCAGGACTAAATATTTCTAGCTTTAAGACAAAACATATTTTTATGCTTTTAGAGGCTGCACATTTGTTTTATCTCAGTTTATACATATATTGTGACATTTGCCTAAGAACAGTAGTAATAATTGCCTTTTTACACATTTTTTTCTGGTGTCATATGGCTGTGGACCTTTGAAAATATTGAATATCCATACTTATCTACCTTTATGACTTATTTTGAATTCATATTACTTTTGAACTTTAAAGCCTTCCAGCAACTAGCTTTTCCTGCCAGTATAACATTCTATAATTTTAGGTAGCCTCAAATGATACATCTAAAATGTTGGCAGCCTTTATTTAGTGCTTTTCAGTTAGTAATGCTAGTAAATGTAAATAAAATTATGGATTATAATAAATGGAAACATTTTAGTCAGTTGTTGAAATTTTTGGCTGCTACCATTTTGTATCAGGAGAAACATGAATTCACAACTCCCAAGGTTTAGGAATCTGATTTACAAGGAAGATTACTTGGGTACAACTTTTTTCCTAGATATTCATAGTTTGTACAGAAATAACGTTGAATGTTTTAAAATTTAGGTAAGAATGGAAATGTTTGAAATTTTGTGTACAAACGTAGGTACACATTTCCTTATTGGTGGACTTTAGAAAGCGTCTCTCATGAGATGGAAACTAAGAAAGTGGTCAAAAAGGGAATTCCAGCCAAGATGGAGGCATAGGTAGTCGCACTGTGCCTCCTCGCACAACCAAAACTAAGGACAACAAAAATTTAGAAACAAAAAAAGCAACCAGAACAGAGAAATGAACCGAACAGAAGCTGACAACCACTCATCCAGACCGGTAAGGAGGGGCAGAGTCGGAGGCCTAGGAGAGGGGTGAGAGGTCCGGCAGGAAAAAGTGGTGACTGGCGGACATGGGCGCACAGGGTGCAGACGGCATTTGGTGGACCCCAGAAGCCCAGGGGCGGCTGATGGACCAGTGGCAGACCCTGGACTCGGGAGGCAATGAGCAGACCCAGTGAGGGGTGCAAAGCAGCTGGCTGTCTGAAGTCATACATTGGCGCACAGATAAACTAGACAAAAACGGGCAGTGACACAGACTGCGCAACCCAGGGACCCAGTGCCTGGACACAAAGTGTAAGAACACCGATTGAAAACACCTGTGGAGGTTGAGGCCAGGAGAACCTCTCAGCCTCACAGGAGAGCTCCTTGGGGAGACCCACAGAGTCCTAGAAAGTACACAAGCCCACCCGCCTGTGAGCCAGCACCAAAAGGACCCAGTCTGCTTGTGAGAAGTGGCAAAGGGGCCTGAAGTACTAGAGAGAGCGGAGCAGGCGCCATTGTTCCCTCTCAGACCCCGCCCCCAAATACAACGTCACAACCCAGCAACTAGGGTGCCCTGCCCTGGTGAACACCTAAGTCTCCGCCCCTTATACATAACAGGCGCGACCAGACCAAAGGGGGTTGGTGGAGATGGCTCAAACAGAATTAAGAGCCCCTCGGCCAGTACTTTTAAGCAAATGAGAGATAGCCAACCAATCAGATGCACAGTTCAAAGCACTGGTAATCAGGATGCTCACAGAATTGGTTGACTTTGGTTATAAATTAGATGAACAAATGAAGGCTACAATAAGAGAAATGAAGGAAAATGCACAGGGAACCAATAGTGAGGGGAAGAAAACTGGGTTTCAAATCAATGGAGTGGACCAGAAGGAAGAAAGGAACAACCAAACAGAGAAGAATGAAGAATCAAGAATTCAAAAAAATGAGGAGAGGCTTAGGGATCTCCAGGACATCTTTAAATGATCCAACATCCGAATTATAGGGGTACCAGAAGGGGAATAGGAAGAGCAACAAATTGAAAACTTATTTGAACAGATAATAAAGGAGAACTTCCCCAATCTGGCAAGGGAAATAGACTTCCAGGAAGTCCAGGAAGCTCAGAGAGTCCCCAAGAGGTTGGACCCAAGGAGGAACACACCAAGGCACATCATAATTACAATAGCCAAGATTAAAGAGAAGGAGAGAATCCTAAAAGCAGCAAGAGACAAGGAGATAGTAACCTACAAAGGAGTTTCCATCAGACTGTCAGCTGATTTCTCAAAAGAGACCTTGCAGGCAAGAAGGGTCTGGGAAGAAGTATTCCAAGTCCTGAAAGGCAAGGACCTACATCCCAGATTGCTCTACCCAGCTAAGCTTTCATGTAGAATGGAAGGGCAGATAAAGTGCTTCTCAGATAAGGTCAAGTTAAAGGAGTTCATCATCACTAAGGCCTTATTATATGAAATGTTAAAGGGACTTATCTAAGAAAAAGAAGATAAAAAATATGAACAGCAAAAAAGACATCAAACTCACAGTTAGTAACAACCACACCTAAAACAAAAGCAAACAAATAGAACAGGAACAGAACCACAGAAATAGAGATCACAGGGAGGGTTAGCAACAGGGGAGTGGGAGGAGGAGAGAGGGGGAAAAGGTATGGAAAATAAGTAGTATAGATGGTAGGTAGAAAATAGACAGGGAGGGCAAGAATAGTATGGGAAATGTAGAAGCTAAAGAACTTATGACACATGGACATGAACTAAAGGGGGGGAATGTGGGTGGGAGGGGGTGGACAGGGTGGAGGGGAGTGAAGGGAGAAAATGGGACAACTGTAATAGCATAATCAATAAAGTATATTTTAAAAAATCTAAAGTACAAAAAAAAAAGAAAGTGGTCAAAGAGGAACTTGCCTGAGACCTCTAGAATTCACTTGTTCAACAAATATTTATTTAGCATCTACTGTGTGATAAGTGATGCCCCCAAGGTACATCAGAAAACAAAGATCATTATTTTCCTAGAGCTTACATTGTAACATTGGAGACAGACAATAAAAAACAAACAAAATAGGAACTAGTCTAAGGCCTCTAGAATTCAATTGTTCAATAAATATTTATTGAGCATATACTGTGTGATACATGATGCTCCTGAGGTACATTGGAAAACAAAGATCATTGTTTTCCCAGAGCTTACATTGTAATGAGAGGAGACAGTCAATAAACAACAAACAAAATAGCACGTAGTTTGTTAGAAGGTGGTAAGTGCTTGGGAAAAAATAAACTGTAAAACAAAATAAAATACACTGTAGTTGTCAGGCTAGCTCATATTGACAACAGCTAGAACAAAGGCCCTAAGGTATTTGGTCTGTTTGAGGAAGAGCAAGGAAACCAGTCTGACCGAGTGGAGTGAGCAAAGGGGCGAAATGCCCGCTCAGGGTCGGTGGTAAGGGGACTAGGGCCAGATGGTACCGAGCCTGTCAACCACTGTAAAGAGCTGAGATTTTATTTTGAGTAAAATATGGAGCCATTGGAGAATTTTATAAAAAGGATTTCTCTGCTCCGGTTGAGAATATAGACAGTAGTGGGAACAAGGGCAGGAGCAGGGAGACCAGGTGGAGGGTCTGGGTGAAATCTACTTAAGGATTATGGTTATTTAAACCAAAATAGTAGTAGTGAAGGTGGTGGTGGTAGATTGTAGAGTCAACAGATTTTTTTTTTTAAATTGATTTGAGACAGAAACATCTATTGGCTATTCCACTTATTTATGTATTCATGGGTTGATTCTTGTTTGTGCCCTTCCTGGGGATCAAATCTGCAACCTTGTCATTTTGAGACAATGTCTATCCAGTTAAGCTACCCAGCCCTGGCTTACATGGAAAATCTTGATAAATAGGATGTGGAGGGTGAGAGGAAAAGAGAGGACTGGAAGACGCTCCCAGTCTCGTTGCCCTAAGCACAGATGAAGTTGCCACTGACTTTGACGGAGGAGAACATAAAGGCCGTTAGCTCTGAGTGAGCTTTGGGAGATGAGAGTCGCACCTGGGTACGTGGCATGTGAGCTCGTAGACATACTGGTAGAGATGCTAAGTAGGCAATTGAATGTAGTAATATTTCTTGACTTTTTTTTTCATTAAGCAAGAGATATGCTTGTTGTGGTTACAGAAATTTTTAAATTATATTAAAATGCATAGTAAAATTTACTATCTTAACTGTTTTAGGTGTATAGTTCATTGGCATTGATTGTTGGGGTACCATGACCACCATCACCCCATCTTGCAGTTGAAGCTCTCACAAAGGTGAAACTCGGCCAATTAAACAATAACTTCCCATTCTTGCAGCCCCTCAGTCCCTGGCAGCCACCGTTTTGCTTTCTGTCTCTGACTTTGACTACTCTGTGTTCTTCATGGAAGTGGAATTATACAGTATTTGTGTTTTTTACTTGGTTTCTTTCACTTAGCATAATAGTCTAAAGGTCGACTATGTTATAGCATTCATCAGAAAATGCTTCTTTCTGAGGCTGAATCATATTCCATGGTTTGTACGTGCCTCCTGAGAGGGAGATTCTGTGAGGTGCCTGACCTTCAGAAGTGCCGGAGTCATGCGAGACGAGCAAAGACAGAGTAACTGACAGACTGTAGTGCCCCAAGGGACACGATGAAAACTAAATGCAACACGAAATCTTGGATAGGATCCTGAAACTGAAAAAAGGATGATCGTGGAAACGTTGGTGAAATCCAAATGAAATCTGAGGTTTAGTATTGTACCAATATTACGTACTCGGTATCGATAAATGTGCCATGGCTTCGTAAGATGCTAAGGTTAGGAACCTGTGTGTAAGTCTTCAGTAAATCTAAAATTATTTCAAAATATAGTTGTTTTGTTTTTGAAGGTATGTCTTTACTGCTGGACAATGTCCTCTAAAAAAGATCGTCTCCCCTAGAAAACTACTTCTTAAATCCAAGAGATCCTCTTGCCCGGAGGGATGGAGCCCATTGAGATCTTTTGAGCCAGAGACTTGGTGCAGTTGGGAGAGAGATTTTATGGATGGATGACGCAGTATAGACCTGGCCATGGCAAGGCCATAAGATGGGAGCTGAGGTCTTGGGTACCGTGGCAAAAGATTAGACCTGAAGAATCAGAGAACTGAGTGGCCCTTGCTTTGGAATGTATGGCCCAAAAGTAAGTCCAACCTTAAAATGTAAAAAGCCATTCAAGGATGATTTGGCAAAACACTACAGTGCAACACAAAGTTTTGGAGACAAAGTCACCTTACAGCCATCAGAGGTATTATCTGCTACTTATAAAGTGTCCTGCAAAAGAAGACATAAATGAAAGTTAGGCCATGGGAGCTATGTCTTCAGTTGGAGTAGGAAGCCTTATACCGTTGAAGATGATGCTGGATGAAATGAGAAAATCTGAGAAGTCCCTGAAGTTATAGTATGTCTAGACATTCCTCATAGGAAATAAGGCCCAGAAAGCTTATGTGAGTAACCTGAGGACAGAAGAATTCAAAATGTTTAGGGCTAGTGGATAAAAAAGCTTACAATCATTAAGAGGGAACAAAGAATATTTAAATCAGATCCCTCCTCCATGCTAATATAATGTGACTAGTTGTATCTGTGCCCAAGATAACAGTCTAATCGTTCCTTCTGGTTCTCTTTGGTAAATTGGAACCAAAAAGCGTCTGTAGTTAATAAAAATTTTCTTGAATGGGTGGACCATCTGGTTACAATTTCTGTTTTAATTATCTGTTATGCAACTGGCATCCAAATAAGGACCGTCTCCAAATATGAGTAGGCTGAGTCAGTTATAAACAAGCAAAAAGAAGTTTAACTCTTTATTGCTAGTATCCAAGATGTTAGAAGAGAAAGTATTTAATGAAATGGTGCTGCTTTTAGGTAAACTTCATTATCCTATGTGGGCAGGTGACTTTCTTGTACAGGGCAAGATAGAAAATATTTTTGGCTTTGCAGACACATATGGTCTCTGTTGCATGTTCGTCGTTGCTTTAAAATTTGTTTTAAAGACTGTTTTCTAGAGCCATTATGTTGAGGACCACATTGCACATAAGCATCCTGCTCACCAGTCAGTACACCAGGGGTTGGAAAAACCACACCAGGCAAAGAACTTCCATCAAGGTCAGAACTGAAATACATTAGTGAGGATGATTTAGCCCAAGGAAGGCAGTCATATGATGGCTGTGATGAAGAGTATGGCTCTCCCATTTTAGATGAAGATAGAGTAGTGAATGAGTTAGAAAACTCAATGCATGAAGGTGGAATTATTGTGTATTGACACAGTTGTGATGTCTTCCATTAACTCTGGTTTCATAAAATTTTTGTGGTGAAAGCAGATAACAGTATATTATACAAAAGACTTGAAACAAGGGGTTTATAATGAGAAGAAACTAAAAGGTAATATTCAGTGTGAAACTTTTCAAGTTCTTTCTGAAGAAGCACGGGCATCCTGCAAGGAAGATATAGTGCATCAGCTGCCCAGCAACAAACCAGAAGTTCTCTAGAGGGTAACATCAATCAGTTATGTGAGTGGATTGAGCAGTGGATCGAAGATCAAAGCTCTTGAATTGCAGAACTGACCTCTTTATAATCACTCTCAATATTTCTCTTCCCTCATCAGATAAATTGTCCAATTATCAGTAAAACTTTTTTTTTTGTTAAAATTGTGCTGCAGAACTAATAAGTAAATAGTATAAAGGTTTATGTTTGGGCTTTTTTCCCATTAGAAAGCTAAATAATCTCAAGTATAATGAATATAATATTATTAAAGATTCAGAATAGAAACTGTCATTATTTAATACTTCAATTGCTAAAGAATACATAATCTGACCAAATGGGTAGATGGATATCTTTTAATTTTTTTACAGAAGAAAATAAACATGATCTCTTAAAACTAATGTCTAAAAATAAAAAAAATAACATGTTTTCTGTCTTTTACCATATTTTCATGCCTTGTGATAGTTTGGAGACTGATGTTAAATAGTAATCTCCTTAAGTTTCTGGCTATGGATTTATCGTATGAGCAAAAGATTTGTAGTCATGATTTCAGTGGATTTGTAAGAAAATGGGATTTGTAGTTCGTCTCTCACCACAGGCTTTTCGGCACATTCATGTGAGATAGTCTCCAACAAGTATGATGCTTACAACACTTGTCGTTACCTCAGAATTTGTTATCTGGAAACTAAGCATCTCCTTTTCAATTTAAGTGATTTAACACATGTTTTGTTTCTAAATAGGCTAATTTTAGGGTACTTTCAACACTAAAAGTGATGATCTGTTTTTTTGGGAGTCAATTTGTTTTCTTATTTAACCCATTAGCTGCTTACTTTTCACAGTTTTGTTGCTATAAATTGTTTCTAAAGTTGCATTCTTGCTTTCACAGAGTCTCTCTCTCTTTTTTTTTTTTTTTCCCTGGCACATTACTGTTTCTGCCTCTGCTTTTGTAGTTGGGCTGTGGTTTTTCCCTGTTTCTGCGCCAGGCCATCCTTCACAGACCCCAGCAGGTGGCCTGTGGGATTACCACAACATTCTTGGGATCACTGTGGAACACATGTCCTCTGGCCCCTAAAAGGCTAAACTAACCAGTTGGATAATATGCTGCAGATTTCAGGGATATATTTTGCCTACTTCACATAGTTTTTTCTGAGAAGGTAGATAAGGCACACATTTAAACATCTGAGCTTTTATTTCTTCTGTTCACAATGTTAGTAATATGCTGTGAAATGATTTCCCCCAAGTCGCACATTCAAGGTCTTTGTCACATTTGGCTAAATAATGCTTAATCCAGCTGGCAGCCTGCTCCAGCCGGACACTGTCCGATGGAAACTTAGTGTGTTTGTTTCAGCTCTGGGCCTCTCAGAACTTCTCCAACAATGCTTGGAACTCTTAATATCTTCCAAAATCTGTTTTACCAAGATAAATTTTAAAGGAAGCAGAGACAAAAAAGCAGTAGTGAGGTTTTTGATCAATATTATTTAACAATCAATTGAAATAAAAGTGTTTATTTTTTCCTTGCTCAGTAGAAAGTTCATTGGGTTTTACCAGCTTTTCTTGTTTTGATTAATAATGCTTTTTATTCCTAATAGTTTTCTTTTTATAGATATTTGGATTCTGTAAAAATGAAACTCTTTGTTTCGTAACCAATCACAGTTTCATAAATGGCATGCTTTTATTTAGTGATGTTTAGTTCCCCGGTAGAAATTTATTTTCTCCTAAGCAATGTCCAATTTGTTATTAATATCACCATGTCCAGTAGAAGAAAGGGAAATTTAATATGAGTATAAAGACAAAACATTGCCATATGATTTCTTTACAAGTCTCTTTTAAGGTCAGTATTTAACTTCCAAAAATGTATCTATTTTTATGCTTTCTCATGATGTATTTCAGTGTTTTAAAGCATATTTGGGAGTTTTGAGTTGTAAGTACAAGACAGTGTTACCCATATAATCTCACCACCCCTTTTTGGAGGAGAAAACATGGGTATTAGCTTATGCTATATGCTACTTTGGAGTCTGAGTAAGCTGGTGAGTCAGAGGGGGTGGGGTGTAAACTGTTTTCTTTTAATCCAGCAGTTCTCCCCCTTCTCCTCCTCTTAGGTCAGCTGTCAGGTTGGTGCTTTCCTGCTCTGTTCTTTCCAGTTGGACTGGACTCTGGAAAGGAACGCTTTTATCAGATTAGTGCTGGGCCCTGTGGCCCTCCTCTTAGTCGGCTTCGTCTGCATCATAGCAGCTGCATTATGCCCTTCTCGTGGCCCTGCAAGGGAAGCAGGAGACGGGGGTGCAGGGGGAGAGCATGTGCACATATAAGCATGCGCAACAGTCTCTGTCAGTATGCATTATAAGGTTTCTCAAGCACATGGAACGAGATCTTTCTCTGGAAAACTCGAATTTGTCAAGGCCAGCACACATGGGAAAAGTGTTTCTGTGCTTAGTCTTGTAACTGTGATTGTTTTGTCGTATGGGGTCAGAAGAAATTTAAGTCATGGGACGTAGTTGTAGTCTGCCTCTGCATTGACCTGCCCTTGCTGTTTGAGCTCTTTCAGGCAGCAGTACCTGTCCAAAGATCACGGTCGTCCCACTCTCTGTGAAAAGCAGCACAAGCACGCTCATTGATCAGAATGTATCTGATGAAGAGGCTCAGGGAATAAATGGAAAAACGCCAGCAAAACACTCAGCTGCAAGTCCAAAGCCACAAGGTACGCTGACCAGGGTTCTTTGAACAGGTTGGGCACTTTGTTCATTGGTGAAGGCGACCCAGAAGAATGATGACCACTAAGGAAGAGTTTTAACTTATAAATGGGAGGAGCTGGGTGCACTTAATTTTTCAGGAGAAGAGTCATTCTGTGAGCCTTCTTACGCAGTTGGGTATTTGCTCTGCTCCTAAAACACCTTATACATTTGTCTGTCATGGATTTTTCCATGTTTCAGAGATTGCGTACGCGTCCCCCTCAGGGGACTGTGGTCTGTTCATGCGTTATGCCTGACCCAGTGCAGGGCCTAACTTACCGTTTGCACAATAAGTGTGTCACAGAGGGATGTGTTCAGAAATACTGTCAGCAGTTGTTATGACTTGCTAGGTGTCAGGGGATCTGTGGAACAGACCCTTCTGAAACAGTACTTAACGAGCGTAGTGAGAAGGTGATTTTACAATGTTAAGGAACCTGGGCTTGAAAAGCCTTCTTGATAAAGTCATCCATAGAAATTAAATATAAATAGTTCAAGAATGGAGTAGCCAACAAGTGGTACAACAGTTATAATGGTGAACTTGTTCAGTGACCATTTCCTTTTACAAATAAATTTCTAGTGAACTGGGTATTGACTTTGAGAAGCACAAAATGATAATTTTGCTGATGTAATGTAAAGCTAAATTCCACTGTGGTCTGATGTATAATTTCTTTCTAACAGGTTTTTGTTTATACTGAATGATAAACATTCAGCCAAGAAACAAACTGGGCATTTGTAGAACTACTATTCTTTGGAAAAATCAATTTCTGTTTGGTTTATTTTGTATTTACTTTGTTCTCTTTCTTGTTCTTGCAAAGAAAAAAAAGTGTTACAGAGAGTGCATCGTAAAAGAACCGATGGTATTCTTTAAAGTTCTTGTGCTTTAAGGATTTCTGAAAGAGACCCGTAAGGAGGATTTAAAATAGGATCTTCCACATTATGGAATATTTTTTTTTCTTTCACTATTCTCACTATTGGTGGTGGTATGAAGTATGGCTATAAAGCAAGTTAAAAATTGGTGAATCAAATGAATACCCTGTTAATAACAATTTCCTTTGGCTACACTCATCCCTGTAACATAGATGTGAATATGAACATAAAAATTGTTTATCATGATTTAATTAAGCCATTTATTTGCAAAGTACAAAATTCCATCTTGCTTGCTGAACCTGAGCTGACAAAGATTAAATGGGGAAAGAAGATAAAAAATGAATGTAATTTAATTTTATGTAATTGCCCAGATCAAAAGCAAGAGTTTCATTATTTATAAAGCCTTTTTTGGAAGCTTCATTGCATTACTTCATTGTTTTTCATAGTTCACTGAGATAAAATATAGCAATGTCCTTCCTGAGCTACTGTGTGCTGAAATAATCATACCCTTTAGGGAGACAACATTTAACCTTGTTTTTGCTGTTTGTAGTTATATGAAAGTCAAGGTATTGCTACTTAAATACATATACCATATGACCTCACCTGTAAGTGGAACCTAATCAACAAAACAAGCAAGCAAGCAAAATATAACCAGAGACATTGAAATAAAGAACAAACTGACAGTAGCCAGAGGGGAGGTGGGGGGAGATAACAGGGCAAAGAAGAGAAAGGATCGTCAAGGAACATGTATAAAGGACCCATGGACAAAGCCAAAAAGGGGAAGGATTGAGGGTGGGGTGGAAGAAAGTGGTGGTGGGAAAATGGAGACAACTATACTTGAACAACAATCTTTAAAAAGAAATAATAAAATGTATGTAAGTAGGACAGAAGATTGAGCTGATAAAAAATACATACATACATATATACATATATATTTACTTCCTACCTTGAATGTGGGTTGATATATACAATGTTATCTAACTCCAAATACAGTCATGTGCTGCGTAAGATGTGGATGCATCCTGAGAAATGCATCATTAGGTGATTTCGTTGTTTTGAGAACATTATAGAACATTACACAAACCTAGATGGTCTAGCCCACTGCACACCCAGGCCTATTGCTTCTAGGCTATAGGCCTGCACAGCATGTTACCTTACAAAGCAGCACGAGATTAAATCAAGCACAAGGGAAAATGACAGTGAAGAAACATGGCAAACAGGAGAAGTATGAGACTGCTGCCTGCAGCATAACATGACACACTGGTTTTTTCTGTTGTTGTTCCATAGCATACTGTTTTATAGCAATTTTTTTTTTTTAAGTAAGAAGAGAATACTTTAACATAATGATAGAAAGTACTGGAAATATGTAAACCAGTAACAGTTATTATTATTAACAGTTGTTTATATTATAATAAACAGTTGTTTGTTATAATACCAAGCATTATGTACTGTACATAATTGCACGTGCTGTGCTCCATACCACCCACAATGCAGGAGGTTTGTTTATGCCAGCATCACCTAGGATGGCTGCGGTCACTAGACAATGTGAAATTTTCAGCTCCATTATCTTTTTTTAACAAAGATTTTATTTATTTTTTAGAGAAAAGGAAAGGGAGAGAGAAAGAGAGAAACATCAATATGCAAGAGAAACATCAATTGGTTGCCTCTTGCATATGCCCCAACCGGGAATTGAACTGGCAGCCTTTGAGTTTGCAGGATGATACCCTACCCACTGAGCCACACCGGTCAGGGCATCCATTATAATCTTAAAAGGAACCACAGTCATATATTTGGTCCCTCATTGACCAAAATGTTGTTATACTGTTAATGACAGTATTCAATTAACTACATAAAGTCTTTATATTTCTTTTAAAAAATATTCTCACTTTTTTTGGCTCTTCCCAGCAACCTCCTCACCAAGTTAAAATTTCAACCCCATCCTCAACTCTGGCATTTTGTGTTTCCCCATCCCTACTTTCCCCCCTCATTCATTGTAATCTGACCTGCTCTACAGTTTACTCATCCACGTTGAATGTTCCCCCGCCTTTTTCCCCCGGGCCTACGACACAGCATAGTAGGTCTTCAGCAATACTTGCTGAATGAATGCCTGCCTCATCAGTGTTTCTTCCACTTTCTTTGCTTCTGCTGTTTTTTGTCTACAACCTAGAATGTGTGTCAGATAGAGACCAACATCCCTGAAGTGAGGATATAGCTTAGTATTGTGAGATCAGCTGCCAAACAGATTGGGCACCGTTTATGGACTCACTGATCAGTAATCAGTGTTCCCCACCCTTTTCATTTCTCCAAGCCCTTAAGGACATCTGGGTGACCAAGGCTCAGAAAGGAAGGGGATGCTAATGAGCACTTCTGTGCAGATGAAGGGATTATTACATTTGTTACTGGACCCTGTGTGATCCAGCTGCCTGCTGCCAGACACAGGCATAAAACAGATTGGTGGGGAAGGAAAAAGATCTTTATTAAGATGTAGCCCTATTTGGAGAAGCAGGCAACTCCATGGCTCCAGGCCAATCTCTTGCACAACACGCAGAAAGAATCCAGCCACCCCCAGAACCAGAGCTGGTGTCCAGAAACCCGCTCCATCTTTATCTGGCCTTGTGGGGCCCAAGGCTTTAGGCAATGCGCTCCAGCTTCAGGCTTCTTTCCGGGAGGGTGTGCTTATGGGGCTACCATTGCCTCACCGAGTTTCTTTCCTCTCCCGGGGCTGGTGCCACTGCCAGGCCACTGCAGCTGGTTGTGGACGGAGCCCCATGCCCAGGGCTGCTCGTGCCGAGCTTTCTGGACCGTGTGTCTGTGCATTGATCCCAGAGTGAGAGACAGGGCGCAGTCTGGGACCTGTGCCAATGTCCTGTGGGTCACCATCAGGGCACATGGCCCAGTGTATGGGACTCGCCTTTGGCATGAGCCAACCCCTGACTGCTCGAGTGAGGGGCAACAGAGGGGGCTAAAAAAACGCCAGCATCTCTGCCCTCCCTCCGTTTAAATCTTTGGCCCCAAAGTTCCATGAGTTCTGGAAGCTTTCGCTTCCCAGCCAATCCAGGCTTGGCTGGCAGGTCTGCACCTCCCCCGACCTCTGAGCAGGGCTTTCACCTTCACCCATCAGCCTGGTTTGTTTGCTCTTTACCTGGAAATATGGAACTCTATGGAGCTCTGCCCTCCCTCCCCCCGCAGCTCTGTTCTTTTGTTTCCTGCAACCCCTCCCTCACTCCAAGGAACAAAGGCTTGCAGCCCTGGCTTCAGGGACCCCTTCCCTCTCCCCAGTGATCTGGCAAGATCTCTTTGTATCACACTGACACCTGTGGTTTCACTATGTTGCAAATTCCTTACAAGTTATGAATGATGAGGCTGCTGAGGCTTCCAGATCCATTATGCCAATTTAACTTAATTAAAGACTCTTAGTGTAGATCAGAGGTTCTCACCTGGAGACAATCCCCCCATTGGTATTGTCTGGAGACTTTTGTTTGATACAATTTGTGGGAGCTGCAGCTGGCCTCTACTAAACAGAGGCTAGGGATGCTTCTCAGTGGCCTACGAGACACATGCCAGGCCCCCCACTTCTGCCCCAAAGAATTATCCAACTTGAAATGTCAACAGTTTGAAACTGTCATCTAGATCCTAAAAACAGCTCAAAATTAAATCTTGCTTGTTTGTTTCTACTGTGGAATGCTAATAAGATCATAGCTATAATTTATTTTGGTGATTTTTTTAAAAGTAAAAACAATATTGAATAACTTTATTGGTGGTGTTTATGTAGTAGTGTGTTTGGAACAACATCGGGTTTATGTTTATTAATTACCAATAAGTAAATATTTTTGAAGAACTACAGTTTTCAAAAGGATAAAAGCGAAATTTTCCGTGTGAGATTAGATAAGCTTGCATTTGAATCTAATCTGGAGGCTGTAGGTTTAAAAATGGACTCCTTCAATAGTTAGGACCTGTTTTCCCTCAGCCTCGGAAAACACCCCAAGGCCTTGGGAAACAATGGTTTATTCAATTCATACCAATCCCACCAGTCAAGCAAATAAATTACAGAACAACTTCAAATGTAAGTCTTTCCTCTTGTTCACCACTTTCAATATTGGCCTATTTCCTGCCATGCTAGGCAGGACTCAAAAAAACTCTTAACAATTAAAGCTTAATAGTTCTTTTTCTCTTAAGAGCTTTGATCCATAATATTCTCCATACTTAATTATTTTGATGAAACCCATATATTGTCACTTCTCCATCATTAAACCTAAATGTTTGAGAAAGTTTCATGACCTTGGAAAGGCACATTATCGTTTGAATAATTTAAGTATATATAAAGTACTCATACCTATTTCATTTGCTTCTAAAGTAAAACATTCTTTGTAGAATGTTTACTTTTTAAGGTGTAATGTTATAAATTTATAGTGCCTTAATATAGAGCCAGTTATTGTTTTCCATAGTAAACTTGAAATAATCAAAATGTAGTGGGCATCCCCAAAGTTAAACTGCAATTAGTGTCTTGCATTCGTAATAATTACTTTGCACAGCTGGAAATATTTTAATAATTAAGTTGTTTTGTTCTATTTACTGTCTTTAAAATTGGCTGTAATAGATTCCATTTTATTTATAATCATCTAGATATTTTAAACTTAGCATGCCCAAAACTGTGTTATTGATTCTTCTTCCAAAAATTGCTCTACTTTGCCCTGGCCCAGTGGCTCAGCTGGTTGGAGCTTTGTCCCATACACCAAAAGGCTGCAGGTTTGATCCTTGGTCAGGGCACACACCTAGGTTGTGGGTTCAATCCCCAGTCAGGGTGTGTATAGGAGGCAACAAATTGATGTCTCTCTCTTACATTGATGTTTCTCTCTCTCTCTCTTTCTCTCTCTCCCGTGTCCCCTCTCCCCTTCTTCTTTCTCTGAAGTCAATAAAAATATCCTCTACTTATGTGTCAGTTGACAATTTCCTCCTTCCAGTTATTCAAGCCAAAGGTCTCAGAGTCATTCTCTGAGGAGTCAAGGATGACTCTTCCCTTTTTCTCTCATACCTCACATTCAGCCTATCAGGAAGTCGACTTTCAAAATGTAATTGAAATCCAACTCTTTCTTACTATCTCCTCCTAAGCACCATTATCTCTTGCCTGAACTTTTACAGTTGCCTCCTAGCTCTTCTACCCGCCTCCCCTGCATTCTCAACACAGCAGCCAGAGTGAAGCTGTTGGAATTTGTTGTATGTCACTTCCGTGGTCAGAACTCTGCAGTGACTTCTCATTTCACTCATTTCAAAACCTATACAGGGTTGTACAGTATCAGGCCCTCCCTCTGACCCCAGTACCTGCACTTGTGTGCTTCCTCCTTTGGGGCCAGTCACATCGGCCCCACCCATCTCCAGCTTTTGCTTTATGCAATGGAATGCCCTTCCTCAAGTAACTCCCTAAGTAACAGCTAAGATATCTAGTCTTAGATGATTTCTCAGAGAGGCCTGCTTTGCACACCCTCCCTCCTTGATACTACGGTATGCCCCGCCCCCCACTCCCTACACTCCAGATCCCTTCTCTCTCATCCTTTAAGCCCGCCCCCTTTTTTCTCCCATTGCTTTCCACCTTCTGGCATATCCTTTACTCACCATGTTTTTTGGTTCTTGTTTTTCCTTTCACTCACTGATAATGATCAAGTGTGTAGAGCTTAATAGGTGTTCAATAAATATTTGTTGAATTCACAAAAAAGTAAACGTTAATAAAAACCTGTACAGTAAAGATGTAAGATTTCTCTAAGATAGGTATTTTGGGAATGTTGAGTTCTTAATCATTGTATTAATTTATGTTTTCTTTCAAAACGTATGAGACTTCACATTGCTTCATATTCTCACTGACACTTGGTATTGTCAGATTTAAATTTTTGGTTACTAGTCTGATGGGCCCGAAGTGGTATCATGTTATGGATTTAATTAGCGTTTCCCTGATTAATAATGAGGTGGAACGCTATTTTTCTTGCTCACATCCTTTGGGCCACCAGAGGAAGTAAATGAGGTTTTAGTCTTAAGGAACTAGAGGTGCTGATAGCACACCTAGAAGAGATTCAAAAAACATTTCAAAATGTGTACTCCCTTCGGAGTGTAAAAGAAAGATCAGAAATGGTGAAAGAGAGGGAGAGGGGAATTATTTTCACTTTGTGTATCTTTTGTATGCATTATTCTCCTCTAAAACGATGTTCCTGACAATTTAGACATTCACGTGCCATCCTGAGATTTTTGTAGCATTTGTGCTTTTATTTAAAATGTGTGTATTTTTGCCCTAACCAGTGTGGCTCACTTGGTTGGGTGTCGTCCTGCAAAGTGAAAGGCCGCCGGTTTGCTTCCCATCCAGGGCACACGTCTGGGCTGCAGTTTCAGTGCCTGGTGGGGACATGCATGAGCAGCAACCAAGGTTTCTCTCTGACATTGATGTTTCTGTCCCACTCCTCTCCTCTCTCTATAAGTAAATAAATATATTAATTAATTAAATGTATATGTTCAGTGATATACTGTACATTTGAATTATCTCCCTTGCTAATATAGATGCCTCCTCTGTGCTTGTAAAGTAACTGTGTTTCCAATGCCCACCTTTATCCACATCATTAAACTGTCTCTGCTTGGGACTGTGAGCTCCTTGATGATGCAGATGTGCCACAAGCACTGTGTGCACAGTTACTGGGAATGCAGTTGTGATGGAAACGGACGTGCTGCCACCCTCACAGGGCTGCAGCCTTGAGGAGGAGAAAGTTTTGCATCTGTAATGGATTTCATTTTTTACTGCTGGTCCATCATTTCATATTACTTCCCAGTAATTAATAATCATATAACAATGATAAGCACTTTGGGGGAAAGTACACTTTGTTAGGAAACAATTTAAGAGATAGGCACAATTGAGATGAGAAAGGTCGGTAGGGTCATCTCTGAAAACCTGACTGACTGGTACTGTATTTGAAAATTTCAAGCATCTTCAGTGTCTGGTATATAATAAATAAGAAATATTTATGAGCATTCTCTAGATTAGGATGAATTATTTTATAGCAACCTTTGCAAATTTAAAGAATTTAAAGAACATATATGCTTCCTTCTTTTTGAATACTCTAGTTATGAATGTTGAAATTACTCCAAATGTTAAAACTATTGTTTTTGGGGGTTTTTTTTGGTGGGATCTTGTCCTGGTTTGCTATGTTGGTAAATATTTGTCTTATACAGGAAATTGTTCCTTAAGATTAACAAATATCACACTTACAGAACCTACTGGGAAGCCCCCTCCTTCCCAATAGGTACTATATTAACCCTCCCTAAGCATATCTTGGAAAATAATATCATTTTTATAAATATCATTTAAGCATATCATTTTTCCATTGGGATTTTCTTCTCATTTGTGTTGAAGGAAATGAGAAGAATTGTTATACCTGCAGCTTACTGTGATATACATTTTTTTCTTCCTCTGTAAGAATTGGTAGCTGGCACAGAAATGATGAGATCTAGGCCAGTGAGCATCAGGCGACCAGCCATAAACTGAGTTTATAAAAGAACAGAGATGACTGAAAAGCAGGGTAGGCGGCTCAGGGGAAATGGGGCATGTGATCAGGATGAGACATAAAGTTAGGAGACAGGGTTTTGGGTTTTTTTTTTTATTGAAAGGATATGGTTCTATTTCATGTGTTAAAAACTAGTTATAGAAAAACACATACATATTATAATCTGTTATCCAGAATGTACATTTAGTTCTTATGGCATAGTACGTTTTCTTATCCACAGCATTTCTCATCTGTTAGGGGAATATCTATAGATACTAGTATTCAGAAAGTGATCAGTTCCATTGTGAGCAGATGATCTGTGCTCAGCTGATGCAGTCCGCCTCTTAATGTAGCAGACAGTAACAACAGAACTTCTCTGGCCCCTTTGGCTGGGTTTATGATGAGAGCGATGCTGATAGTGGAAGGAGCCAGAGTCTGGACACTGGCTGGTGTCCAGATTGGCCTCGTTGACCCAGACCTGTCACTTCCCCTCTCTCAGCCTTCCTGGATTAAGAGATGAGTAATGGTAGGTACCTCAGAGGACTGGAAAGTAAAAGAAATTTTAATCTAATATCAAATGCGATAAGATCCTTTTGTTAAATGGGAAGATTCTAGAGATATTGCAACATTACTGTTGTTTGTTGTCGTTTTGTCGGCTTTTATGTTTAACTTACTAGGTCTGGATTCTGGTATATCTGTTATCACTCTGCTGTTAAAAATGTGTGTTTTGTAGCAAGCCGTGTATCTCTAGGAATGTTTCAAATTTAGCACTTTATTCTTCTCCGATTAGATAAGCAACTGCTATGTGATCTGTAATGCTGTCGTAATGCCATGCCCTATGTAGGTCCCTAGGTGTTTAATAATACCATATTCAAAGTGATTTAAAATTAAAGAACCACCTGAACCTTGGAGATAAAATTTCCACAGGAGGCAAAGCAAGTGACTGATATAAATGAAGGTCTCTCGGTTAAGGTTCATTACCAAGTTGACAGGCTTCTTTACAAAAGTTTGATAATGCTGAAGATTTGTATCACCAGGACACCAGAATTTTTGTTGTTGCTGTTAAGGAAATATTATTAATTCTTTTTTCCACAGTGCCTCCAAAGCCATTACACCTGCAGATTCAACCTCTGTGCAGTATACACCAGGCCCCCAGGCAGAAAGCTTTGTCTAGCTCAGCACCCAGGATGGAGGAAGTTAAACCTGCCTCTGCTTCTTGTGTCTCAAAGGAAAAATCCAGTAAGATATCAGATCTCATCAGTCGCTTTGAAGGAGGCAGGTAAGAGCTAATTCGCAACGGGAGAAGGCAGAGGGGAGACGAAAGCCGGGTCTTGGAAAAGGTGGTAGAGTCCTAAGTTTTCCAAATCAAGCATACATCTTCTTCCAATAGGTTTGGTAGGCCTTTAGAAAGATTGAATTTTGAAAGTATTTCATCTTGCCCTAATGTAAATTGTCATTTGCTGTTTGTTATCCGTGTGTAGTGCTTATGCCACCAGCTTCTTAGTTCTGCACATCGTGTCCTGGGTAGATCTACAGATACGCTCCGTCGTTTGCTCCGTGTCTGTGTGTGTCCTGGGGAACGCGGGGTTGGCCCCTGGATACCTAGGCTGGAAAGCAGGAGGTGGTCTCTGTCTCTGTCTCTGTCTCTCTCTTTGTGTGTTTGTGAATGTGACTCCAGTGGGCCTGTTCCATCCCCGTGGCTTCTTTCTGACCCACTGTATTCAAGGCGGGTCTTCTGTGTCTGTTCGGTGTCTGTCTGCTCTCTCCCCACTCCCTTGCACTGTACACTAGGGGTTGTGAAGAGAGACTGACACTAGCAAAATTCATGTTAAATTCCAGTCTTGCATTTATTTGATACAGTTTTTTATTTCTTTAGTCCTAATGTTTCCAAAAAGGTAGGTGAGACACTGTATTTCTCACTTAAAGATAAAAACAAACTCTTATAAATTGCCTTTCTACTTGTATGACTCTTGTTTTTTCTTAGAATTCTCATCACTGATGAATAGAATTTTTGAAAAACTTTATCAAAAGCATTTTATTATTCTTATGTCACCAAAAGTCTGTGTATAATTTAACAGCCTATATATAAATTTATTCTGATCCTTGTAGCTACCTATTTCTGTTAATTCCAGTGTAATATTTGGGAATGGTTTCCCATTAAGTGGTTTCATTATTTGAAGGATTTATTGTTATATATGTAATGAATCAAAGCTTGGAAATGCTCTCAAAATCTTCTGGAAATTGTGACCAAGCGCAGAACTGCAGTG
Source organism: Tonatia bakeri (assembly GCA_004024845.1). Classification (NCBI taxonomy): domain Eukaryota; kingdom Metazoa; phylum Chordata; class Mammalia; order Chiroptera; family Phyllostomidae; genus Tonatia; species Tonatia bakeri. The sequence continues at coordinate 23,192 of PVIA01000897.1, forward strand.
TCCCTTACTTAAAGTGAGACTATGTTTAGTAACAAGTTCTGGAGCAAATTAGTTCAGAAGCCTGTCTTCAATTTTCATTTCCAATCAATTGTGGGAACTTGAGTCATGAATATTTAAACTTCAGCACCTCCCTCTCTGAAGTAGGATTTTAAATAGCTTTGCCATCTTAAATTATAGCAATCTTTACTAGAATGATTTAATGACACTTAACATTGTTTTGTTTCTCAGGACAAGTGGATTTAATCACACAGAGAATGACCCCGCACATTGGCAGGTTGCTAGGGCCCTGACCAGTGACTGTGTGACAGGATGGGGCATGGGAGCGCTGGCCCTGCTTGCAGTGCGTGCCCGACCTGAATCTTGTCAAAGGCCGAGTCCTCTAGACCTCACAAATTTGATAACTCTCTCTTTGCATTCCTCCCTGTACACAAAAGGTGTACAGTGTTCCAACTTATCAATAGCAGTTTTTTTTTACTCTTTCAGACTTCACAGATTCAAAGTCATATCTTGATGCAAAGCTCTTGGATCTAAGGACAGATGTGCTATAATTTATGACATTTTAAGAAAACTTGTTCTGCCCTGGCTGGTGTGGCTCAGTGGACTGAGTGCTGGTCTGCGAACCAAAGGGTCGCTGGTTTGATTCCCAGTCAGGGCACATGCCTGGGTTGCAGGCTAGGTCCTCAGCAGTGAACATGTGAGAGGCAACCACACATTGATGTTTCTCTCCCTCTCTTTCTCCCTCCCTTCCCCTCAGTCTGAAAATAAATAAGTAAAACTTTTAAGAAAAAAAACAAACCTCATTCTAAGTGAAGCTAGGATATCATGTGAGCATTTTGGCAAACCTGGTGAAGGGCTGAAGGGCTGTTACTTGTGGCTGCGCCCACTGCCAGTACAAAGAATAATTACATGTTCGTAGTGAGGTGTTTTCAGTAGAAACTGACCCTAAAGGTATGTGAAGGGTTAGTGCTGCATTGGGTCTATAGGGCTGGAACAGGAAGTTTGTATTTCCTGCTGAGTGATGTCCATGTGCCTACACTGTAGCTCTCAGGTTATAGCCCAGTCGTTACAGCCCAAACCAGCTCTGTACGGAATGCATGGAGATTCACAGGCTGTGAGTTACCACAGTGGGATGACAAGAAAAACCAGTGTTGTTAAATGGCGTCATAGAAGACCATATCGCTCTTATTAAGACCTTACCTGTGCATCATAGGTAGCCTCTTCGCAATAATCTAAGGAAAGCTGTTTTCTTTTTTTTTCTTACTTTTTTAATTCTTTATTTTATTGATTATGCTATTACAGTTGTCCTATTTTCCCCCTTCACTTCCCTCCACCCTTCCCACCTCCTCCCACCCACATTCCCCCCTTTAGTTCATGTCCATGTGTCATAAGTTCTTTAGCTTCTACATGTCCCATACTATTCTTGCCCTCCTGCTGTGTATTTTCTACCTATTGTCTATGCTACTTATTCTCTATATCTTTTCCCCCTCTCTCCTCCTCCCACTTCCCTGTTGCTAACCCTCCATTTGATGACTTTTTTTTTTTACTGTTTATATTTTTAATCTTCTTTTTCTTAGGTAAGTCCCTTTAACATTTCATATAATAAGGGCTTGGTGACAATGAACTCCTTTAACTTGGCCTTGTCTGAGAAGCACTTTATCTGCCCTTCCATTCTACATGAAAGCTTTGCTGGATAGAGCAATCTGGGATGTAGGTCCTTGCCTTTCATGACTTGGAATACTTCTTCCCAGACCCTTCTTGCCTGCAAGGTCTCTTGAGAAATCAGCTGACAGTCTGATGGAAACTCCTTTGTAGGTTACTATCTCCTTGTCTCTTGCTGCTTTTAGGATTCTCTCCTTCTCTTTAATCTTGGCTATTGTAATTATGATGTGCCTTGGCGTGTTCCTCCTTGGGTCCAACCTCTTGGGGACTCTCTGAGCTTCCCGGACTTCCTGGAAGTCTATTTCCCTTGCCAGATTGGGGAAGTTCTTTATATCTGTTCAAATAAGTTTTCAATTTGTTGCTCTTCCTATTCCCCTTCTGGTACCCCTATAATTCAGATGTTGGATCATTTAAAGATGTCTTGGAGATCCCTAAGCCTCTCCTCATTTTTTTGAATTCTTGATTCTTCATTCTTCTCTGTTTGGTTGTTCCTTTCTTCCTTCTGGTCCATTCCATTGATTTGAGTCCCAGTTTTCTTCCCATCACTATTGGTTCCCTGTGCATTTTCCTTCATTTCTCTTATTGTAGCCTTCATTTATTCATCTAATTTATGTCCAAAGTCAACCGATTCTGTGAGCATCCTGATCACCAGTGCTTTGAACTATTCATCTGATAGGTTGCCTATCTCTTGGTCACTTAAAAAAATTGGCTCTGGTGCTTTTACTTCTGTTTGAGCCATCTTTTTTATTTTTTATTTTCCTTTGATCTGGTTGTGGTTGTTACGTAAGGGCGGTGTAGCCTTAGGTGTTCACCAGGGCGGGGCACCCCAGTCGCTGGGTTGTGACGTTACATGTGGGGGCGGGGTCTGAGAGGGAACAAAGGTGCCTGCTCCACTCTCTCTAGGACTTCAGTCCCCGTTGCCACTTCCCAGAAGCAAACTGGGCCCTTCTGGTGTTGGCTCCTGGGCGGGTGGGCCTGTGCACTTTCTTGTATTCTGTGGGTTTCCCTGAGGAGCCTCCTGTGATGCTGAGAGAGTCTCCCGGCCTCAGTTCCCACAGGTGTTTTCAGTCAGTGCTCTTAGGCGTTGTTTCCCTGCGGCGCTGGGACCCTCGGTTGCGCGGTCTGTGTTGCTGCCTGCTTTCACCTAGTCTGTTTGTGCGCGAACGTGTGGCTGCGGACAGCCAGCTGCCTTGCGCCCCTCACTGGGTCTGCTCATTGCCTCCCGCGCCCAGGGTCCGCCACCGGTCTGCCAACTACCGTCTGCTCCCTGTGCGCCCACGTGTGCCAGCCACTGCTCTTTCCTGCCGGGACCCCTCAGTGCCTCTCTGTAGGCCTCCGACTCTGCCCCTCCTTACCGGTCTCGATGTACGGGTAGTCTGACTTCCGTTCAGTTCATTTCTCTCTGTTCTGGTTGTTTTTTTGTTTCTCAATTTTTGTTGTCCTTAGTTTTGGTAGCGCGAGGAGGCACAATGCGACTACCTATGCCTCCATCCTGGCCAGACGAGGAAAGCTGTTTTCTTGTTGTGGGTGACTTAGAGGGTGTATTTGAAGCAAGGGAAATTTTATTTTTTTATTGTGGTTTCTTTATCTTTTTAAACATTTTTTGAGAGTGAGAGAAACTAGTCTTTTAACCTCTGAAAGACTTCAGGGTTTTAGAAATAAATAAATTAATAACATTTTTCCACGGAACCGAATATTGCTTTTTCCCAAGGACACTGCTAGGCCAACTGCTTTTCTCCAAAGCAACAGGGATCCTCTACATGCTGTTTTTACTAACCTTCCCCTACCCACCTCATCCCTACTCTGTTTCCCCAAAATATCCTCTGGATGTCACTTATTCCAGGAAATTCTTGCCTGTCATCCAAAGCAGTCCTTTCCAGAAATCCTAATAAGCCCGAAGTTTGTTACAGAGGATCTTCTGAGGGTCTTTCTACTGGACTGCTGGACACTGATATGGCCAGGAAAAGGAGGATGGTTGGATTCAGTTTTCTAGGGACAGTTTGTGACATTACCTAGGCCATAGGTATATTGTCAAAGAAGGCAACTGTCAGTGGTGGAGTGTGTCACATTTATTTATTTTGATAGCCTCCAACATGTATGGCATTTTCCCTTACTAATTTTTTCTTTCCTCTGGGGCTGAACTTGACCCTGTGTTTTTCCTCCCTTATTACTTTCTTGCTGTCTATTGTTGTTCCCTGTCCCATGCGCCAGGCCCAATCAGCAGTGTCTAGGAGGGGTGGAGTGAGGGGAGACAGGGACACACACTCCAGCATTGTCCAGGGCCCTTGCTGCTGTGTCTCCTGCCACCTCCCTCCACCGTGACCCCTTCCTGTACAGGGGAGGACTCGAGCCCTGGGCTGCTGTCCCACGTTTGTGTGCAGTTACTCGCCAGCTCCTCACTCCCTCCTTCGTGTTCCCGTGTGTACAGTGCACTGTGGGGTTAAGACCATGGGATTTAGCATCAGACTTCATGGCTTGAACTCTGGCTTTCTCATTTGTTAGCCATGTGAGGTTGCCACACTGTATAAGATTCAAGCATGGATTTATAGGGTCTCTATTTTGGAAACACAACGAGGCTGAAACTGGATAGTCATTGTGAAGGGCTGGGGTGGTTCTGGCACTTAACAAATGTTAGCTGCTGGCATTGAATTAGTGCCACAATCATCGTCACAGTCACAGCTACTTGTTACTCATCGGGTAGGTATTGGGCGCTTTCCATATGGCAAGAGCTGTGCTGAGAGGTGGGGATAAAGCAGAGAAAAAGACGGGCACATTCTGCCCTTTATAGAATATTCATCTACATTTATCTTTATTTCTCATTAGGTCATAGGGATCTCTCAAAGATTGCAGCCCAGAGGTTTATTCCTCTGGGATAAACCTCCTTGGAAAAATCCTCTTGGATTTTTCCTCCTTGGAATCCGAGACTCAAATGCCATACAAACATTTCCATAGGAGCACTGTAATACACTGGCAATTAGGTTCCATCATGCTATTGTGGTTCTATATAATGTCAAGTAAAAACAATTTAAAGGCAACGAAAATAAAGTGGTGGATAGTGGTGGACTGTGTTGTAACCGATCGAGCCATCCAGGAGGTGACACCTGAGCAGCCACATGAATGATGGCGGGAGGAAGCCGCACTGGTGTCTCGGGGAATTTGTCCTGGGCAGACAGAACGATGGCTCAAAGATCCTTAGATGCGTGTGTTTGTTTGTTGGGAGTGGGGGGACAGTGAGGAGACAGGCACGACGAGAGCACTGTGAGTGAGGAGAGATGGAATTTAGTGAGGCCAGAACTAGCAGAGCGTACAGAATGTCAGAGGCCAGGGTCAGGATGCCAGACTCGCTGTGAAGTGTGTGGGGAGCCCTCACAGAGCCTGGTCTCCCCGGCCGACTCGGAGGAACTAGACTGGAGGGGTCTGGCGGGGAAGCGGGGAGGTCAGTCAGGGGGCTGCAGCAGTCTGTGCTGCTTCCAGACAAAAAGAACTTTCAGTTTCTAATCTGTTCATAAATTGAGGGCTCGCTATAATTGTTTTTAAAAAGGTAAGAATTAAAAATCTTTGGAAAAGATGGTTTTATTAAATATCAGTATTTCTCCTAGTTAAGTCTTTACTGACTAGCAGTATTGATAAGCAGCTCAAGGAAATGTTTCAGACCTTACAGATAAAGCTCAGGCCTGTCATCTTTATTTAAATGTGTAAGCGTGGATAGCATTGCAAGAGACTGGAAACAACACTGGAATATTCCTGTCTGTGTTTCTAAAACCATCAGAAAAGCAGGGGAAATGTTTTTCCTAAACATCCCTTTTCAGCTGGAATAAACTCGTTTTTATTCTAGAGCTTATCCATGCTAGTGTTTTCACACTTCCTTTTTATTTTATCTTTTAGCACATTATCAAGTTATGGCGATTTGAAGAAAACTTCTGCTATGAACCTAAATGCTCCTAGAACCCCCGGAAGGCATGGGTTGACAACCACATCTCAGCACAAACTCCTCTCCCAGCACCCGCCACAGAAGCAGGGAGATGACCCAGACCCAGCTCAGGGAGCACAGACTTGTGTGGCTAACGGTGTGGCGGAGGCTCAAAACCAGATGGGATGTGAGGAGGATAAAGCGGCCGCCGTTGGTCCAGACATGTCTATTCTGACTTCTGAGCCCTTGCTTGGCGTGAGTTTAGTGAATGGAGAAAAAGACGAGAGCACCATGGGCCCGGCCTCACCCACAACAAATGACTGTGACGCAGATGCTTCTGACAGTAGCTGTAGGACTCCAAGTGTAGACCCAGCCCTGCCCCTGGAAGAAGGAAGGGCAGACACAGAAGCCAAGGCACAGGAGAGGGAAGATGGGGAAAGCCCTCTGGAACCAGAACAGCTGGATCAGCACCAGGAGATGAAGGTAAATCATGAGACCAGCTCACAAGTAGGAGGGAGCACTGATCATTCACCCACGGTTCTAAAACCGTTTCATAGCGCCTGTGAAGTGAATGAGTCAGACCTCCCTCGCCAGCAGTTAAACAGTGTTCAAGCTCTAGCTGCTAATGAGTGTTTCACCTGCTGTTTTGAGGAGATAGGTCACCTTTTCTTCTCTGTGGGTTCTGGTCATCTATTGTGATTTCAAGAGTCAGAACAGTGTGACGATTTTGATATGGAAAAACCACAAACCTTGTTTTTGTTTACATGGGAAGAAAATGTTATTTGTTGCTGTAGGTGTTAGGGCTATAACCCTAATATTTATGGGCTAAGCAAGAGGAAAGTATACAATCTTCGGTTTTCAGACATTCCTAATCTAGTAGAAGAAATAGACTTGGAAGATTAATTTACACCAGTAAATGTTTCTTGTAAGGACATGAAGATGGAAGTGCTCACAAGTTATTCAGCAGATATCTATAACTTTTTCTGGGGTACTAATTTTGTAAAAATTCTAATTAATACACAATATTATAATTAAAAGGCTCTTTAAAAATCATTTTAGTTCAGCAATTCATTTACAAAAGTAGAAAGAGTTCCAGAAAGCTGAAGTGATTTTCCAAGATTACAATAGTAATAGCCTAGACCCCCTGTGCCCTGATTCCTGGGCTGCTATGGTATCCCAGCTGCAAGAAGTCACAAATGTAAATGCCAAAATATTGGAAACGGCATGAACGCAGCGGCCATGGTAATATACCAGGGGAGGTGACACTGTGGCGAGCTGGAAGTCGACATCCTTTCCAGAGAGGGCAGTAGGTCAGTGAGCCACCTGGGCGGCACTGCTGCCACGTGTGAGCAAAGAGCTCATCTGCTGGTGAGACACGCTCGTAACTCACCTGTGCCATGGCAGAAACTCGGACACAATTCCAGGGATAAAACAATGGCATTTGTATTCTTTATTCACGTCAGTATAATGCTTTGGAAGTATCGATAAGTAATGGCTTTTCCAAAGTACTTGGAATTTCTTGGGTCAAAGGTGCAGAGAAAGTGTTGGCATCTCTGATGACAAGAATAAAGTGTCCACTGCTTAGTCTCTCTCATCAATTTAAAGTAATAATCTGTGTAGGAGGGGTGCAAATTGAAAATTTGATAATTATAGGAAATTTTGTAAGTGACAGATCCAAGTCCTAAATCTGTGTACTTTATTGTTTTATGGTGCTGAATCTTAACATGGGCAGAAATTCAAAAGGACTGATACTAAAATATTAGAACTTTGGAAAGCTCTAATATTAATATTTAGAAACATTTAGAACTTTAAAGCAAAATCCACCTTATGGTACAATTTTCACTGCTCCTATGCAAAAATCCAAAACAGAGCCAATGGTTTGTTTTCTTGAGGTTAGGAAACTAATTTTGAATGCTGACTTTCAAGCAGAGAAAGTTCAAAGAAGGAAGTGGGTGGGAGAAAGTGAGTCATGCTTGGTAACATCTGAAATTAAAGAAACAACATTGCAAAGTGAATCTCCTAACATCTTGATAGAGTGGAAGGTTTAGCGTCTCTGCGTGAACGATGGTGGACGGAAGAGAAGGTTAGGACCAAGAGCCTCAGAACTCAGACATCTGTCCTTTTGCCGTTGGAATGATGCCACCAGCAAGTGTTTATAAAACCGTAAGAGCCATTCTTGTTAAGGGAACTATTTTCATTGGTAATGATGCCTGTGGTTGCTGGGTACTATTCTTTTATCCCATTATCTCTTATTGTGTGTACATTTTCAGAGATGTCTTACTTGGGTTCGGGAGAGACTTAATAGGGCTTCCCTATTGAACTGGTGAAATCTAGAATAGTATAGCTGGCCTTTCTCCTACATGAGAATTTAAGTAGTGGAGGGTACATGCCTTTAGTGTGGGGAAGAAAACGTTTTTTTTTCCTCTGAGGAACTGTTGATCAAACACCACACGTGTCTCCCATCTGAAAAGGAATATTAGGATGTAATTTCTCATGGTCCTTTTCAGATGGGAGGCACATGGTGACAGGTTCTCCTGTGCAGCCCCGGGGCTTGTTGCATTGCCTGTCCTTGTTCCACAGTGCACACAGAAATGCTAGCAGTGTTAAGAGGGTACATTTTATACTATGTAAATTGTACCACAATTAAAATAAAAAATCTTAAGTAAAACATTTAATAATATGTAGTGAACCAAATGATTAGAACCAGGCAATCCTCATGCTCCTTCTGGCTTGTTCATGAGCTCGCAGCACAGACTTCAACCAGTCAGTTCTTTGTGCCTTTAATCAAAGGGGACACACTGAGTGTGGTCAGGGGTGATACCATCGTCCTGTGCTGTTATATCTAGATATGTTCCTCGGTGGGCATGGCCCTCCAGATGGTCGGGCGCTTCTTAAACTGCCTAATGTGTGGGACTTTAAGGCATAATGGAATTATTTGAGTCTCACTATGCAGTCAACTGAAAAAAAATTTGTTCAGTCTTTATGTAATTCAGTTAAGAGATTTACATCAGAATAGTCTTAAAGAAGTTTCACTTACACCAGAATTAAATTTAATTGACAGTTACTAAGTGCCCACCAGGGGTGTGAGAATGAGGGGTTGAGGACTGGACAGCAGGAATAGAATAGAATCACGAAGAGAGTTCATGAAATTCCTCTGGAACAATCATCATTGTTAATAATTGAGAGTGGATTTTAAAATAGTCTCAGTTTATGTAACTGCTTCACTAATTATCTGATGTATTTTGATCAAGAATCACTTTCTGTGGTGAATAGAGGATACTGTTATTTTTACCATGTAAAAGATAAAGGCTGCCTGCTCTTCTGAAATCGTTGGCTCTACCATAAACAGATTTTTTTAAAAACCTCAGAACCAAAGGAAAATTGTTAGCACTGCATGTGGTACCTTTCTCTCTCACCCACAAGGTGTTACAGTAACTTTAAATTAAGGTTAATCGTGTATTACAGCAGATTAAAAGATTGACATCTCCTGAAGGGGAGATGTTATTCTAAGGAAACATTAAAACCCACGAGTTCCAGGGAAGGTAGTAACATGGGAATATCATGTGTGTGCATGTGCTGCCCCTGCACGTGTGAGGAGCTGGGGGGGGGTGGGGGTTGGAATAGGATTAGGATTTCTGTTCGGCGCAACAAATTTGGGTTATAACTAGCTTAAATTATATTAGGAGGCTCAGGTAAATGAGTCAGCACATTTTAGAATGAATTTTATTAAAAATGGTCACCTTTCCTCAGGTTTGTAGGCTTTGGGGGGTTTTGGTAGAGGTACACTAATATGAGATGCTGCGTTCGTAGGTTGTGCCGTATACACGTAAACTTCTCTTTAGTTTTCATGAGCCTTTTAATATCTAGTGTATGTTTTAACGTGTTTTATTGGTAGAGTGTTCTGAGACTTGTTGTTTTCCTCTGTATTGCATACAATAAACCAAATATAAATGCGCGTGGGTCTACGCTTTTTAAGACGAAAGCTTAAGTAAATAACAAATCTCTGTTACTGGCAACGTAAGCTCAAAGTAGCAATGTATTAAACCTCTAATAATAGCAGTTTTTATTAAGACTGTACCAAAAACAGGTTTGTTCATTTGTTTTTTAAGAAATCAGAGTAGTATTTTTATGTAGAGTTAAAATATCCCCTGGGGTGATTTCCCACCTGACAAAATATAATACCATGATAGATTTAGATATTTTCCTCAATATTAGTGCATTCCCCCAATACTCTCTCATTTCTTGCCTTTTCTTCTTCCTCCACAATCCCCAAGAAGGTGTGGAATTTTTGCAAATAAATTAACTGTGTATGAGCAACATTGCCTTTTTTAAAATCCCAGTCCCTGGGCCAAAACTCCTTTAAAATATAAGGTGCCCTAGGATTGTTGGCTTTTACAATATATCATATCAAAGGCGTCTTCCTAAACCTGCGCCCCAGTCATGTTGCGTGCACTGTGTTGTCTTGCGTCCATCGCCTGCAGGCGGAAAGGGGAGGAAAGGGGAGGATTCAGTGTGTACCGTTGCCTCCAACTTCATGAGTAGAGGTAGGAGATGGGATCCTTGACCGCACTTGTTTGCAACGTTATTGCATTGACCACGGTCTTCTCCCGTTCCTCCTCTTCCTCCTACATTTGGGACGGGGGCAATCATTGCTGAATGTGGCAGCTGATGAAACCAGAGGCGTGTTAACAAGCTGGTTTCAATAGTGCCATGCCACACTTCTGACACTGCCTGTCTTGTTCTCTGTGGTGCAGGGGGTGCTTCAGCCTCACCCCCATGTTCTAGGATTCTCTGAGGTTTCCTGTCCATGAGTAGATGTTAGTTCCTATGGGGAGAGTGAAGTCAAGAACAACCTGTGTCACCATGGTGGTTACATCATTCCCTAGAAATAAGATTTAAAAAAGTTAATCTGTTCATTTCCTGGTTATTTCTGGTTTCTTTATTATTATCACTTTATTTATTATGTTATTACATGAACCTTGAGGGTTTATAACTTTTGAACATGCTCAAATAAAAATTAAGAAAATAGTTATCCTCTAGGGAAACGAATGACAGAGAATCAAATTCAGAAGTAAATTGTGAATAGAAAACCAGTGCTATAATTCACATTAACTCACCTTTCCTCTTTTTCTGTTAATTTCTCCCTACTGAGTTTAATAGTAGTTCTTAAATTTGTCGATTACTTTTATAGGATATAATGTGAGGTATCAGAGTTTTCTAGGAGTTAAAACAATGTTTATATTGGTTATCCATTTTTTATGATGGGCAACAAGTTTTTTTTTGTTTTTGTTTTAGTAAGGCTTTAAATTTCTTTCACTTAACTTCTTGAAAAATAAGGGAGACAACTGTTGAGGTCTTCTTAGAGTTGAAGACAGAGTAAGTCACTCCTTAGCTATTTCTTCCTCTTGCCAAGCCAGCTTTAGTTCCAAGCAAGTGAAAGTTCTGCAGAGAAATGATCCAGCTTGGCCAACCAGCCCTTTGTTGTTGCTGTGATGACGATGGGTGCTCCAGCTGAATTTGAGGGAGTTTTCCAACAACGTGGAGGGTAATGGGAAGGTAGCCCACCAACCGTGTGGGGAATTCATGGAAGTCTGAGGATGGCCTTTCTTTATTCACCTAAAACTGAGTGGTGAACTCAGAAACTTCTACATTCTCCTTTTTGTGGTGACTTTGTTTCATATTTTGGAAAGTTATCAGAAAGAAATGCGGAGACAGGAACTAAGAGAGCCTGTACCTGGAGAAACCACCTATAGTTCAGTCAGAAAATTCAGTGAGCCAGGTCCGCTCTCCAGGTGCTAACACAAATGAACCAGACAGGCCCTGCCCACAGAGTGGGGAGAAATAGAAGCAAATTACCCCAATATAGTGACTGCATGCTTCAAACACCTATGAAAAGGAAGGGTGGTTGGAGGAGGGCTGGATGAGGCAGGCTGCAGAGAGGCAGTTGAATGGAGCTTGAAGGAAGAGTTGGGAGGTTTCTGGGTGGTCCACAGTCGGTGGGAAAGAGGTGACCAGTTCATCTAGGCAGAAGGAAAGTGTGAGAAATCAGTAGAGGCAGGAGAGTAGATGCCATGTTTGGGGTATTTCTGGCCTCATAGTAAGTGGCCAGAGGGCTAGAGAAATGAGGGTAGGGGTAGAGGAAGAGGTTTAGAGAAAATGTAAACTAAGGACAAATTGCAGCGGGTTTGCATCGCCTAAGTTATATTCCCCACCCCAAAAGAACAATGGAGACTTTAAAAAAAGATATTTGAAAGTCTAAATAAAAATTAATAATTCTCCTAGAAGATCAAGAAAAATGCAGTGAAGCATAAAGAATATAAAAACATCCATAGTTCTACTGCTTTGATATTGAACATTCCAGCTTGTTTTTCTGAGCAGATTTTTAAAAACATATATTCAGTACATAATGTATGGTCATTCTGCATCCTGTTTTGTTGAATTACACATAGATTTCTTTCCCTGTGTTATTTCTATGTTATTTTAAACTTTCCGTAAGCTTGGTTCTGTCTGGCCTCAGAGGCATTTAATTAAAGCATGGAAGTGACATGATGTACATCTGTGGGTTCTAGAAAAAATGAGTCAGACAAAAGGAAAAACAGATGGAGCAGGGTACACAATAAGCAAGTTCAGTAGCCCAGGTGTGGGAGGATGAGGTCCTTGCTGCAGCAGAGGGTCAGGGCGAGGAAGAGAGAGTTCTGAGCATCCGGTGACTGGATGTGGGGAGTGAGTCACGATCAGCTCCGAGCTTGGATGAGTGACAGATGGTGTACCATTACTGAACTACAAGGGAATAAAAGGAGCGGCATATTTGAGGGACAAAACCTACACTGGACTTAGATATTCTGAAGTTGAGGGTCAGCTGAAGATGTCTAAAACAAAAGTGGAATGTTCTAGAGACATTACAGTTTATTGGTTAAGGATGAGGGCTTTTGATTAAAAAGAAGAGTTCAAATCCCAGCCCCATCACTTACCAGCTAGGGGACCTTGGGCATGGCACCTTAGCATCACTCTCCAGGCCTTGGTTTCCTAACATGTTAATGAAATAACTAAGTGGCAGGCAGGAAGTAAAGCAATGGTGTTTGAATGAGGGGAGGGAGTAGGGCTGCTAATTAGGTTAGTTTTGTACGACTGCATCTGTGGTACCCACAAGACATCCAATCAGAGATATTAATTAAGCAAGTGGACATATGCATCTAGAGCTCGGGAAATGGGACAAGAATGCAAAAGGATATGTATAAGGGTGTGATTAATATTGCCAAAATTAAATATGCAGGAACAGAAAAGAGGACAAGGACCGAGTGATGGAAGCTCAAGCATCATCAAAAGAGGAACATAGCAGATTATCTGAGAAGAAAAAGAAGAAGAGAGAGCAGTGTCATGAGAAGCAGTGGGCTTGAGAGGGCAGAGCACGTGGGAGTATTGGCGAGCCTATGAGGACGGTCATCATTTAGAATATGAAACTCCATTAACCTGCAGACCGAGGCCTTCCTGGGACAGCACAGCTACTAGTTCAGTGAGCCTGGGTAGTCACATTAAATTGAGTGAAGTTATGTTGTACATATATTGTGTGCAAGGCACTGCAGGGAATCCAATGAGGAAATTAATAGTTGAGGAGGCGGATAAAGATGAATAAATGACCATTATTTAAGGTATCATGAGGTGAAGGGGAAAGGAGAATTCAAAGATGGTGGAGAGGATAGATTCCCTGTTGTGAGCAGAAGTGAAGTGAAGCAGAGAGTCTGGAACTCAGTGAGTGAGGCACGGAGAGACCATGGCATAGAGGTGACTCTGAGGCTCAGTGCTGGATGTGTCTCTTTGGGAAGTGCCCATAGAGGCCCAGTGAGATGTCTTCAAGGGACGGGACTTGGAGCGTGAGGACAGTGGAGAAGGTTAGCTCTTGCGATAACTTGTGACTGTGTCTCTGAGGGTCCAGGTCAACTATGGTGGGACCAGTCAGCAGTCTTTCCAGAATTGCTTGGTGGCCCGGCACACAAGACGGAGGAGAAGCAAACCTGGAGTGGCAGTGAGCCAGGGTCAGCGAGTCAGCAGTGCCAGAAGGACCAGGGCCTGACAGAGTCAGGGACGGGTTTGCACGATGTTGCCGCGACCAGGAGATTGGGGAAAGCCAGGTGCACGGAGGTCACCGTGCACATAGAGACCCAGCGTAGTATGGCTGTGAGAGGAATGGAAAGGTCCGATCTTGAAAACATAGTTGTTTGTATGTAGCTTACAAAAACCAGAAGAAAACAATGCACCATAACCTGGTGGTCACCAAGACAGACTCAAGAGCTGGACTCTGTAGGTGTGAATCCCAGCTCGGCCACTTACCAGCTGTGTGACCTTGCGCAGGTCATTGAAACTTCTCTGTACCCAGTTTCCTTATCTGTAAAATGGAGATAATAATCCCTACCTCACAACATTGTTACGAGGTGTAGATCATTTAATGGTTGTAAAGGACTTAGAACAGTGCCTTGAAACATAATATGAGCTGTGTGTTTGTTAAATAAACATAAAATAAAATTTCTTCATGTGTAATCAAAATGAATAGACCCATGAATGGAGATATCCCTCAATAAACTCAGAATTCAACATGTCCTGGCTGCCGAATATCCCAGGACCTTCTACCTTTTCTGTTTTAAACTGAGGTACTCCTTGTAGGGTGCACAAAGAAAGTTTGGGTGCCTCTTCCTTTTTAACTTAGGTTTCCTATATTTTGTTTTTCTTGCCTCAAAACCATAGGTTATTACCACACAGGTTATTTCTTGTACTCACTTATATGTGCAAGGTTTTGACTCCAAGGAATTATCATCAGAAATATTTATAAATGACCTAATTTCTTTGATGTTCAGCCTAGACTTGGGATAGGCTAATTCAGTTCTTGATTATGAGTATTTATTAAATTCTTCTTGGTGTCTGGTCTTTCATTTCTGCAAAACGCAAAGGACAGTTTAGTCCAGTATGTAGGGAGTCTAAAAAGAGCCGAGTTCTGTCTTTGCTATCACTTACTTCCTGTCTGATCTTGTAAGAGGAACCAAGTTGCCCTTGTCGATGGCAGTTGTATTTCTCCTCCTCGCCAGTTCATCCCGAAGGGATGTAATTAGCACCTTCAGACTGTAAGCTCTCGCACACACCTATTCTCCTGTTTTGAACTGAGTAAGTGGTGCAGAGGACATGAGGTGGAGAAAGCATCGGTGCTGGGTCAAACACAGGCTTAGACTTTGCTCTCAAAGCAAACCTGGTGATAAATTTCTTGCTGATTACAAATCTTCCCTGAGACCACGTGACCTTATTTAGGGCATTATTGCATGATTTCAATTGAATACAAAATCTGTGCTTTATTCCCTTTTCTTCTTGTTTTCCTGTTCCTCACTTCCTGCAGAAGTTCTCTTAGTTAAAAGGCTATAACAGAGCAAGAACTTTGTTTTCACAGACCTGGATTTGGATCTGGGCTCAAGCACTTACTTATTTGTATGACTTCTGAGCCTCATTGAAGACTTTGATGTTGGAAATACATTAAAAATGACATCAGAATTTTGATGCATTTCATGAATTATGGTATGAAATCAAGGGCTTATTCCCTGAGTTGACTCATCTTGCTATGAGAAGAGTGGGCTTTGGGGAATTCGGAGATACGTGCACCTATACACAGCCACAGCTAACTTCTCTGTGGGCGAATGTAATTAACTGACAGCAGATTGGGGCAGAAGCTCTGCAGGACCAAGGACTGTTCATTCTGGTCCCATAAAAAGCTGATAATTTATATACACATTGTTTTTAATATAAGTTCTCATAAATATATGGAAAAGGCTGTAATAACTTTTAGTAGACTTCATGCAATTCTTTTAGAAAAAAATTCTTCCTGCTTAAAGTGAAATCATATGAGAACATTTATTGGAGAGTTGTATAGCATAATGGAAAGAGGTATAAAGCATAACGCCAATATCAGGCCCATTTTAAAATAATGGAAGATTTTGTCCCTAAAACATCTTTTGGGAAACTGTAACAGTTCGTTAACATTTATAAAATTCTTTCTAAAATATCTGCGCCCCCACTTGATGATTTTGAGGCATGTGGCAGGGCGTATGGCACTACGATTTTGAAGAGTGACTCACTGGCTCCACAGAGGCACGCTCTGCCCATCCAGCTGATGAAGTCTGAGCTGCAGTGGGCGGGAGCTCTTTGTCCCGGCTCCTGCCCTGTGGAAGAACATGTCAGAGGTCTGAAGAGAGCTGCAGGAGCCAGTGACATCTGCAAATACGGAGGCAGAACTGACATTGCAGCACATTCATGAGCCAGCAGGTACGGTGACTGATAGCGAGGCTGGACCCAACCCCAGTGAGAATGGAGCAGGTCTCCAGGAAAGGATACTGGGGGAGCGGAAGTGCACAGTGATAGCCTGGTAGTCAGTAAGTGAGGGCAAGTCAGAGGGAAGCGGAGAAGAGTAAATTGGGTCATCTTTTATTACAAGAGGAATGCATCTTGGTTTTTTGATTCTGGTACTTCAGGGATACTCTGATATATTTTTGTTTGAGGCAATAATACTCTGAGAATCAGCTTTCAATATACAAGTATATATTTGCAGGTGAAAAATCCCAATCCTTCTATCATATAGAGGGATATCAAAAGTAAGATGCCTTTAAAATAAGATTATTTATCACTCACTTGAAGTCAAACCTGTGTATTAGCCTCCAATGGAATCAAATAGGATTACTTATTAAATCAATTTTGTGTAACCATTATTGTCTTCCAAAGAATCACAAGAATAAATCACAAGATTTCTTAGTAAAGTGCTAAGCACAAATAGGCATTATATACTTTTGAAATGGCAAATAGTGAGAACCAGTATTATATAACTTTACCTAACTTTCTATTTTAAAAAAATCAGGCTATACCCCCAGTGTATCAACCACATATTTTAAGACTACTTTGTCCATTATTTAAGCTAAAGTCTGATAGAGTAATAAAAGACCCATGCATGCTGAGGGACCATATATTTCTCCCTAAATATACTCATAGATGAATTTTAGTAACTAAACTAATGTTTTAGTAACTAAATTATTTTTTTAAAGTTGGAAGCCATAGTATTGTCACATCAAATATGACTGAATTTTTATACCTGATAATTATTGCTAAAATGCTGAGCAGTCTGATTTTTTGTTGAAAAAATAATTACTGTATAAATTAAAATGTATCATAGGTAACACATTCCATTTTTAAATGGATAGTTGGTATTTTGTTAGTCTGTTCACTTGTAGACACTTAATGCAGTCTTGTTTTTTTGTTGCAAAGAAGGGTTAGAGTGAGAGCCAACTATTGGTGAGTAGATACTTAAAATAGCATAGGGCAGGTAAGAATCTGATTCAGTTACCTCTAACTGTGTGACCTTGGACAGTTTTCCAGGCCTCTTTGAACCTGGGGATTTTGTTTCATTGTGTATGTGTGCTGCCTGTAAAATAAGAATAGTAACGGTGCCCTGACCAGTGTGGCTCAGTTGGTTGGACATTGTCCTGCAAAGTGAAGAGTCACCAGTTTGACTCCTGGTCGGGCACATGCCTGGGTTGTAGGTTCAGTCCCTATGGGGTCAGGCCACCTGTGAGAGGCTACCAATTGAAGTTTCTCTCTCACATCAGTGTTTTTCTCCCTCTTTCTCCCTCCCTTCCCTTCTATCTAAACATAGATAAAAATAAAATCTTAAAAAAGAAAAGAATAGTAATGGTATCTATTTTATAAAGGTGTTGTAAGGATTAGACAGTTTATATGAAATACTTACAATAGTGTCTGGCACGTAACTTCCAGTGAATGAGTGTAAGTTGTTCCTGTTACAGTGAGACTATTATTGTTGTAGGGTCCACTTAAAACAAGGCTCCTGAGTCAGTGATTTCCTGACCTCAACCACAAAATCCTTAGGAACTTTTCACGAACCTCCATGTGAGTGATTAAACCGTGTCAGCAAACTTACTTTTGCTTATCTTTGTGTTGGTTTTGGCAAGGTCAGGGACCTCACGTTAGAAGACCATCTGTGTGGAAGGAATATAGCTTTTGCTAATAACTGCTGGCATCCCTCTGATTTTGCAAAATATGTCCAGGATACCCACACTTTGCCACGTTCAGCTAAAATATGACTTGTAGTCAGCAAAAGATTGTTTCTTAGAAGCGTCCTAAGATCCCCCCAGGATGTGGAAGACCTCAGGGGTGACTGCATGGCATGGCAATAATAGGCAGCATGACTTCTTGGTTAATGAATTCTGACTCATAAAAGAGACATTATTGTACTCCAGCACAAATTCTGTAGGATCGTTTTCTTTAAAGATATTTGTCAGAACTAGAATCAAAACACATAAAAGTGTATGAATCAAAAAGATACACTGGTACTATTAGGATAAAACTGGGAGCTTGGAAAGAACAGACCACTACCAAGAACATGGATGTATCTCAGACTGCATTTCGATACATGGAAAGCGAGACTCAAAAGGCACGTGCTGTGCGGTTCCGTTCACACGGCCTTCCGGCCCAGGGCTGGGCAGCAGCATCCCCGGCTGGTCCGCTGAGAGGGGTGGCACTGGCTCCCGAGAGCCCTGGGAGGCGCTCGGTGGGAGTGCGCTGTATCCGGATTGTGGTGGTGGTGACATAATTATGAGCATTTGGCAAAGCTAACACTTTACACCAAAAGGGCAAATTTTTCTATTATTTGTACATTTCATCTCAATAAATCTTGCTTTAAAGCACAAAATGAACATAAATAACTCATAGCATTGATTAGGTCAGTATTTCCTGTCAGTATGTAGAATAACATTACTTCATCTTCCCCTGAAATGTTGACGGATTTCTTATGTATTCACTGTGTATTTGTGTTCACTTATTAACAGTTTCAGTCCCATTTTTAGTTCATTAAGTATTTTACTTTCTAGAGAGAAGTAAATAATATAAGTAGTAATTGTTTAAAAATTACTTGAAAGTTTTTAAAATTTCATGGAATACATATACTACTTCTGTTTCATAGTATTTGTTTTCTGTGTCAATCTGGATGCTACAGATAATATCGACAACACTCGACCTGGCTTAAAAAATATAATTTTTATTGGTTGCATCTCTGTGGTCATGGAATCATCACTCATAGCATTGAAGTCAGCATAGGTTCCCTCATTTACATGGAACAGCAGAGAGAGAGCTATTTTTTTTTTGGCTCTTCCTTTAAAAACAGGGAGCCCCCTTTTCTTCCTTCCTTCCTTCAATAAAAAAGATTGATTGATTGATTGATAGACAGAGGAGAAGGGAGGAAGAAAGAGAGGGAGAGAAACATCAATGTGTGATTGCCTCTTGCACACCCCTACTGGGGACCTGGCCTGCAACCCAGGCATGTGCCCTGACTGGGAATCAAACCGGTGATGCTTTAGTTCACAGGCTGGCACTCAGTCCACTGAGCTACACCAGCCAGGGCTAGCCTCCTTTTCCAAAGCTGCCAGTGCATAGTTCCTCACGTCTCCTTGGCTCCTGAACCAATCGCTCTGTACCCATCACTGTTACACCATTCAAGGTCTCCCTTTTGATTTGGGAATAAGGTTAGTTTCCCTAAGGGAAAGGCTACATAGTAGCAGGATAATACACTAACCAAATCTGGATACTATTAAGAAATGGGGGGAACTGTGGCTGGGTGGCTCAGTTGGTTAGAGTGTCATCCTGTACACCAAAAGGTTGTGGGATTGATTCCCAGTTAAGTTTGCAGTTTTTTTTAAAGATTTTATTTATTTATTTTTAGAGAGGGAAGGGAGGGGGAGAGAGAGAGAGAGAGAGACAGACAGACAGACGGACAGACATCCATCAATGTGTGGTTGCTGTGGGCCATGGCCTGCAACCCAGGCATGTGCCCTGACTGGGAATCGAACCTGCGATGCTTTGGTTCGCAGCCCACACTCAATCCACTGAGCTACACCAGCCAGGGCTCAAGTTTGCAGTTTTGATCCTTGGTTGGGGCACATAAGGGCAACAACCACAACCTATCAACGTTTCTGTTTTTCTCTCTCTCCCTTCCTCATTCTCTAAAATTGATAAACATACCTTCAGGTGGGGATTTTAAAAAATATATATTTAATAAAGAAATGGGGGGGGGGAGGATGCCAGGCAGGTAGCAATACTAGTGCTTTACCCTGAATTCGTTAAGTTAAACTAAAACCTTGAATAATTGGGGAATTTGCTGACTACATAGTTGTTATGTCAGTGTTTCTGAGACCACAAATTATTTAAACAGTATTGTGCTACTTTACCTACTCATCTTTGCTGGATGAAGCAACTTGGTTATTTTCCACAGTAGAATGGATGCTGCATGTGAAGCATATATATATATATATATAAAAGCATTTGGCAACTATCGACTGGCCTGGGCTGTCATATATATTGAGTACAATGAAATGTTCTTTTTTATAGTTTGAAATGTAACATTTACACAAATTAGACCCTGGTTTGAAATATGCTTTGGCACCAGAGTTATTACTAAATCCTTATTATACTTTTATACTCTCCTAGAGTAAAAAAGATTATTTCAACAAAGTAACTAGGTAGAAATTTCTAAACAAAAAGATGTCTTGGCATAAAATATAAAATGCATCTTAATAGGACCAAACCCAAGGGCTTCAGATAGTTAAAGAAGGCCCCATAGGCAAGGGATGGAAATGCATCAGGCTGTTGAAAGAAAAGTAAGTCTTAAACTCCTAGAGAGATACAGCAAGAGCACATGCCAGGCAGCGAGGATACAAGAAAGGTGTAGAAACGGCAGGGATGTGTTTGGATAAAGGCAGATGGAGCAGTGCGTTTGGGGAGAGGGTGCCCGTCAAGAAGAGACAGTGAGAAAGAAGTGTGAGGAAGTGACGAGGCTTGAACAACCCGGAGTGGTAGATGGAGTCTGGAGTTGATCCTGTCTTTGAGGGGAATACTGTGGAAGGCTTCTCTTTCTATGGAAAGCAGGATTATCTGGGCAAAGCAAAGTTTTAGAAAGATTCCTCACGCAGCAGTAGACAAGGTGGGTTAGAGACAAAAACTAGTTGCCAAATGCTCTGACAAAAACTAGTTGCCAAATCAGAGCATTTGGCAACTATCGACTGGCCTGGGCTTGAGATACGGTGGGAGCAAAACAGGGCAGCGGTGATGAGAACCTAAGGGACGGATGCTAAAGACATAAAACTGTCATGAGAGGGGTGGGTAGCTGAGTGGATTTAGTGAGGGAACTAAGTTTAAAGTAATTCAAGATGCCAAAGACATAACTGGAAAGGGATGGAACCATTGCCAGGGTGATAAAGTTCGGGGTGGTGGGAAGATAGATACTTTCCAGATATTTTTAAAAAAATAGTGAGTTTTGTTTTATGTCAACACCATGTCAAAGTGGTAATAAATGTCCAACAATAGTTAGGCGGGTGAAACTGTTAATATTTTATTGTGTGTCTGTGTTTTCTTGAAGCTTTGTAGTAGACACAGAGACAGGACAGTTAACCAGGAAAACTGTTCCTATGCTCATGGAACTAGGAAGGTTCTGCAAATATATTTAAGCGTTAAGTAAACATGTACTGAAGAAATAATGAAGTGTGGATTTAATTTTAAAATATGGGTAGAAGGAGGTGGGTGGGGCATAGATGAAACAAGATGAACAATGAGTTGATAATTGTTGAATCTCAGCAGTGGACACGTGGAGATTCATTTTACTTTTTGTTCTACTTTTATGTATGTTTGAAATTTTCCACAATAAAATGTCATGGGTTTTTTGGCAAAGGCAAAAAGTTCCATGCACAGAGCTGATAATTAGAGATGATGTTTGAGAGAGTGATGGAATCCTGTCCAAAGAGTAGCCCACGAGAGGTAGGAGGAAGAAAGAGAAAAGTAGAGTCTCTGAGAACTGGAAAAGATTAAAGACGTTTCAAGGAAAAGGTGGGTGAGAGTGATTACTGACTGCTACAAAGGTCAAAGAAGAAGTTGTAACTTAAAGAAGCTGTTATAAATTGTATCCAGCAAATTGCTTTTTGCTAATTTTGTTCCTTTCTGGTTGGATGTTCCTTGATGGCTGAAAGGAATTAGGTACCTGAGGAGCTTGAGAAAACAGTTTTAATGAGTCTATTTGATGAGGTGTTTATTACTTGAGAAATATCGTCCAAGCCTGATCCCCTAATATGTGAATATCTGTTCTATTTGCAGGAGACCAATGAGCAGAAACGTCACAACATAGCCAATGAGCTCTTGCTTACGGAAAGAGCTTACGTCAACCGGCTTGACCTCCTAGATCAGGTAATATTTTCCTTTTCAAAATTAGCACTAATTTAATTTTTAGCACTATACATTATTTTAACTTCATAATTAAAGTCTTTAGAAACTACAAAGAAGGCCATGTCCATTTTGGGCCAATGAAAGGAAAAGTGTAACATTTTCAACTTCGTCAGTGAATTTACTAGGTATAAAGGGTATATACGTAACATGGAACAGGCTAAGGGACTCTCAGTGTAAGTCACAAGTGCTTTTGTCTGTGTATCACAGCCCTAAACCATTTATTGTGGTTCTGTACGCCACGTTCCTAGTATAACCTAAGTAAGAGCTTGGTGATTCTGGTGTGATGCTAATGTGATCCATCCTGACCCTGCTGGCCCGTTTGCTCTGCAGCCCTGTGTGCATGATGTGGGTTGCTGCAGGGCCAGAAGGGCTTGGAGAGTTCTCTTGCTCAGCCTTGCGTGAACGTCTTTCACGGTGCCTGCTGTAAAGTTTCACGGTCCATATTTGTTGATTATGTGAGTCTACTTTATCACATTTTGTACTTTTATCATGGGAGAGCCTTCAGTATCATTGCAAAAGCACATTCGCAGAGAAAGGTTTTTTTTCCAATATTTCCTTTTTAAATTTTTAAAAATTGAATTTATTGGGGGTGAAATTGGTTAATAAAATTATATAGGTTTGAAGTGTATAATTCTACAATATATCACCTGCATATTGTGTTGTGTTTACCGCCCCAAGTCAAGTCTCCTTCCATCTCCACTTATCCCCCTTTACCTTATTCTACCTGCCCCCAGCCCCCTGTCACTGTGGTAATCACCATACTGTTGTCTGTGTCTATGAGGTGGGTTTTTTCCTTAATGCCTTCACCTTTTTCACCCAGTCCCCAAGCCCCTCCTTTGACAGTTGTCAGTCTGTTCTCTGTATCTGTGAGTCTGAGTCCGTGTCTATTTTGTTTGCTTGTTAGACTCCGCATGTAAGTGAAATCATACAGTACTTGTCTTTCTCTGACTGGCTTATCTCATTTAACATAATACTCTCCAGGTCCACCCTTGCTGTCACAAAGGGTAATGTACTCCCCTCCCCCATTTTTTACTGCAGAGCAGTATTCCATTGTGTAAATGGACACTTGGGCTGCTTCCTTATTTTGGCCATTACAAATAATGCTACAATAAACACATGGGTACATATATTCTTTTGAATCAGTGTTTTGGGTTTCTTTGGATATGTTCTCAGAAGTGGAATTGCTCAGTCATAAGACAGTTCAATTTTTAATTTTTTGAGGTATCTCCATACTGTTTTCCATAGTGGCTGCACCAGTCTGCATTCCCACCAACAGTGCACTAGGGTTCCCTTTTCTCCACATCCTCGCCAGCACTTGTTCTTTGCTGATTACCATTTCTTTATTTTTCTTCTGTTTCTCTTGCCTGAGGAGATATATCAGAAAAAAATATTGCTAAAAGAAATGTTTGAAATTTTATTGGCAATGTTTTTAGGATTTTTAAGGTTTTAAGTCTAACAGTTAAGTCTTTTATCCATTTTGAGTTTATTCTTTCATTTGGTATAAGAAGGCAGTCTAATTTCATTCTTTTTACTTGTATTTGTCCAATTTCCCCAACACCACTTATCAAATAGGCTATCTTTACCCCATTGTATGTTCTTGACTTCTTTGTCAGATATTGACCATAAAGATGTAGGTTTATTTCTGGGCTCTCTATTCTGTTCCATTGATCTATATGTCTGTTTTTATGCTAGCACCATTCTGCTTTGGTTACTGTATAGATTGTAATCAAAAGTATACAGTATAGTATGGCCTGGCAGTACAGTTTGATATCAGGTAGTATGATTCCTCCAACTTTGTTCTTTCACAAGGTTGCTGTGGCCATTCAAAGTCTTTTGTGGTTTGAAATAAATTTTTGGAATATTTGTTCTAGTTCTGTGAAAAAGTTTCTAAATATATCATTAGAGCAACTATTAAAAACAAAGGTCCCTTAATCCTGCTTCAGTGATAAAAGAACAAGGTAACTGGTAGACAGTTTGCTAATATAGGCCCCTTTGTGAGAGAAAGTTGCCGTGTTTGAGTGTTAGTTGTAAGAAGAATTGTCCCACTTCTGCTGTTGGAAAACTGAACACTTCAGGAGCAGGCTGTCCTGTGCACACTCCCTGTCATCCATTCCTACAGTAAGCTCTGTCCCTGTTATGGTGAGCTTTAAGGGGCCAAATTAAAACTGTGTTTTTTAAAATAATGAGTTTGTGACTCAAATATTCATTTTCCAAAGAATTTCTCCATAATTCAGTCAATTTATGTTGAGTTTGTGTCTTCAAAACAACTTTTCTCCTTGTGGGGATGACAGACCTGAAACATTTAGGTATTCCTGTAGTGGGGATGTGCCTTTGCTTCTGTTGAACTGTGTCCCTCCACCTGCCCCACCTTTTTCAGCCACATCAGCTTATTCAGCTATTTTTGCTGACCTTAGAGAACTTCAGAGTCCTAATTACTTCAATATCCTATCTACTGAAGTCTCTAAGGATGCAACTTTGTGTTTTTTATCTCCCAAGAAAATGCAGTGGAGGTGGATTTAGAAAATTAACAACCATCTAGACATTATGAAAGAACAGACTTTCTTCTGCCTGCAGTTAGCAGAATGGCAAGGGGTGTAGTAGCCTTAGAGGAGAACAGCTAAGACTACAAATTCTTTTTTACTGTCTTTAAGATACCAGCTATTGCCCTGGCTGGTGTGGCTCAGTGGATTGAGTGCCAACCTGTGAACCAAAGGGTCGCCAGTTCAATCCTCAGGCAGGGCACGTTCCTGGGTTGCAGGCTGGGCCCCTGGTGGGGTCCCACAAGAGGCAACCACACATTGATGTTTCTCTCCCTCTCTTACTCCATCCATTCCCCTCTCTAAAAATAAATAAATAAATAAATAATTTTTTTTTTAAGATACCAGTTATCATGTGCAGTAGGCAAAGATCTTTTTTATACTCATACCAGTGTTTTAACTTAGGCATTATTTTTTACTAAAGAGCAGAAAAACATTGGAGAACTAAAATATTCTTTTGTTCATCCACTGACCAGCTCTTTATCAAGCACCTTGCCTACTGTGGAAAGTAAATCATGATATGCTCCCTACCCAAAGGGTGTATAGTTTTAATAGAAAAAAATTAGATTTATTTCAATGAATGACAGTAATGATAATATGTAGTAAGTACTGTATACGTCATTCAAAACATAAACAGGAGTGGGGCCATACCACAATTATTATGTGTATGCAAACTTTTTTAATCTTTTAACTCCACCTATGGATTGGAAAGGTAAGTCCTGTTGACCTCAATTGGAAATTCTCCAGTTCAGAAAAGGTTAGCATGCCACAGAAAGAGGCATACCCTAGGTTAAGGTCAAAGTTTCCTAATTCGAATCCCTGGTTCTTCTTAATCAAAGCACATACTCACTCTTACAGTTCAAAAATGATTGATTTCTTGAACCATGAACGTTTTCATTTATTCAACAAAATCATGTTAAAGATCCCTCCCACTATGTGCCTAGCACAATGTCAAGTGGAAAGCCAATAAATTTGAAGTAATGTTTGCTTTATTCTCTTATTCAGGTATTTTATTACAAACTATTGGAAGAGGCAAATCGAGGCTCATTTCCAGCAGAGATGGTGAATAAAATCTTTTCTAATATTTCATCAATAAATGCCTTCCATAGTAAATTCCTATTGCCAGAACTGGAGAAACGAATGCAAGAATGGTAAGAGGAAGAGAGAGCAAATATATGTCTGACAGTCGTACTATTTAGCTCTTAAATTGAAATACTAATGTCACACAGAGCTGTGTGCAAACATTTGTGCTAAATTTTTATGTGATAGACCAATAGTAGAAGTTGCATGTTTTCAACTTGAAAAGAATGTCATCTCTGCTGTTCAAACTATTGAGATTAGTGAAGATAAGAGGTTAGGGGTGATGTGGAGCTTCAAGATTTTCTTAGCTTCCTCTTTACTATATCATCCTAGCCTGCAGTCGTCGACTCGCCTTCATTCTCTACCAGTCTCACAGCAGGGGCGATCCAGCAAAGCACAGGGTGTGTGTAGAAAAGCGACTACTTCATTTGAAGTTCTGTTAATTCACTCATTCTATAAGAAAACTTCATGACTTGTTTCTATATTTTATACAGGGAAACTACCCCTAGAATTGGTGATATCCTTCAGAAATTGGCACCATTCCTGAAGATGTATGGAGAATATGTGAAGGGATTTGATAACGCAATGGAATTGGTTAAAAACATGACAGAGCGTATTCCCCAGTTCAAATCAGTAGTTGAAGAAATTCAGGTAGTATAACTCTTTTATTTAAGGCCCTGCATCAATTTTTCTGTACAAATCATAGTCTACTAGATTTAAAATGTAGATCACAATAGCTGTCCAAGACACCTCGCCAAATTCCTTTCCACTCTGAATGATGCAGAAGTCATCTCAGCAGAGTTAAAGTATTTATTGAGCATGTGCCATGTGTTGAGTAGTGAAATCTCCATTTGCTTTTGAGATCAGAAGAGGGGTTTTAGCAGGGGTGCACATACGTTACAAAGTGGATTCCCATTTAGTTCTGTGCCTCTCTTGCTTTCTTTCAGAGGCTGAGATGTTGGCCTGAATATAAAGCATGATCGCTATAAATCCTGACATCTTGGAGACATAATTATGTTGGGTTTTTTTGTCGCTTTATTTCTGTGTCCTGATTTTTAAAAAATTTTATTATACCTAGATAATACATTTTAATAATATCATAGTAATTTCTATTTGATTCTCTAATCAAAATTGTTAGTAACTATTCTTTGCTAAAATTTAAGTATTTGAAAGGAATTCTTTAGTTACACAAGGTTCTGGGGTTGGGGATTCTCTTGCTCCTTGACTGCTCTCTTTCGTCTGTCTTCCTTCTCCGTGTTTGCCCGAGAGACAGTACATTCAAGGAGCTTAATGTGGAGCTTGTTGCACAATAAGTGGTCACTACACAGTGGCAACGATGATGGTCATCATTTTGTGGAATCTTAAGTCCATCTCGGCAATGTCTGTCACCTCCACATCATGCAGAAAGGATGGGGCTGTGACAGGAGTGATGGACTGAAAATCCGCTAACTTGGTTTAGAATCTAGACTGCCACTTACAGTCATGTGACCTTAGAAAACTCCCCTAATTCTTCTCAGCCACGGTTTCTTAATATGTACAGATTTTGGGATCAGTAACACTTTCCTGGATATAGGTATGTTAGAAAAAATTAAATGAGTTAACTAAACTTAATATTTATTAAGCAAAGCCATTAGCCCTCAGCTTCCATGCTAATTTCAGGCTCTTTTTCCTTTCTTTCATCTACAATAATAACTTCCACACTAGTTTCCCCACATGTCCTAAAACCATATTGCAGTAGGTTGATCTTAATAGATCTCTAATGATATCACTCCCATGTGTGAAAATCTGCGATAGATGAAACAATAGCAAACACAATCTGACATTATTACCTCAGACCACTGTTTCTTCCTCATCCTGCTTCCTTACAAATGTAGTACTTGCCAACCAAACTTAGTTGTTCTCTTTTACTGAACATGTTTTGTGCCCCACTGTCTTGGGCCTGGTCTCCAAGGTCACTCAGTCTTCACTCACTTTCTTCACTTTGCTTCCCACCCAAAGCCTGCCCTTGTCCAAGTTCATGTTCAATACTCCTTTATCTGTGAGGCCTTTGGATTCTTGTTCACTTTAAATGCAAACATCATGTCTTAATACAACCTTTATACCCTGCAGTGTCTTAATCATAATATGAGTTTAATAAACATGTTAGGATTCATGCTTTGTTTAATATGAACAAGGACTTGTTTTAAGTCATGTTTTCCCTTTATTATGTTAACAGTTTATCAAAAACAAATGCTATAGACTCAGTTTCTCTGGGGGTGGGGGCGGAATCTATTTAGGGATTTTGGTTTCTAATAGAAAAGAATGCCATGACCTAATGAAAAATTAATATTTTCTGACAGATGATAAAATGAATGATCACATATTGTCATTCTTTTTTAAGTTCAAAGGAAATGACATTTGTGGTAGATTTATTATGAAATCGTTTCTGCTAAGTCTAAAGTCATTTAATAAAGTTGTTCTTAGTGCAGCTTAATTAAATATAAGGTGGAGCAAAAGCAGGTTTATAATTGTGAGTACAAGAAACACAGTTTATTCTTTTATTGATGTTATTATTCATTTATTGTATTATTTTCCATACAAACAACTCTAAGCCCACTTTTGGCACATCCTGTCGATGCTTCTTGTGAAAATCTGTGGAGTCAGATTTAACAGTGTGACCTCACACTCCTTGTAGTGGCTGATTGAAGTGGCTGCCAGCAATCTGGGATGTTCTTGCTTATAGATCTCGATTCCCCTTCTGTTCTTTTTTTATTAGGTTGTTAGTCCTCAGACCGAAATGGAAGAATCTAGGATGTTTTTAAATGCACATGCCCAGGCCCTAACCTCAAAGACTGTAGTTTCATAGATTGGGATGGGGTTCAAAATTTTTATTATTACTAGCACTCTAGATATATCTAGATATATCTATTTAATGCAGATGTGATTCACAGACCACACTTTGTAGAGAGATTCTGCCCTAGATGAGAGCTCTGTACAACGGTGAGTTTTTAGATTAGCTACCCTAATTCTTAAATCTTTCTTTATAAACTTAATTACAGAAACAGAAGATCTGTGGGAACTTGACTCTGCAGCATCACATGCTAGAACCTGTTCAGCGGATTCCCCGGTATGAGATGCTCCTTAAGGATTACCTGCGGAAGTTGCCCCCTGATTCTCCTGACTGGAACGATGCTAAAAGTAAACGCTTTCCCCCCTCTTTTCCATTATGGGGTCATTTGGTGGCCAAGCAGCCTTGTGATAACAAAGCAAGATAGGTCTCACAGCCACTTTAGTAAAATATTGGTGACGGAGAAGAACCTCACTGGAAGTTGTTATTAGCACCTCAGTTAGACAAGCACTTTAGAGCAATGCAAGTCACTTTTCTCGTGCTGGTTTCATGTTAATCACTAACTCCGAAACATAACACTGCAGTCTCAGAGACGTCTGGGCTAGCAGTGCGCAGTGACCTTCTCCCAGGAAGAGTCTGCCGTTCGGAATCACCAGTGCTGCTGGTTGACTAGATAGGGGTTGAGGCATGCCGAGGAAGTTCAGATGGGATTATGGAAAAATCACCTAAGCAGAGTTGGCTTAGCAGAGAAAATGGTGTTATTTAGTGTTAGTTACCATTTTCCCTGGGAAAAGCATAGTTCTCCAAAATGTAAGTCCAAGTCTTTGAATATAGAAGAAATTAGTTCTCCAAACTGTAAATATAAACTCAGTTTCTTCTATATTCAGAGACTTGGACTTGCTCTAAGGTGCTAATGTCAAAAATGACAAAGTTGGCAACGTGCTAGAGTACTTTATTACTTTTTTATTTCCCATTGCCACTCACACTAAAATTCTAAGGGGATCATGGAGAGAGACCTAAAGTAGGGAAAGCGACAAAAGTGCATTTTGTTCAGCAGTGGAACAGAGAAAAATTGAAGAACAGAGAAAATTTGGTGCAGAGGTGATAAGGTGGCTGTAACAGAATTAACCCAACCAGCATTCACAAAATAGAGAAAAAAGTAAGAGGGGGGCTTCATTCAGGGGTGAGAGCATTCCCTGGGTTGAGTCAATGTGAGGCCTCAGCTTTCCAAGCTTCTCCAGCGGTCCCGGAGCCCCTACCTTGCTCATTCCAGGAGTTCCCTTCCTGTGTTTCCGCCACCCACCCAGCAACAAATCCCTCCATCAGCATTGATGTCAGAAGATTCTCTTTCACCTGGCTGAGGCTAGAGCTGTGGTTGTTTTTTTCCCGAAGAAAGGTGGTTATGCTCAGTGGTTACATTGCCCATAACAACGAATAAAATAATACTACTGAAATATTATAGGAATTTGGGCCAGAAGTTCAAATGTGGCCCTTTGATCTCCTAGTTGTGTGACTGTATACAAGGCATATCGCTCTCCAGTTCTTTCGTCTGACAAGTGGAACTAATATACTTTACATGCTGGGTTGTAGAAGTAATTGACCTAATTTTTATGAAAGCACCTGGCAGAGTGCTTTGTCCCAAGCTAGTGTACATGGTGTTTGTCAATTTCAAAAGTTTCATTATGGATTAAATATACCTATAAGCCTAATCATTGTATATGACTTTTTATGAGGAAATATCCTTCAAGTTGCAAGTATTGAACTACTTACAGATGAACTTTCAAAAGTATGCAGGTTATCAGTGGAAATTGCTTCTGCTTTTATTGCGTATCTCTGGTCTCAAATGTCTGCCACTTTTTCTCACTTAATGAGAAGTGTGTTATTCAGATATCTAGTAGCATAGTAAGGACAATATATATTTATTTTCTTTTCTTTCCCCCCATTTAGAATCACTTGAAATTATATCTACAGCAGCAAGCCATTCTAATAGTGCAATAAGAAAAATGGTAAGTATGTTTTAGGGGAGACAGTAATATTCTAGTTAGATAATTGTCAACAATATAGCCTACTATTATCTACAGGTTTGGATCAAAATGAAGTGATACAGATAAACCAAAAAAATTGTTTGCAAACTATTTGGTGTTTTCTGTAATAATCTTCTGTTCTCACAGGTTTTAATTTCCTCATAACTGACATTGTATGCCAAAATTTAGGCTTAGTTACAGTTGCTTCTGAGTTCTTCATATTTTAGCCAAGGTTGAAGGTTATTGTATTATTAAAGCCACCAGGGTGAAACCTCCTTATATTTGATTTTGCGGTGTTTTGTTTTAATTTCCTAGGAGAACCTAAAGAAACTCTTAGAGATTTATGAAATGTTGGGAGAAGAAGAAGATATTGTAAACCCTTCAAATGAACTAATAAAAGAAGGACAGATCCTTAAACTAGCTGCTCGGAACACCTCCGCACAAGAACGCTACCTTTTCTTAGTGAGTATTGCGGTGTGAGCAAGTCACACACAAGAGTAACTTAAGAGTGTTGTTATGTATGTCCTGGGTAAGTAGGATGCTCTCTGTGTGGCTAACCTGGTGTAGTCACGCTGTCAACATTCCACAGAGGGAATGGATGTCCTTAGTAACTGGCACATGTTCT
The DNA here is from genome assembly GCA_004024845.1 of Tonatia bakeri. Taxonomy (NCBI): domain Eukaryota; kingdom Metazoa; phylum Chordata; class Mammalia; order Chiroptera; family Phyllostomidae; genus Tonatia; species Tonatia bakeri. The sequence goes on from PVIA01000897.1 coordinate 54,159, forward strand.
TTCAAGACACAAATCTTTTTTGGAAGTATTTTTCTATGGTTTGCCATACGTAATTGACTTCCATAACACATACTGAAGACACTGTGACCTTCCTCGAAGATGATAGCCGTCAATGTGCGTGTGGGCGGTAACATGCTTTCCGAAATCCTCCTTTTCTTGTTGCAGATTTTCTCTTTCCTTTCATGCTTACAGGCTAAAAGGTACCATTTCCTGGGTATTAACTGGGTCAACATACTATTCCTTACCAACAGTTCTCTCCCTAATGATCTCTAACCACTGCTTCTAATCTTTTTAGTATGAAGTGCAGAAACAACGTTGGAAAACTTGTGCTTAAAATAACAATGTGTGAAGCACATGAGTTTGCTACACAGTTCCTTTTCACTGTAGTCAGTCCCTGTCCTGTCCCTCACTTCCTGGAAATGACAATTAGTCTGAGGTTTATCTCAAACGAAGAGCTCTTCCTGGGGTATCCAGGCTATTTATTTTTAGTCACTGGTAATTCCAGCCTCTTTCCTTATCTGATGATGTAATGAAAATCATACTAATAGCTAACATTGAGTAACAATAAGCCAACATTGAATAATAGCTCAGTAAATGTGAGCCATCATTAGGATTATTGATTATAGGCAAAGAAACAGAGAAACATCGGAAGAGAGGCTGCCCAGTGACCGGCACGCGATGACAGTCTCAGGGTGTTGCTCACATCTGACTTTTCTGCTGCAAAGCGGCTGCCTCATCACTCTAATGTGAGTTGTCACTGGGGGCTTAGAAGTTTCTGCTGTGTGGTCGCAGCCTCCCTTAAAAGGAGGATTTGTAGAAACTAATTGTCACGCAGAGGAGTGTTCTCATTTTTGAAAAAGAACATATGGTCACCATATGACTCAGCAGTTCTACTCCAAGTTAGTATAACTCAAGAAAATTGGAAACATATATCTACTCAAAACTTGTATGTGAATGTTCATAGCAAAATTATTTGTGCTAGCCCCAAAGTGGAAACAACCTAAATGTTCACCAGTTTATGAGTGGGTAAACAAATGGTGGTATACCCATGCAGGGGAACATGATATGCCAGTAAAAAGGAATAAACTACACTTCCTGCCCAGGCAGCTCAGGTGGTAGGAGTGTCGTCCCTTGCACCAAAATTGTTGCAGGCTCGATCCCCAGTCAAGGGCACATACCTAGGTTGCAGGTTCAGTCCTTGATCAGGGCATGTATGGGAGGTAACCAATCAATGTCTCTTTCTCTCTCTCTCTAATCAATAAGCATATCCTTGGTTGAGGTGGTTGAGGTGTGTGGGCTCTGGTCAGGTAGGTTTCATATGAAAGGTATGCTTGCAGGTGAGTCATTTACTGTCTCTGGGATTTGGGTGACTCTGGGAGGGGCTGTCCATCCAGTGTCAGCAAGGTCCCCAAAAGTCAAAACGTCAAAAACACAGATTAAAAAGACACACAGCCCTGGCTGATGTGGCTCAGTAGATTCAGTGCTGGCCTGCGAACCAAACAGTCGCTGGTTCAATTCCCAGTCAGGGCACATGCCTGGCTTGCAGGCCAGGTCCTCAGTAAGGGGCGCTTGAGAAGCAGCCACGCATTGACGTTTCTCTCCCTTCCTCCCTTCTTTCCCCTCTCTCCAAAAATAAGTAAAATCTTAAAAAAAAAAAAGAAGACATACATGATACACTATTTGGCGGGAAATGCCTGGAAGTCCATGTCTTCCCTTTGTTGTTACCCTGCCTTTAGGTGCTTAGGTCATTTTCTGCCCCCTCTTCTACGTTACTGTTATAGTTTCTACAGTTGAACTTTTAACCAATTGTGTCAGTTTAATTTCCACATTGGAGAATCGGTCTGGAAAGTAGTTTTAGGTTGCATACCTTGCTGGAGACCCAAAGGAAGCAGCTAGTAGGAGGACAGGTGGCAAGAGCCTTGGGGGAATACTGCAGCGGTAACCTGGGGGCAAGGACCCATCTTGTTCAGTTATTAGAAGCTCTCAAACATCTCATGATGCCATTGCCTGCCGGGAGAATAAAGTCAGAGCAGGAATTTTAGGAAAGCCACATTTATCCTTGGCAGACCATCTCAGAAGCATTTCCCATAGTGTTTACTCTGCTAACTACCCTCTCTTATACTGTGCTGGTGTCAGACTCTCTCCTCTGGCCTGCACACTTTTATTATCATAGAGCATCTTGGATTTTTCATCCATAGAAACTTCAGAAGTACCATTTCTATTTTCCTTTCTCTCTAGAAAGAACATGAGGGCTAGTTTTCTGTTTCTTACTCTGGGGATGTTACATTTGTCTGAAAAGCCAAATTATGATTAGAATCTGATTTTGGTTTTCACATCTTCATGTATTTGCAAATCTGCTTGCCTCCACACCGTTTTTTAAAAATATGTCAGTGACAGGGTATTCTGTTAAATGAATAACCGTACTGGACATCTGAAACTTAGAAAACTCCCCAAAAATAATCCTATAGAAAGGCCCAAAGATGTTTTAGTCTTGGCCCTTTGGAGTTCTATTTCTTATTTCCTTGTAGCTTGACAGATTTAGAATTTTTTTCCTTTGAATACAGACCTGGCTCTGGCAATTTCTCCAACAATGTACTTTTACGTTCTAAAATAAACTTTAGTGAGACATCAAATTGAATTATTTCATTCAAATAAACATTTTAAGAAACTGCAAATCAATCATGGAGGAACACTAGAGATCAAGAACGGTGCACTTCTGTCCTGGCAGGTGTAGCTCAGTGGATTGAGCATGGGCTACGACCAAAGGGTCGCAGGTTCGATTCCCAGTCAGGGTCCATGCCTGGGTTGTGGGACAGGTCCCCAGTGGGGGCTATGTGAGAGGCAACCACACATTAATGTTTCTTTCTCTCTCTCTTTCTCCCTCCCTTCCCCTCTCTAAAAGTAAATAAAATCTTTAAAAATATAGAAAATATTAAAAAAAATAAGGGTCCACTTCCCTGCACTTTGAAGGAAATTGAGAGTTGCTCCTGGGTTTTGGCACAGCCCTTCCAGACCTTGTCTCACAAGCTCGGGGTTGCTTTGTCAGTATCTACTTCAGAGCTCTGGACATGGAATAAAATGGAACCTCCTACACTGAAAAGGAAAGTTGATCTACTAGGAGTTACATTTGCTGCAACTTCCTTTTTTAGTACTGGAGGAAACCCAGTGAGGTGACGGTGGCTTTTGCCACAAGAACAAGGTTCACAGAGGGAGCAGGACTAGCTACCTAATTCCTTTATGCATATGCCATCTACTTCTGTGTACGCAGTATTTTATATCCTTCAAGGGCTCGCTTGCACCTTCGCCTGCAGGAAGAAGAAAAGGGGTATTTACTGACTGGCATTAGATTCTGATGTATACATTAAGTAGTGAATATATAGTTAATGATGATTTGGAATGTGAAGTTCCACTTAGGAAGAAGATAATAGGGGAAATGTAACCCTGAAAGCATAAAAGGGAAAGGGAAGTGTATCATTTATTATAAGATTGTCTGTCACCTTGTATGAGCATAACTACAAAAAGTAAGTGCTGCCCTCGCTGGTGTCGCTCAGGTAGAGCATCACCCCGTAACCGGAAGTTTACCTGTTCGATTCCCGGTTAGGGCAAGTGCCTAGATTGTGTGTTCAGTCCCTGGTCCGGGAGCATACAACATAGAAGAGGCAACCCATCTATGTTTCTGTTACATTGGTGTTTTTCTCTCTTTCTCTCTCTCCTACCCTTCCCTCCCTCCCTAAAAGCAATGAAAAATGTTCTTGGGTGAGGATTAAAAAACAAATGCTGAGAACTTCCATATTCACTTGTGTTTCCATAAAATAACAAGACTTCGCTGAACTTTATGAAGTGAACTTGAGTACAAATATCAGATAACTCAGAAATTTTATGCCAGAACATCTCATTTGTCACTCAATTTGCAGGAAAAATTGGTGGCTGTTGCGATCTTTAGAGTGCGAGCCCTGTCCCCTCGGTGGTAGCGCAGCAGCTGGTCCTGCACCAACCGAAGCCTTGACCGAATGCCTGCCCGAGAAGGCCCTGATAGACGAGAGAAAGCAGTGTTAACACGGACAGGTGGCAGGCAAGCTGGTGCCTTAATCAAGCTGGCATGGTGCTGAGACCCCTTCAGTGCACTTTCAAATTTCTGCATCCTAGCTACTACAGTTCTGAGGCTCTGATTGCTGTAGCTCGAATACAGCAGACGTGATAAAGGCACAGGTTGTTAGTGTTCGTTTCTAGAAAGCTGAATGTGAAATGTGCTGTTGAGATACATCTGATAAAGTGTACTTGTGTCCTTTTGTTTCTACGTTATCCACTTGTGGAAATGAAATTTCTGACATTGGTTACAGGAAGTTGCAAAATAAGGTATGAGGAACAACTGGTGAGAAATTTGCTTTCAGAATGAGTACAGTACACGATATCATGAAAACATGGTGAAATGTCTTTAAATGTCCATCACTATTTCTTGTCTTTCTGGTGGTGTGGAGCCAAACAGAGGACCTGGCAGAATAAGACATTTCTCCTCTTTTAATTCTGTCAACAATCTGTAACTGTTAAAGACAGTGATCCTGAGATGTGCAAGGTTACATTGTGAATAGGGGCTAAGTCCCCAGTTGCTCTGGTCTTTGAAAAATATATATGACCCTAGAAACAATAAAAATGAAGGAGGAATGTAGGTTTGGACCTTATTTAGGAATCTACCTATGAATTAACCCAAATATTTAGACCCTTTCATCCTTTTTGCATGTTTTATTACATTCAAAGGGAATTAAATGCCCTCCCCAAGTCATTCCTGGGGCCTGAGAGGCAGCAGCTGCTCATTGTTGCCTAGGAATGAGGCATTACACAAAATTTCATTCAGAGTCAAAATAAAGTTTTTCATTTTAGAAGTAAATCTTATAAAGCTCTGGCTGGGTAGCTAAGTTGGTTGGAGCACTGTCCTTATGTGCCAAGGTCGTGGGTTCAATTCCTGGTCAAGGCACATACAAGAATCAACCAAGGAATTATTTAGTAAGTGGGGCAACGATTCAATGTTTCTCTCTTTTTTCTCTCTCCCTCTAAAACCAATAAGTAAAATTTTTAAAGGCGATCTTATAAACACTATCTTTAAAGACATTTTGCTAAAATAGATGACTTTTCTGTTCATTTATATAGGATGAATCCTTAAGCATGATATAGGTCAATATAAAACAGTGACTTAATTTTTTACAGAGTTAGTATGCTAACCCCACATGTTTGAATAAAATTTAAACTAAAAATTTTGGCTATATACTAATTTAACATTAAACACACTGAAAAAAATAATTGCTAAATATTACTCTTTCCCTCTGCAGCTGTGACAGAGTTGCCGTCTCTAAGACACAGTGATTAGAAATTCTGTTGTTTAACTGCTTCAGTTTTATGGGTTGAGAATTTCAGTGGCTGGTATATGGGAGGTTCTTAATAAATTATTGCTGAATTTAATTAAATTCATTTCTTTAATAGTACAAAATGAGGATTGGTTTATTTAAATATCAATAAAATATTTATGAACCAACAAAGGGAAGTGTATGCTATGAATTTTAAAAGGATTCTTTTGGGACAAACATAAAATCCCAATGTAGTCTTTAAATAATTTTGCTCATGTGGAAAGTATGATGCTCCTTGGGAGGTCCTGGGAATACTGTCTAAGGGTCCTCTCAGTTGTCGTCACTTTCTTCTTTGTTTTCTTGTCTGTTACTGACATGCATTCTGCTTCCTTGCAGTTCAACAACATGCTGCTGTACTGTGTGCCAAGGTTCAGCCTGGTGGGCTCTAAATTCACAGTTCGAACCAGGGTTGGCATAGATGGAATGCAAATTGTAGAGACTCACAATGAGGAATACCCGCACACTTTCCAGGTATCTGGGAAAGAGAGGACGCTGGAATTGCAAGCCAGGTAAGAGAACCATTTCTATCACACAGCTTTCAAAAGCAGCAGAATCAAGTGAATGTCACAGGGCGTAAGCGGAGGGATGGAAGCTCTTAAAAAGCGGGAATGATGCCCTCCCTTCTGATGCCTCTCCAGTGCCTAGGATAGTTGTTTTCAGAAGTAAGCATTCAGTAAACTGTATTTACTCTTTAGATATACAAGGCGCTCAGAGAATGAAGTTACATTTAAGCCAAGCTTTGAGTCTTTGTAGGAAAAGGTTCTCCTCTAACCCTTTTCCCCTCCATCCTTCCTTTGGTCCACAAATGTTTGTTGATGCTTATCATTCCATGCCAAACAATGAAGTTTAATGCTCAGTCCTTCACAGGCTCTGCATTCATGGGACTTAATGACACTTTGATGGGGAGAATGTTCGCAGGGTAGAAAAGGTAATGACCCTCTTGCCACTGTTGGAGGAACACCAAGGAGGCCATTTGGGCCTCTAGCAAGTAGGACTTCTTATATGCTTCACTGAGTGGGAGAGAAAGGGCTGGAGTTCCAGCATCCACCCCTCTAGCATAGCCATGTCTGGAAAGAAAAAAAACATGACAGCCACTGCAGTGGATTACAGCTACCTCTTGCGTGAACCACTGCCGGACGGATTGCTGGGCTTTGAAATACCTGCTTTAGTAAGACTGTTATCTATTTATCCTATGAAGGCCTGGTGCGGTGAGAATTGGGATACTCCAGAAAGTCACAAGTCAGAGTGTTAAGTGCCAACTCCAGCCCTTATCATTCTGATACCCTAGAATCTGTGGGGAGCCAGAGAGCCCTTCTGTTCCTTTGTGACAATAGCTTGTGGTTCTGGCTGCTCAGGTGAATTCATCCTGGATATTTGCACTTAGAAATTGCGTAAGACCTTCAGGCTCTCAAAAGAGAATAAATTGTTTCAGCAGGAATTTATGCCCTGGCAGTCAGGAACTGGTGAAATCACAGTTGTGAGAGATGAAGCAGGCGCAGGCAGCAGAGGGACTGATCCAAGAGTTCTAAGGTGGTGTCTCAAGCCTGAGTTAAAATGCTGGAGGCCTTGGCTTTGAATATCACGGTTTTTCTACCTTGTCCTTGTGGGGTTTGGGCCCCAGCCATCAAACCCAAGAGAAGAATATATTTTGTTGACTCACTGAGTGATTGGACCTGGCAGCAAGGAAGATTACACTATAGTTCTCCTCATTAGAGGTCTTTTTTTTAACCTTTTTTATTCTTATTTATTCTATTACAGTTGTCCCAATTTCCCCCCCTTTGCCCTCCTCCGCCCAGCCCACCCCTTCTCCTGTAGTCCATTCCCACATAGTTGTCCGTGTCCATGGGTCATTCATACATGTTCTTTGACTAAACCTTTCCCCTTCTTTCCACCATTCCTCCCTTCCCCTTGCCCCCCCCCCCGACCCCCAGCAGCTGTTGGTCTGTTCCATGTTTCCATGTCTCTGGTTCTGTTTTGTTTATTTGATTCCTCTCATAAGTGAGATCATATGGTATTGTCTTTCACCAACTGGCTTATTTCACTTAGCATAATAGTCTCCAGTTCTACCCATGCTATTGCAAAACGTAGGAATTCCTACTTCTTTCTTTCTGCTGCATAGTATTCCATTGTGTAAATCTACCCCAGTTTTTTAATCAGTTCATCTACTGATGAGCACTTAGGCTATTTCTACCACTTGGTTATCGTAAATAGCACTGGTATGAACATAGAGGTGTGTAAGTTATTTTTGATTAGGTGTTCCAGGATTCTTAGGGTATATTCCCCCAGTGGAATTGCTGGGTCAAAAGGCAGTTTCATTTTTAATTTTTTGAGGGAATTCCATACTGTTTTCCACAGTGGCTGCACCAGTCTGCATTCCCATCAACAGTGCACTATGGTTCCCTTTTCTCCACAATCTCACCAGCACTTATTGTTTGTTGATTTTGATGATAGCCATTCTGACAGGTGTGAGGTGCTATCTTATTGTGGTTTTAATTTGCATCTCTCTGATAGCTAGCGATATTGAACATCGTTTCATGTGTCTTTGGATCCTGTGTATGTCCTCCTTGGAGAAGTGTCTATTCAGGTCTTTTGCTCATTTTTTAACTGGGTTGTTTGTCTTCCCAGAGTGGAGTTGTGTGAGTTCTTTATGTATTTTGGAGATGAAACCCTTGTCCATTGTATCATTGGTAAATATGTTCTTCTACATGATTCCCTTTCTATTTTGATAATGGTTTCTTCAGCCATGCAGAAGCTTTTTAATTTGATATAGTCCCATTTGTTTATTTTTCCTTTATTTCCTTTGCCCTAGGAGATACATTGCAAAAATATTTCTACGTGGGATATCTGAAATGGTTGTTGTTGTTGTTGCTATAGTGATGGGATTTTTTCCCTTAGCTTCCCTTTCTGGTAGTTCCTGGCTGGTGTACAAAAATGCCATCGATTCTGAATCTTGACTTTGTATCTCACTACTTTGCTGAAATCACCTATTAGGCTGGGTAGTTTTTTGGTGGAGTCTATAGGGTTTTCTACATGCACTATCATGCGCACACAGTGACACTGCAAATAATGCACATAATGACAGTTTTACTTCCTCCTTTACGTTTTGGGTGCCTTTTATTTCTTCTTTTCGTCTGGTTACTGTGGCTGGGACGTCCAGTACTATCTTGAATAAGAGTGGTGAAAGCAGACACTCTTGTCTTGTTCCTGATCTTCAGGGAAACGCTTTTATTTCTTGCCCACTGAGTAGACATTGGCAGTAGGTTTCTCGTACCTGGCCTTTATTGTATTGAGCGGTGCTCCCTCTATTCCCACTCTGCTAAATGTTTTTATCATAAATAGGTGCTGGATTTTATCAAATGCTTTTCAGGATCTAGTGATATGATCGCATGATTTTTGTCTTTCATTTGGTTTATGTAATGTTATCACATTTATTGATTTGCAAATATTGTATCATCCTTGCATCCCTGGAATAAATCCCATGTGATCATGGTGTATGATTTTTTAATGTATTGTTGGATCCGGTTTGCTAGTATTTTGTTGAGCATTTTAGCATCTATGTTCATCAGAAATATTGGCCTGTAACTTTCTTTCATTGTCGTGTCTTTACGTGGTTTTGGGATTAGGATGATGCTGGCCTCGTAAAAGAGTTTGGGAGCCTTCCCTCTACTTGAATGTTTTGGAATAGGTTCAGATGGATAGGTGTTAATTTTTCTTCAACTATTTGGTAAAATTCACCTGTGAAGCCATTCAGTCCAGGGCTTTTGTGTGCCAGTAGTCTTTTGGTTGTTGCTTCAATTTTGCTAGTTGTTATCAGTCCATTCAGGTTTTCTGCTTCCTCTTGATTGAATTTTGGAAGATTGTATGTTTCTAGAAATTTATCCATTTCACCCACGTTGCCTAACTTCTTGGCATATAGTTGTTCATAGTAATTTCTTCTTTATTTTGAGATTTATTTATTTGTTTGTTTGTTTGTTTTTAGAGTGGGGAGAAGGGAAGGAGAAAGAGAAGGAGAGAAACATCGATGTGCCTGAGAAACATCTCAATCAGTAGCCTCTTACAAGACCCCAACTGGGGCCTGGCCCACAACCTAAGCATCTACCTTGACCGGGAGTTGAACCACTGACCTTTCGGTTCATAGGCTGGTGTTCAATTCACTGAGCCAAACCAGCTAGGACATATCTTATAGTCCTTTGTATTTGTGATATCAGTTGTTACTTCTCCTCTGTCATTTCTGATTTTATTTGTTTGGGTCCTCCCTCTTTTTTTCTTAGGGAAGTCTGGTTAACAGTTTGTCCCTTTTATTTATCTTTTCAAAGAATCAGCTCCTGGATGCACTGACCTTGTGAATTGTTATTTTATTCTCTGTCATTTAATTCTGCTCTGATCTTGATTATTTCCTTCCTTCTGCTTGCTCTGGGCTTTGTTTGGTGTTGCCCGTCTAGTCTTTTTAGATGTAGGGTTAGGTGGTTTATTTGAGATTTTTCTGTGATCGTTAAAAAAGTCTCCATTACAGAAGAATGAAGCTGCTGCTGGCTCCGAAATACCAGAATGCTTTCAAATCTGCACACCTGAGACATGGGTCTGAACAGAAGATTCTCAAGGTTTCTTGGGTTGCCCAAGCGGGGACTCCAGCCCCTATATATATCAGACTGGGCTGTTTTCTCTTTATGGTGGGGCTGATTCATGAAGAATTTTCTGAAGAACAAGTAGTTATCACTTTGTAGAGTTCCAATATGCAGTATTGGATGTATTCCAATTAATATGGAGATGTGGTCATTTTCCTTAAATTTTTTGTTCCCCTGATATCACTGCTCCAGTTATATATGTGATAATATGGTAAACTGAAGATTGAAAGTAATTGCCCCCTCAACCCCGCGTGCTTGCAGGTCCACGGAGGAGGGCCCGAAGGGATATCAATGCTGGTGGCCAGGCGTCCCACGGTTTAGCTACTGGACCCTTCTCCAGCGCAGCCCATTTCACTAAGTCCCCCACAGAGGTTCAGGGCACAACCTTGATGTCCCTACAGGGAACACAGGTGCAAGGGCAGTGGAGGGGGGTCAGGGCTGGGGCCCTCAGTGGGAGCGCGAGGCTAGAAAAGCAGCCTGTGGGGGGTGGGTCCCCGGTCACCTGCTCACCCAGGGATCCGTTCATGTGGTGAGGGGCCAGCACACTCATGGCTGCCATAGGGCCCTCCGGGCCGGGCCCAGTGGGAGCTGTGGACCGACAGTGGGCTGGGACTGGAGTGTGCAATGACTCTCAAGAACGGAGACATTCAGAATGTCAGAATGTTAGTGGGATAACGTGGAAACCAAAACTGAGTATGTAGTTGGAGATATTTCCAGATAATTCACTTCTAAAACCACCTGAGAAAAGAGTTCTGCTTTTCCTGCTGAATGAGTCGGCCTCAAGACTGACGTCTTATACTCTGTGCGCTCCTCCATGCTCAGAAGAATGTAACGCCCTGGCCAGTGTGGCTCAGTGGATTGAGAGCTGGACTACGAAGCAAAAGGTCGCTGGTTCCATTCCCAGTCAGGGCACATGCCTGGGTTACAGGCCAGGTCCCTAGTCAGGGGCGCGTAAGAGGCAACCACACATTGTTTCTTTCCCTCTTTCTCTCCTTTTCCCTCTCTATAAAAATAAATAAAATATTTTTTAAAGGAATATAAAATATTCCTGTTTTCTATAGTTTTTCTTCAGTAGCTTTTGATGGCTACGAGGATATAAAAATATAGTGATAAGTGAATTCAACAAAAGAGTAAGTCAAAAACATTAAAGACTTCAAGTTTCTTTGACTTTTGAGGAACAGTTAGCCTCAAGTTCACTTTCAGGGCAGTAGAGCTGGTTCTGTGGGGGCAGGGCACAGCAACAGGGAGAAATCTTTTTTGAGGGGAGAGACGGAAGCCCCGCCACCCTGCCCCAAAAATCTGCAGGTGAACGATAAGCAGAATTGTTCACCTGACAGGCACAGATTCCAGCAGCACTCCTGGTCCATTGTGGTGCTCAACACTAGACTTACTGGGGAGACAGACAGTGTCACTGGAGCGAAGCTCCGCCAGACTCATACATATGCGATCCCTGTGGGGCCAAGGCACATGACATGCAGCCTGGAACTCAAATGTCGCCCCAGCCTACCAAACACATGCAGACAAAACCTGCTCTTTGACAGTCTTCTGAATCCCTCAGTTTTGAGATCTTAGTCCAGAATCTGCTAAAGGGGATTTTTCTCATATAGTATATGGACCAGCTACATGTAAGGGAGATGAAATAAAGAAAATTTGCCTCCACAGGCAAACAGGGGACTTGACTCTAGTCAAGGAAATGTTTTCCAACAGAAAATTATTAAATACCAGGTCCATTAATCTGTGAAACTTCCTATGGGCATTTAAAACTTTTGTTTTGTACCCTGGCTGGTGTGGCTCAGTGTATTCAGTGCTGGCCTGTGAATCAAAGGGTTGCTGGTTCGATTCCCAGTCAGGTCTCATACCTGGGTTTTGGGCCAGGTCTCCAGTAGGTGGACTCAAGAGGCAACCACACCTTGATGTTCCTCTCTTTCTCCCCTCTCCTCTGTCTAAAAATAAATAAATAAAACATTTTAAAAAAACTTTTGTTTAATCAGTTAGGTTTGGTATTGCCTGAAGCCTTCTAGCAAGATAAAATTAAATTGTTTATCAAAGAAAATGTTAAAATAGGTCTGCAAAGCCTTATAAAGATATTTTATGTTCTTGAGACTAATTATAATCTTTATTAAGATGGACTATGACTAATAGCCTATAAAAGCCTCATCTGTTTTTCTAAAGGTGAATTGGCAGGCTAGCTGCATGTATATCCAATGTAAAGCTAGCTCTACAGAGTTGCTTAATGTCTGTGAATAGGTGGTGGTTGTTAAATTTAATGTCAGGGTAGTATATTATAAAAGCTACAGTTATAGCTCTCCATCGAAAATTATGTGCACTATTGTAACTGGATGGTCTAAAACTCTGTTCAGGAATTTATTTGTTCAATTGCCAGAGTTTCTGTTTAATTTTGATTGTTATTTCTTGGACATACCTGAATTTTCCAGAAAGTTGCAACAACACTAAAAAACATAGTTTTTCAGGAGCAACTATAAAGGATACATGGACAAAACTGGGAGTGGGGGGGTTGGAAGCAGGGGAGGGAGGTGGGGCTGGCTGGGGTGGGGGGGTAAGTGCAGATAACTGTACTTGAAAAACAATAAAGTAATTAAAAGTAATAATAAAACATAGTTTTAGTCACCAGGTGTAACTCATGGTCTCTGCATTCAGTTTAATTTTGTTTTATTTCAGTTCTGAACAAGACAAAGAAGAGTGGATCAAGGTAAACCTTATTTCTGTTTTTATTTTCAGTTTCTTGGTAACCTCTGTCTGTATACACAAATGTGCAGATGTTGTGCACATGTAGTCATCAGGTCAAGGTCATTTCATTGTTAAGGTGATTCCCATCATAGATATTTGTTTAATAAAGTTTTTTCATTAATATGCATGTGATACTTTAATGTGTGCTTTGAATTTTATTTACATTTTAGGCCCTTCAAGAGACTATCGATGCTTTCCATCAGAGGCATGAAACCTTCAGAAATGCTATTGCAAAGGATAATGACAGTCAGACAGAGGTTTCTGTAAGTTGAATTAAATTCTTAATTTTAAGCTCTCCTCTATTTGCATTTACAAAGGATCTCTCTGGTCATTTTGTTTGCCAGACTCTTTCCTTCTCAATGCCCAAACTGGCTATTTAGACAGACTCTCATTCCTTCTTAGATCAATTTAATAGTGAGTGCCTTTTTTGTACTGCTCAAACTTCTTGGAACCTTTTACTTTGCTCAGCCAGAACACGGTGTGAGCAATGTTGTTAAGTGCTTTTTAGGAAGAAAGGAAAAGAGGGAGGGAAGGAAGAAGGGAAGGAGGGAGGGAGAAAGGAAGGGGCAGTTTTTCCATTAAAATTGAATCTCTTTTTCCTTTTCAGACTGCTGAGCTAGGGAAAAGAGCCCCAAGATGGATCCGAGATAATGAAGTAACGATGTGTATGAAATGCAAAGAGTCTTTCAATGCACTGACCAGAAGGAGGCACCACTGTAGAGCGTGTGGACATGTAAGTGGGATTTCTTGGTCATTAAGGTTGCCAGTACCTCATAGGTACTGTCATCAAGTGCCAGTAGAAGTCATCAAGTTGGAAAAGACCGAAAAACTCATTCAGTAAAGCGCTTCATTGACAAACTTATTTTAGTGACAAGTATGTACTAAGCACCATGCTGGGGCCTGGAGGGAAAAAGTGGTGGATACCCAGCTTCATGTAGCTAACATTCTAATAGAGAAGATAGACCAAAGTCAGGTCAGTGGACAGATAAGCATTTCGAATTACTATAAATGCAGCAAGGAGGCAATCAAGCAGTTTAAAATGGAGAACAAAGGTAAGGAAGGAGGATTTGGAACTGCTTTCAGTTAGAAAAATGAAGACCTGTCTGAGGGGCCGATATTTCAGCAGACACCTAAGTGGTGAGAAGGAGCCGACCCGAGGAGGGAGGTGGGGAGCGCCTTCGGGCAGTGAGAGGCTGTGTGACCCACACCCTGAGGCAGGCAGGAGCTCGGTCTTTTCCTGAGACTGCCAAAAGGTCATGTGCAGTAAGGCGAAGTGTAGCAGAAAAAATAACTGGAGAAATAGTAACCAAAGGAGTGGATGACTTTGAGAAAATCGGACTTGTTGGCGTAAGTGGCAGTTCAGGCTTTTGGTGAAGAGAGGGAAAGCTCCCTCCGTTGTAATGGAAAGGAAGAATGAGGGTGGCTGCAGTCGTGGGCGCGTGTGATCTGGTGGTGGGAAAGGAGGGAACGTAGGGCCGGGGACAGATGTCTGTCTGCAGAGTGTGAGACAGTGTCATCAGCTGACAGTGCAGGGGAAGGAACAAAGGTGGGGAAGAATTGAGAAAGAGGCCTGAGTATCAAATAGATGTCTCTGGGCAGGGAAACATGAGCCTGTCAGAGGAACACTGGTGCTGGAGTGCTGGGTGCCCGATAGAGGTTTATGGTTGTGAATATAGAAGGATACACTAGTCCATTTAATGGCAGTGATATTTCTCTAACAAAACTCAGCCACTGAAGCCAGAGAAGGCACATAACAGGTTCCCAGCAGTGGAGTTGTTTCATACGGAAAGAGTGATGAGGGACGATGCGTGAAATGAAGCTGGAGAGAGGTAGCGGCAGGCTTTGGAGGACCTTTTAAACCCAGCTGAAGATTATACACTTTCTTCTAAGAAACAACAAATAAACAGAGAAGGGTGTGCATTGCAGTGTAATGATGTAATATATTATTAGTGTGCTTCAGTGCGACAATTCTTTTTTTTTTAGACTTTATTTATTTTTGGAGAGAGGGGAAGGGAGGGAGAAAGAGGGAGAGAAGCATTGATGTGTAAGAGAGACATTGATCGGTTGGGTCTCGTACACTCCCAGCAGGGGACCTAGTCCGCAACCCAGGCATGTGCTCTGACTGGGTATCAACCCGCAGCCTTTCAATTTGCTGGGCGATGCCCAGTCCACTGCGCCACACTGGTCAGGGCGACAGTTCTTGCTGATAGCTCTTTTAGTTTATTGTCACACTATAGATTTATTCTTCCCTTTTCCTAAGTTGCGACTCAGCGAGCAGGACTGTAGTCAAATTTAAATTGATAGCAAACATCTTCCCCCACCCCACCCCTGCCAGGTAAGACTTTTTAAAATCTGTCATTGAGTTTACTTGAGGTGAGTCTAGGTACTGACATACTTGGTTCAACAAACAAAAATATGTTTGAATGCGGATCATCAAAGTACTATGATATGATTTAAAAATAAAACATTAGTTAATTGGAATTTATAGATATAGACATGTCTTTTTCTAAATCCTAGTAACTTCATTGTAATTGTGAGAAAACAGTGAATATTTACTATGAAACTTTATATACTGTGAACCTAAATCAAAAGTTTTACTAATATTTATATAAATAAAGTTCATTCACTATGAATTGGGAAAAAATTTGTTTCTAGAAGCAACAAGGTAGTTTTTTCAAGAGGAAGTTGTTTTTTTTAAAATAAAAATTGCTCTATAAGAGTTAGGAAAAAATATCATTCACTAAGAAATAACGTGTATTTTTCATTATAGTCATTCACTCCTTGCCATTCTATAAACGCTTCTTGTGTGCTGGTGAGCAAAATATACAAGGACAGCCTCATAGAGCTTACAGCCTAGTCAGGGCAACAAACATGAATCAAATAGTCCCACAAGCGTATGATTGGGACCTGTAATCAGTACATGAAAAAGAGCACAGGGAACTTCAGTAGCACAGGGACAAGAGACATGCTCTATTCTGGAAGTCAGAGGAGTCTTCCTTAAAGAAATGAAATTTTGACTCAGCATCTGAAGGACGAACAACAGTTGACTCATGGGGCAGAGATGAGGAGGGAGGGAGCATAGCACTTCACGGGCTATAGAAGCCAGCGCCACCTAAGATGCAGAGGGTAAGATGGGCAGATCATGCAGGGTGTGTGGGCCATGGTTAAGACTGTGTTCATTATCCAACAGCAAAGGGAAGACACAGGGTTTTAAATAGAGGAGAAACATATCAGATTATGATTTTTAAGAGATTATCTGGTGGTGTTTGAAAAATAGCTTGGAGGAATGTAGGAGTAGAGGCCTGGAGGCCAGCCAGTCAGATTGGTACGAGGAGGTTATAATCGTCCAAACCAGGATACTGATAACTCTTGAACTTGGATGATTACAAAGAAGATGCAGAAAAATGGACAGATGGAAAATCTACCTAGGGGGTAAAAACCAGCTGGACTTTGTTATATGATGACTCTGTGGGGTGAGCTATAGAGAGGAGTCAGGAGTGATCCTGGGTTTATGACCTTCCGTGACTGGTTAGATGGCTGTGCTAGCTCCTGGGATAGGGAGCACAAGGAGGGGGGATGGATTGGGAAGAGGGGGTGAAGAGGGAGAGTGCTGAGGGCAGGGGAGGTCACTACTTCATTTTGGGAAGGTATTGATGAGGCCTGCAGAGGTGGAAAGAGGAAAGATCTGGATCACACCTTTGAAGATCTCCTGCCTTTCACAGTCAGAAAGAAAAGGGCGGACAAGCATAGCCCATCACAAACAGCATTGTAATACTATGGCAAATAGTCCTCATGTTCATGGGGATATTCTCAGTGTCATAAAAATTTGCTTTTTATATGTAACTCTTCCTCATTTATGATCATTATAAATGTTTATGGCTTAAATCTTGTTATTCTTTCAATGTGACTATTCACTCTTCCTTACTTTTTCTCCTTTGAGGTGGTTTGTTGGAAGTGTTCTGATTACAAAGCTCAGCTGGAGTACGATGGCGGGAAACTGAGCAAAGTTTGTAAAGACTGCTACCAGATAATAAGTGGATTCACAGACAATGAAGAAAAGAAAAGAAAAGGAATTTTAGAGGTATGAAATAGTAAATGTTGGATGTCTTTTAAATTTTTATCTGAGAAACATAGATGGCTTTCAACCCTGAAGAATAAAAATAACACATTTATTGTTTCTCTTAGTATTTAACAATTTGGAGAATGATGAGCAAGTCATACTTTTGTTCTATATTGCTGAATTTTGAGATCATTTTCAGTTTTAAAGAAATAAGAGGGGCAGTGTTCTGCATTTGACAGTGAATATATTGACTTAATTAAAGTAGCTATTTTTAAATATTAGAGTATTAATTGTTATCTTTTCTAATGCCCAAATTATTATTATGTATTTTAATAGGGAAGTTTTTCTCTCAGTCTCATCATACTAGCTTTGAAAAGCCACTGCACAAAATTATTAAAATTTAGGTTGAAGTGTTACTTTATTACCTGAAGACTCTTTCAACTCATGAAACTAAAAGCATCATTTAATAGATGTCACAGTAATCTTATAATTGCATTGAAATATCTCACAAGTAAATTTGACTCATGTTTTAGAATACATTCAGACCCCAAGCTTGGGAACTATATAACGCACTTGTGTCTAAATGAGGTTCACACCCAAAGATATAATCAGGCTTTTGTGGCAAAAGCTTTAAGATAGCCCGGAAGGTCTGTAGAGAATAGGCTCAAGATTAAAAGTCATAGACATGCTTGATCTATTAGCATTTCTATGGTTTATTAAGAATCAATGAGCATTTATCGAACATTTACATTGTGTAAGTGAGTGTACAAAAGTCTTTTTGGGTAACAGGAAAAGGATCATGAACTTCAAGGTTCACTTATGGTTAACATGGAGGTCTGCAAACTAAAAGTGTAACTCTGCGTCTAGGGCATGGCTGTCACTTGCGTGGCAGACGGGAATGGGGCTTTCTCAGGTGGGGTGGGAGGAAATGCTTCCCTGGCTGCCGAGAGTGCAGGCCCAGCACGCGACGGCAGCAGCTGCCGCGACCGAGTTAGTGTGATGACTTGTAGGGGGTGAGTTTCAGGCTGCATCTGTGAACTGAAAATCTCCAGGTAGTTTACTAGGAAAACCTGTACTTGGGAAGGGGGGAATCAGTTACTTAACTAGGTGAACATGTCTGCACACACACATGCAACATTTGAAACTTGCTTTGTGCCAACCAGTATTGTATGTGCTAGAGCAAGAGTCAGCAAATGTATTCTGTAAAGGGCCAGAGAAAAACTATCTTAGTTTTTGCAGGCCAAGAGGTAATGCTGAGAATATTACTTCTATAAGGAGAGAGAAAATTAATTTTCAGAAATTTTTATTGACAAAATTTAAAATACAATAATTTCATATATTTTTTAAAATATGGTATTAAGAAGAATAGAATTCTTTAGAGGGGGAAGGGAAGGTAGTATGTCTCTTAACTGAAGGCCAAAGTTAGTATTCCCTATTATGAAACTGATTTTCAATGTTGATCTGTAGAAGCTTTCCTTTCACAGGCAGTACACGCCACAGGCTGGACAGCACGTGGGGCTGGTGGGCCATGGTTTGCCAGCCCGTGCCTCGTGAGCTCTCTTTGCTGAAGGGCCCGTTTCATTTCCACAGCATCACAGCTCAGTGTTTTTGGAAAACACACAATCATGTACTTGAGTATCATCACAAAGTAAATTGCCATGAAAGTTTCTCAGTGTTTACTCTCACTTTCTGTGTTTCTCTTGAACCAGTAACAAAACAGTTTGCAAACCAGCACTGTTGAATGGACGACACTGAGGATTTGACGCTTTCCCTACTGTGTGTAATAAAAACCTTTCTTTGGTCAAATGGTTTTGTTTTCTCTTTAGCCAGTGATTATATATTTGGAAGCAAAGCAGAAAATTGTAAATGACTCTACAAACGGGGAATGCAGTTTTTAGAACTTGAGTTATCTCAGGTTCCAGAACAAAGAAGATTGGTCCGTACATGCGTTTTTGTTACTGCATTTTGACATGGTTGAAGTTGGTATGTGTTGCAGTTAAAAGTTTAGGCTTCGGACTCAGACTCAAATCCCAGCATGCCAATTCATAAATGGATGATATTGGGAAAGCTACTTTATCTCTGAACTTCAGATAATGAAAGTCCTAACTTTTTGGTGTTGGTGTGAGGATTAAATGAAATAATATATTTCTTAGTGAGCTAAGAAAAGTGCCTACATAGTAAGCAGTTAATACATTTTTAACTTTATTTAAGTTCAAGGTCTGGTAATAAAGAGAGTTAAAATTGACTTAAATATTTTTCCATGCTGATGATAGACCTAGATGAGCATTTCAATAATAATTGCAGAGGAGCCTCTGGATGTTCCCAGGAGACATTTTATATAAACACACCGTATTTAATGAATGTTGCCTTAAGTTGAATTACTTCTCTATCTGGTCCACTTTGTGTTCATTCTCACTCTCTGACTCTCGCTCTTCCTTTCCGTTATGTTTTTCTAGATCGAAGCAGCAGAAGTATCTGGAAACAGCGTGGTGTGCAGCTTTCTTCAGTATATGGAGAAGTCCAAGCCCTGGCAGAAAGCGTGGTGTGTGATCCCCAAACAAGACCCACTCGTGCTGT
Organism: Tonatia bakeri; assembly: GCA_004024845.1. Lineage (NCBI taxonomy): Eukaryota > Metazoa > Chordata > Mammalia > Chiroptera > Phyllostomidae > Tonatia > Tonatia bakeri. The sequence goes on from PVIA01000897.1 coordinate 73,568, forward strand.
ACATGTACGGTGCGCCCCAGGTGTGTAAACCGTGTCCCTCTGCAGGGACAGAGGTCACAGGGACAGAAGGAGGTGATTAGACACTGAACTCACAATTCTCTTATCACTCCTTGATAGAATAAGAGAGCTCAGTTTCACCGTTTCATTATAACCGGGAAAATAATAAGTAACTAAAATTAAAGTTTTCCGAAACTGGTGGATTCCTTTAACAGCCACCAATTTCTTCACCCCGTGGGTCAGTTTCTCTCCTTCTGTGTTCAGTGGGTTTACGGAAAAGCGGGTTGATTAGGAAGCGGCATCGGGAGAAGGGGGTGAAGCAGAGGGAGAAGCAGGAGGAAGAAGGAGCCTGTTTAATGATAGGAAGTGATAGTAAGCCTTTCTGCTTCCCCACTTGAGTGGAGGGATACTGAAGGAAAGAAATGTAGAGGAAGGGGAATTTAAACCAACTTTAGATTAACAGTATCCAGTAACAGTTGTTGGAGAGCCAGGTGTGCAGGGATCTCAGATAAATCTGTGGGAACGACAGACAGGCACATTTAGCTTCTAACCAGAGTAATACCAGGGGCTATGGATTGTATAATGCTTAAAAAACAAATAGCAATTAAACCAATTATCATTTACCCAGAGATACATAAAATTTTAAATGTTGTAGTTTAGCTTATATCTACATGAAGGGATAGTAAAACAATTTTTAGAATAGACTTAAACTCTGGCCACTGTGGCTTGATTGGAGTGTCGTTCCAGAATCAAAAGGTTGCGGGTTCCATTCCTGGTCAGGCCACATGCCTAGGCTGTGGGTTTGATTCTTTATCCAGGCGAGTATGGGGGGCAACCAATTGAAGCTTCTCTTTCAAATCAATGTTTCTGTCTCTCTTTTCCTCTTTCTCTAAAAGCAATGAAAAAATGACCTCATGTGAGGATAAAAGTTTTTTTTAAAGAAATAAACTTAAAATGCCAAGATACGTATTTTACACTATATCATGGTTTTTCCTATAACTTTTTCCTGTCTATAAATAAATTGATGCATGAATGAATGAATGAAACACCAAATAAAACTGGTAATGAAAGAATCATTAACATTTGCTGACTTTATACAGTAAGATGACTCTTCTTTTCTTCCCTTTTTCACTGAAGAAGAGCTGAGGAGGCTCCTTCGCAGAGAGGAAATATTGGGTCAGTGAATCCTAGCTGATTTGGGTGTCACTCTCATTCACTAATTCCTTCAGTCCACATTATCAGTGGCCTCACGTACAGGCGCCGTGCTATTACTGGATCACATCTTTGACCATGGAGAGTCACAGTGCAAGTCTGTGTGCAGCAGTGGTAGGAAAGGCGGTTTATTTAGCAGCCAGATCACAAAGGGACTTGTAAAGCACGCTGATACATCTCACGCTCGTATGCACTTTGTTGTTTCCCTAGGATGTCAGAGCCCAGGCCACCATTCCACTCCTGGGCTACATTGTGGACGACATGCCGAGGAGCGCAGACCTGCCACACAGTTTCAAACTGACCCAGTCCAAGTCTGTGCACAGCTTTGCTGCGGACAGTGAGGAACTGAAACAGAAGTGGCTGAAAATCATCTTTCTAGCTGTCACAGGTGAGACGCCAGAGGGTTCTAATGAACATTCAGCTACCTTGGACGATCATCCTGAACCTAAATAAAAATCAGAATGCTGAACTCCAGTACCAGCCTATGTGGGGGTCTCAAGATTCACAGATCAAGACATTCCCAGCTCTCCTTACTCATCTTTTAGCACTTTATGTTGAAAAATAGAGGCTCATAAAGGTATCTGTTTATGTACTCTTGGTGAAATTAATGTGCAGAGCCATTCTACCGATAAAAGTTGGAAATAATGTGAAAATGGAGCATTTTTTAAATGAGCTATTTCTTGAATATGTACTTTCGTCTTGGAGAAAATAGTATTAAGTGATTATATCACTATCAGGTTAGAATAGGCTACTTTCAATTAAGAAATCTTTTAATGTCTTCTCTTTCACATATAGGACTTGTAACAGTTTGAAAGATATACCTCCATGTTGCCAAAATAGATCCATAGTTAAAAAAGTTACAAGTACAGTTTAGGCTATTGTATTAACTTATTTAATTTAGTTTATAAAACTCAAGCTGCATAAATAATGTATGTCCTTTTAAAGCAAAAGAAAAAGGGCAGATTGTTGGGGTTCAAACTTTTGACTTAAGAGGAAGTACTACTTGTTTTTGTAGAAATACTCTGAAGAATAAAATATCTTAAGTATATAGTGATTATGTATATATAGTATTAAATATAAATATATATACTATACATGCTTTTCTCTTCAGATTTAGGTTCATATTTGTCTCTAATTTATTTTTAAAATATAAAGCATGTTTTGTCTTAGAATTGGACAGTGTTCTAAAGTTAAATGTTTTTTTTTGTGATTTATGTTTAACTGATTGACATCTAAGGGTATTGGTATTTTTATAATAAGAAACAGCAGTAATTTATGTGGCATGGGATATATTAGTGAATTCCAACCATATTTTTAAAGTATTATTATGTTTTGTTCTGTGCCTATTTAAAACAGTGCCTCTCTTTGAAGGTGCTAATAATTTCTATTTAAATACAAGGTGAGGGTTTAAATAATGCTTCAGTCTTGCTTATTCTGAGAAAAAGTATGTTTTGGTCACTGGGATGGTCAAAGTCATACAGGTTATGATACCTTTTATAATGCTCTAATTGTTACAACGGTTACTATCAGCATGCACAAATATTTTCTCAAAACCCTGAATCGTACAAGACACCTGACCTTCCACAGAACTGGGACACCTGGAAACTACACGTCCTGCACTGCTCTTCATTTCCATGAGACTGTTAAGCGTGGTTAAATGAGGACTGTATGTAACTAACACTTAAGATAACTGTGTGCGCCTGTCCCTTTGTCAGGTGCGAAACAAAATTCACCTATGTTTGAGGTGCTGGATAGATATTAAAGGCAGTTTATGTTCAACTTTTTAAACCTCACCAACGAAGAGCAGGGGAAACACAATGTTGAAAAGCAATGCTTTATGGTAGGTTTTGGGGGGGTTCAAGATAACTGAAGAGGGCCTGAGCATTCTTTTCTCCTTTATCCTTCGGGGAATCTTAATAGACAAAATGTAATTCCTTGTGACGAAGGCTGCTCTTCATTATATTGTAGTTATAACAAAGTCTCCCATTAAGTTGGCTATTTAACTTAATCCTTTTCTCAAATTGGATCTGGGGTTTGGTATTTTTTCCCATTCACCCTGTAATGCCCCAAATATTATCACTTGGAATGCGTCAGTGTAGAAATCCACAAGAATGACCTCCCTGTCTTCTGCCTTTGGGGATTACACCTTCAATGTAGTGTAGCTTCACTCAGAATTCGAGATTCTCACTCATTTACTTAGGTCCTCTAAAGAAAATTTGAAATAGCTCCTATTTCCAACCTCCCACCCCAAAGGAGCAGACAAACTGGTCCTGGCCGACATGGCTAGGTCGCCTTCCTCCATAAAAGGAATACCAGCCGTGATCGTTTCCATTAAACCAAAAACTTGGAGCCAAAAAGAGATAAAGGTAACTTCTTCCTATTAAATCAGGGACAGACTTAGAACTATTTTATGTTGCTTCTCTTTTCTAGTTGCCCGCCGTGTGTGTGTGTGTGTGTGTGTGCGCACGCGCGCACACACAACATTGTGTTCGTGGGTGGTTGCTGAGAAGGCTAAACTATAGCTGTAGATGATGCTTTGGTTTTCTTACTCTCAAGAAGAGAGAAGCAATAAAAATGTTGAAGGATTATCTGGGGAAGATGACTTTTGTAAATGTGGATAGAACAGTGGAAATGTAAGGGCCAATTAGAAGATTTACAGGCCAGATTATTTCTGAAAACTGTGTTGAACAGCAGGAAGACTGTCCTTTCCCGATCAGTAAGTTCCTCTCCTGCAGTGGAAGTAACGTGGACAGTGTGGGCTCAGTAAATATCTGTGTTATTTAATTATTGAGAGAACACTCATGAAGAGAATATTTATTATTATGCTCTTACTATTATCTCTAATTTGATTAAAAAATATTGTCTCTAATTTAATCAATCCTATTATAAGAAAGGAATTTCTGATTCTCTAGGTACCCTCCTCACACCCCACCCCATGAACTTAGCCGAGCACAAAGAGAAGCAGACTCACCTGTTTTTTTGTTAGAGTCACTAACACTTGTAGTTGGAGAAAGGCAAAGGCACACACTCCCAGTCAGCCAGCCACTTAGTAAGCACTCAGCTAAACCAAAACCCTCAAAGCATGACTGATGAAGAATAATAAGAATAATCATGAAGAATAATCTATGTCTTCTGCTTTCTGAGACACCTGAGCAGTCAGGATAGACTGAACCAGAAAAAGTAATTGGTTGCTTTCCTATTCAAACCAACATTCCATATGGGTCTTATTATTTATTTTCTCTAATTTGGTGATTTCCAAGTCATCTTTTCTTTAAAGTGCCCTTCCTCCAAATTAAAAAATATATATACTTCTTTGATAAAAACTGCTGTTCATGATAGAACATTCCAATTTTTTAAAATGTAAATTTTGCTTTACTGAACATGTACCCCATTTGGGATATTAAGTAGAAAATGTGGTGCAGACCAATCTCCAGGTTTTACTAATGAAAACGCCACCAGCCACTTTCGTGATAAGAGCATCTACAATGCTGTCGTGTAAGCAAGCAATAAAACTCTTCAGGGTGTGTTTTTATACTGAGATTTTAATGTGAGTGCCCCTAGCCACAGGACATAGGGAATGAACTCCTAGAAGTGACAGGGTGACTCACTGCTCAGTATGGGGAAGAGAAAGTGTGTGTGAGAAGTGGGTGTAACTCCTTGGATTGAGATACCTACCAGAATCATCTCACCTCTGTGAAGGGCAAGGTCGGTGAGAAACACGAAAGCACGTCTGCACTACTTATCAGCAGCCTTTCCTTTTACACGACGTCTAATGACATCCAGGTCGGTGCACTCACCTTCACTGTGTAACCTACCCCCATTTTTTAATACCCTCGTTTTTGAAAATTACTGAACTTTTTAAAGAACTAGCCTTTTAAATGTGCCCCATCCCCATCTATAGATATACATTGAATTTTTTTAAAAGAATACTTGCTGTGGTCCTAAAAAATAACAAAACTACAAGCTTCATAGTGCTGCAGGGTTGTAAAGGATTCAGCGCTGCCTTCTAAAAATCTTAGGTCAAAAATATTTCTGTGAGTTCACAATAACGTCTTACTTTCTCTTGTCTACTTTGTGGAACAGGGTGTTTTATTCTCTTTAAATTTTAGATCTCATCTCTCTCTGTTCAAAGCCTTAAGTTCTTATTCTGAGCATATTGTCTGTGATAACTCTGATAATGATCTTTCTGGGCTGGATCCATCCTGAGGAAAAGGCACCAACAGGAGAAAATAAACTTCTAGGGAACAAGGGTCTTGTTTTTTGCAGTTATCTTTGCTATAATGCAGAACAGATTATAATGAAAATTTCCTGCATCACATGATATTTGTGTGAGTGGGTCTAAGGTTAAGCACATGTTATATATAAGCTAAAATTAATTCAAAGGGCAAGAATGTCTTAATGTTTTCATTCTTAAATTTTGTATTCTTCAAGAATGTATCACTGTAAAAACTGTGGCTAACGAGGTCTTATTCTTAGGGCTGTATTGACATCTGTAGGGACCATATTTCTTTATTCTCCTCCAGTTTTAATTGTATCCAACTGCTTTTTATTTTCATATTACTATTTACTAGAGATTCTCCAGATTTGAAAAATATGCGTATGATATATAAAGACCACTAGATCTACTTTTAAAACCCTCTCTGTGAATTTCTGAGTATATGTATATATGTAAAAATACTGTTGAATTCCAATTCTGTTTTTTCATAGAAATGAAATTTTTGTGGAAACTTTTTTCAGTTTAAATATTTTAACATAAATTATTCACATCAATTTGTAGTGTAATCCATCCTTATTTATGCCTGTAATCATGTCATGAGATGATAATGTTGCTTTCGTTACTGATAGGGTAGAGAGGAGTAAAATGAGGAACCAAAACACGCAGGAACGAACAGAGAGGTGGACGGAAGGAGACTGCTGGTCTCCAGATCAGAGCACTGTGTGTTGAGATAAGAGTAGAATACTAAGCTGCAGAAGGGATATAAACTGTAAGATGTAAATCTATATAATTGTGTATTGGTGGGGTTTATTGCACCCAGGCCTTTCACCTTGGCTTCTAAATTATATCATTAGTATCTTGTCATTACTTCCTTTTTCCTTTTGGCTTAAAAAAGTAATTTCATTCTATTGGGTCATGTTTGGAACTGTTTGCCGAGGTCAAAAAAAAAAATCCCTGTAAAATTCACCATAGTGTTTTACTTTCTGCGCTGGATACGTGGCAGAGTGTAGTGTCTTTTCCGTGTTTTGAGATGAAAGAGCACATGACCTCTACAAGATCGTTTTGAACTTGTTGGGTCCCTGAGGTACATGATGGTCATGCTTTTCGAAAATGCATTATAGATTGAATTAGTGAGATTAGGTAGAATTAGTGATAAATTAAATCAAGAAATCTCATTGTAGTGTATTTTAATAAGTGAGTACCAAATACATAGAGTGATATATATGTAGGTTTGGGGAGAAACATAATATTCTGTAGGGACCATTATGGTGACAGAATTGCATCATATATTACACATTATATGGATGTTGGAATGTATCACTTGGGGGGTCTCCCTTCATTAGCAATCATATCTGTATATAAAACTGGTTTTTGTTTTTATTTTACCAAACTAGCATTTCATTTTGTGAGTGACAGTTGACTGATATTTTTGAATAAGTGTTGTCTGGGCTTTGAATTGTTGACTGATCAGTTTGAAAAGGTATGTAAGAATTTTAGAGTTAACTCAAATGTGAAAAAGTATACACAAAAGTAATTTTTCTTTTCTAGTTATATGAATGTAAAATACTTGCAGATAGTGTACATACTGTGTAACATATGTATATTTGGTCATAAAAGCAAAGAATCGGAAATGTAAAATTAAGCACTTTAATTCCTATTAAATATTAAACATTTGTATCTTGTAAATAAATACATCCTTAAATGAACTCCAGAGACTTGGATGTTATTTCATTCAGGATTATATATGTTCAGTTCACAAATTTTGGCTAGCTCACTGGATGGCTCACCCCTGTTTCCCACAGTCAAATATGAAGCCGGGGAATCTGTTAGAACAGAAGTCATATCATGTTGCTTCTCTACCCCAGTTCCTCTAGGGGCTCCCATTTCTCTCAGAATCAAAGCCAAAGTCCTTTTTGTGGCTTCACAATATATTCCTCCCCTCACCACCCTGTACACATCTTCTTGCTTTTCCTTAACCAAGCCAACTGCCCTCCAGCCTCATAGCACACAGTGCTGTCTATTCCCGCTTCTTGCAGCACTCCTTCCCCAGAGGTCTGCGTGATGAACACCTCCGCCAATGTAAAGTCTTTGCTCAAATCTCAGCAAAGACCCCGGTCTCATTTGACCATGCATGTTAAAAGGCGAAAGATTTATACGATCTGAAGAGAAACCAGAGTGACCATGCATGGTATAAAATCCTCCACTAACAGCATAACAGTCCCATTCATCCTTAATCTGACTTCTTTTTTCCTCATAGCACTTAAAATCTTGTAACAAACTAAATAACTAGCTATTTCTATGTTTGTTTTTATTGTTTGTCTATACCTACTGGAACATAAGCTCCATAAAGGTAAGGATTTTTATCTGTTTTGATCACTAATGTCCCCAGTTCTCAGCACAGTGCCTGGCACATTGCAGGCATTCAATAAACATGGACTATAAAACCAGGTTATATAAAGGGAAAAAAACAGAATCTTCCTTGCAAAGCATCAAATTATTAGAGGTATGGACTTTTGGAATAGTGGCTAAGAGGAAAATAAAGCAACATCGTATATAGCTAAATTATTTTAATAACAAAGCCAGATTCCTAATTGAGGGTTTAAAAACATAGTCAAGGATTTAAAAGTCTTAATCTTTGCATGATGGATTCTTGCTGTTAATTAATCAATCTTCACCCACTATCACCACCATCACTGGAGCACCTGGACGGCAAGGAAATTAGAGGCAGCTGGTCACTGTTACAGTTAGAGCCAGGAGCGCTGAGAGACACGTCCTGAGGAAGTGGACTGGCAGCGCGGACCTGGCCCAGGGTTTGGATAATGAGCACTTAGTTTGCAGTTCACTCTCTTACAGAGGAAGTGATTCATGCATTGTTTTGGTCCTGCACTTTAGTAAAAACACAGCCATGTTGTTCCGACTCAGTAAAGGAAACAGCTCTGTTTTTCTACAGCGAAGATGGTACCTCAGAGTCCATTATGTGGTATTTGCACAACAAACAGTATTCTTAGATGATCATGTAAATATACCGCTGTTATCCACTGAACAAAGCTCTGAGTTGCTGATTATGGGAGCTGATTGTCTGGTGAAATCCAAGTCTGTGGGTAAAATCCTGCAATGCTACTTCTTGAGGCTTTGGGTTGACTTCAGGGCTTGAGTTCACCTCCTACCAAAGAGTGTGGCTGGGGCTCGGGCAGGGAGGTAAAATAATTGTAAAAGCCTGATTAGCAACTTACAACATTTTAATTCTGCTAAAAGTCACGTTAAAATGTATGAGGGCTTCTTTTTAATCCAGGGACACAAATTACTCCTAAATCAGGGAGCTTCTAAACCTGTCTCTCCAGTAATCCAGTAAGTGGGGCTGTGAACCTGGGCACATCATTTTACCTCTCTGAGCCCTGGTTTCCTTACTTGTAAAATATTGTTGGACCAAAATTTAAAATGATGAAAATTGCTAACCTCCCTTCAAGCTCCAGGTATGTGAGATTCTTATTGTTTATATTTTTGTTATTCATTGCTCCCCTGATTCGTCTTGCTTTTTTGAAAACTTGTATTTGGAATCATATAGAAGTATAATTTAATTATAGGTATAAATATGCATAGTCACTTCTCTTTTTCTAAATGTTCTCCAAGTGCTTCCTTAATATAGCACTGTGTGGAGAGTTGTCTTTCTTTGCTGTTCATCTGCAAGGTTTTTATCTCTCAGCCCAAGCCCATGGTCCCCAGTGGATGCTGTGAGTACAAATGAGGTAGCCAGTGGGCTCAGCATTAGGCTGTTACACATAAAAAGTCCCCTCTTCCAGAGTCAAGTTTTTCTTCAGGCAGAGTGGCTGGGCTGGTTGTTGGATAAGGCATTCTAAGTGCTGCACTTAGGCACTGAGAAGGCATTTGTAGAGGCCATCTCTGCCCCGGCTGCATTCCAAGGCTTGGAGACTGATTACTAACCCCCAGCACTCTTATTGGTGCCATCTATCTGTAAAAAGGCCAGGTTTCAGCCTGTAACATTACTTCTACATGATTAACGAAATGAACAAAATTGAAAGACAAAAATGCATAAAGTTCTTGCAAGTGAATATTTTAAAATAATGCAATGGAAAAAATAATCCAAGAATATGAATAGGTAATTCACAGAAAAAGAACTATAAAAGACCAATACATTTAAAAAAATCACTCATGGTTTTTTTTTTAACCTATTAAATAGAAAAACTAAAAATATTGATGCTGTCCTAGGGAGGGCATGGGGAAATGAGTACTCCACTGTACTTTTGCTAGGACTATAAACCATCACACCTGTATCTATTTAGAGTTTAAGGACGCTTTCTCTTTGACTTAGCAGTTCCACTTCTGAGAAGCTACCACACTGAATTACTAAGAAAAGTATAAATATGTACATATATAAGGATTTTTTCTGCAACATTGCCTGTAATAAATTCAAAATGAGGTATCATATAATCTTTATAAGAGAATACTATGCAGCTGTCTGAAAGAATGTTTTGGGATTTTTATATATTGATACAGAAGATATATAGCAATGAGTGAATAAAATCTATAATGAAAGGGAGCTTTTTTCACTATAAGTGTGATCTAATATATATTATATGTTTGTGTCAGAACACTGAAAAGTATGAACAGGAAGAAGCTACTAACAGTGCTTCCATTCTGGAGAGTATGATCAGAGGTGAGGAGCTTTTCGTATTTTCTATTATTTATGTAATGATATTGTTAGAGACTGAATTGGGTCCCCCCAAATTTATATGTTGAAGTCCTAATATCCAGTGTAACTGTATTTTGGGACAGGGCATGTAGAGAGGTAATTCACATTACGTGGCCCTAAGGGTGGGGCCCTGATCTGATAGGACTGGTGTCCTGTGGGAAGAGGAGGGGGCACCAGAGGGCTGTCCCCCTACATGTGCTCAGGGCAAAGGCAGTGGGAGGACTGGAGCAGAAGATGGCCATGTGCAAGCTGGAAAGAAAGATCTTAACAGGAACCAACCTTGCTGGCTTCTTGATCTTTGGACTTCCAGCCTCCAGAATTGTGAGAAAATAATGTCTATTGCTTAGCCAGCCAGTCTGTGGCATCTTGTCTTAACAGCATATGTAGCCTATTACAGATATGTAGAGATTTTTATACTCTTATTTTTGGATAGTCTTTGTTTGGAGAAACAACACCCCCTTCCTTTTTCTTTTCGTTTTTTTCTTTCTTTCTTTTCTTTTTTTTTAGCAGACACTTTAAAAAGCCCACTTCAGGAACAAGCTGAACCCACAGTACAGGAGCTTTCCCAGTAATGTTAGTCTGCTCTACTAACAAGGATACTGAGCACTGACTGCTGCAACAGGCCTCTAAATGTTAATGTCTCTACACCACAAAGATTTATTTTTTGCTCATTTTATATTCTAAGATGTTTGGCAGAGAACTCTATTCCATGTAGAAACTCAGGGGCCCAAGCTAAGGGTGGACCATCTTGCTACCTCACTCAACATGTGGCTTCAGAGTTTGCCAAGCTAGAGAAGGGAGGCAGAAGGCTCAGCAAGGCTTTGCACTGACCCAGCACATAAGGGATATGTGGCATGTCTGCTCACAGATCTTGCAGAACTAGTCATGGCCCCAACTGAACTGTGAAGGAGGCTAGGAAATAACCATGTGGTTATTTAGTGAATAGCAAGTACTCCCGTCGCAGTCCTTGTCATGGACTGAATCGTATCTTCCCCACAAGAAAATGTTCAAGTCCTAACCCCCAGCACTGCAGAATATGATCTCATTTGGAAATAAGGTCTTACAGAGCTAATTAAGTTACACTTCTTTTGAATTAGAGTCCTTCTGTCTCCTTTTAAAATGAAATCATTACAGTGAGCCCTCATCCACTCTCACTGGTGTATTTATAAAAGGGGAGGACATTTGGGCTCAGACAGACACGCACAGGAGGAGGAGGGTGTGAACAGTGCAGGGAGCAGGGTGGAGTTATGCTGCCACAGGCTACGAAAGTCCTGGGGTCAATGAGAGCCAGGAGAGAGGTCCTCCCTAGCCCTCAGAAGGAACCAGTCCTGCTGACGTCTTGATTTAGGACATCTAGTTTCTAGAATGGCAAGTCAATACATTTCGATTGTTTTAAACCAACCAGTTCGTGGTACCACGCTGCTGGAGTCCTAGGAAATGAATGTACCCCTTCGTGAAGGTTACTCATAAAGAAATTTAGTATGCTGAATTGGATGCTTACGAATCTGTTAGATTGACACAACAGGCTCTAGGCTCAACCTCCAGAAATTACTCCCAGAGCAGTTGGGGCACCAAGAGTTATGTCCCTTTTACTGCAGTCAGGAGCTCACCCTCCGGATCTCTTCAGGTCAGCCACTGTGTGAGAATCAGGAGAGCACCGTCAGAACCATGGACTTCAGAACCGCATCGTGCTCCCCCTGACCTGCACTAGCAGAGTGGATGCCTGTGTAGCTCTTCATCCTCTCACAGTTCAGCTCAGAATTGAAGCCCCACGTGAATGTGTTTGTTTCATGGAATTAAAATTGTATCTGAAACACTTAGTTGCAAAGATATTTGAAATGCAGTTTTTAGCTTCTGAAGCAAAAGAAAAAACACAAAAAAACCCACAAAATACATTTTGAACAAGCCATTCTGTTTTATTTTTCCTTTTATATTTTTGGCCATTATGTTATGGTTTCTTGAACACCTTTCTAATTGCCTCCTCTTAAATGTTCCAATTGTCCGTTCCGCCCTTGGCTATCTTTTTCTTTACGTTGTCTGGACAAGTGCACTGTTTCCAGGCGTCTCCATCTCCATTATTAGCACCTAGTGTACATGGCTATCAGTTCTGGCTTGAATTACTGCAGCACTCCCTATCTGGTTTCCCAGTCTCCCTTACCTCATCCCAATCCAGTGGGATGACAGGTAGGGTGACCTTCATAAAATTCATAAGCTCACGTGTCTCTTCGCTCACTCCTCTGATGTTCTCCATGACCATTTCTGCTTCCTCGCTGCGCTGTACTTCCAGCCCCTCCCCCACATGACTGCACTTCTGACTGAGCGGCTATTAGCTTTGCCGCTCACCACGCCCTCACCAAGCCTGATGTGCAGCCAACACCAAACTATGTAAAAGCACCCAGAAAGTATCATGTTCGTTCCCTCCTCTTCACTGTTGCACAAGCTGCTGCTCTCTGCCTGGTTTGGAGGTTCTTTCTCCTCTTTCTGTGGTCAGTTCCTATTCATGCTCTAATCCAGGAAGCCCAGGCTAGATGCTTCTCGGATGTGCTGACTTCCGCCCAATTAATTCTGGTTCCTTGTTCATTTTCTTCTTGAGATAAAGAAATGAGAAGAAAGGAGATTTGAGGAGTTTAGAGCAATGCCACTAAATTGTTTTGTTCCCCTTTGTATCTTTAGTGCTTAATATAGTATTTCATGCCCATTCTGTTTTCATTTTTATTTTGTTTTTGTTTTTAACTACTCCTGTGAATGGTAGCACACATTTAAGACTGCTGTCTGGATTTTTGGGTGCATCATTTTTTACATTTGCATTAAGGTACTAATACTGCTAATGTTTTTAAAAGCTTGCTTTTGGTTTGATTGTAGATCACATCCTTAGTAATATTATTCCTATTTCATAGCTCAGGAGTCGGGAGGAAGATCATGGCTTTGTAAAGAGGGTGATTAACTCAGAACTTTTTCTCTCATCCTGTTCTAGTTCTAAAGGAACATCTCGTTAGTCCCTGACTAGCCTGGTAAAGTGTGTTTACTCTCCTTTGCCATGTATCATGCACACTTTTGCCCAAATTTTTGAGAGAAAAATAAGGATGCGCATTATACATAGGTGGTACTAATTCTGTATCTATATAAATGTTTTCCTTTTATTTATGTTTATGCATTAAAAGTATAACTCTAGAAAACAATAACAATATTTGTACACAAAATAATACCATGGAATATGATAATCAGTTTTATAAATAAATAAAAAAATTAATTAAAACAAAAGATTTTTTTCCTGAAAGTTTGGGGCAGAAATGTGGGTGCACATTACACATGGCAAAATATGGTAACATGAAAAACATTTGTTTGTCCATCCATCCATTTAGTCTAACATTCAGTAACTGAAGAAGAATTAGAACAAATAAAAGTCACCAGAAACAAAATGGCAACCACTGGGTGAACCTTTAGCCATACTGCCTATGCTGTGCTTGGTACTTCGTGCTATGCTGCCTTATTTGCTAACCTTACTGTCCCTGCTGTGTGCCATCATCCGTCATGACTGTACAGAATTTCTAGACAAGTGGCTATTAATACTCAAATTGACTTATGCCGCCCACTACTATTTAGATTAGAAAGTAAAGATGAGGAATTGGAAAGGTGTTCAAAGTCTGTACCGGACCTGGCTGCTAAAGGGAGAAATACAAGGCTGATGTCCCTTCTGTCTAACACACTGTGTGAGTGAGCTTTTGATGAGCAAAGGCAGCTCCCTGGTGGCTGAGAAACTGTTTCTCTCCAGCATCAGGTGTGGCCTAACAGAACTGGTGTAGGGAAGACAAGGAGGAAGCCTGAAAAGCAGAGGAGAAAGGAGATTTCAGAAGCATCCAAGAACGCCAGAGGACATTTAGGAACCTACTGTACAGTTGTAGAGAAAAGGCCAATGAGAAATTCCCAGACACAGGGTAAAATGGTTTAAGATGGAATGTCTAACATGGAAATTTTCAGTTTTTTGCATTACTGTGAGGTAGAAACACTCCATCATCTCAAACAGTTCAATTTGACACATGTTTTGAGGGTGGGAGGATTCAAAGAAAGGCTAAGTTCCATTGGTGTATGGGTGTGGAACAAAAAGAAGAAAAATAGTCTAGGGAGATGCGAGGCCTCTACTACGCTTTTGTTTTTACATACTTTCCATTTTATTTTGTATTGGTTTCAGGTGTACAGCTTAGTGGTTAGACAATCATATACTTAAAGTGTTCCCCTTGATATTTCCAGTACCCAACTGACACCATTCATAGTTCTCAATATCACTATGTCCCCAATGCTGTACGTAGATCCCTGTGACTGTTTTGTAATCAGCCAATTTGCACTTCCCATCCCTTCACCTCTTTCACCCAGTCTGAAACCCTGTCCCCTATGGCAACTACCAGTTGACCCTCAGTGTCTGAAAACTCGACTACTCTTAACTGTGTTGTCACACTGCCCTCTAATGGGCTGTCTGTCGGTATCTCACCAGATTCAGTTGCTGGCTTTCACCCCACCTGACCCCACCTGACCCCACTGCCTCTGCAGAGAATTTTCTGCGCCTGCTGACAATGCCTGCGTTAAAGCCTGAGGCTGTGGGGCCAGTGCAAGGTGATTCAAGCTGTTTGTCCTCTTTGCAAAATACCGGCAGTTTCCAAACCATGATAAAGAGGCTTCCCCATCGGAGTTGTGTGTTTTATATTAACGGTAGATCTGTACATTCCACTATAGTTTAAAGACACAGATAAGGGCAGCTTGGATATGCCTAATGATCCAAATGTTGGCATAAAATTAATTTGGGTACTTAGGTCATAAAAAAATTGTCTGAAGGGTCTTTTTCAAGAATGACTAAGACTTTTCCAGTTATTAATTTAACTTAAAGTAAAGTTTCTCTTATTAGAGATTTTAGTTCAGAACAAAGCCAGCATGCCCCCTAGCAAAGTAACACAGCAGCTGTTCTGATGAAGAGTCCTACTCCAGGCTAGCTCAATATGTTTTCTCTGGGTTTGATTGTGAATCCTAGCTGCAGTTGTACCAATTGCTTAAATCTTTTCTTTCCAGACTTTCCAGTAAAATAAAAGGAAGCCCAACCCCAAGTTTATGAGAATGGTGTTATGCAACCAGAACCACACTAAATAGTGGACATAACCAGCTAAATACAATGCCACTTCTGCCCATAATAAGCTCACTGTTGGCTAAGGGGGGAGGGCATGTTACTGTCATGTCCACAGTCCCCCCTCCCCTTAGCAAATACAGTAGCTGGTTGAGACCCTTATGCCTAGTAGGTACTTGATAAGTATATGTTGAATGAGTGAGGAAATGATTGAAGAAATAAGGCAGTACATACAGACATTAAGAGTCGGCCAAAGAGCCTCTTTTGATCCCAGCTCTGCCACATGCTAGCCATGTAAATGTATCACTTGACTCAAACACCCAAAGCATCAGTTTCCACATCCATAAACCTATCCCACAAGACAATTGTAAAATGCGTAGTGCAGTGCCTCACATGCAGTAAGCACTCAATAAAGAATAGTGCAATATTATGTGAAAAGAGCAACAAAGAAAAGAAGGAGTGATTACTTCTGGGGATTAGAATTCCTAGATTATGAGATATATATGTACATTTAGAAATAGGGAACAATTGTTAGATTTGGAAAGTTTTTTTATGATGAATAAGAAATCTATTTTCCAAAACTGATTTATTCCATGTGGTAGGAAATATGATCTCTGAAGACAGTGACTCACATCATTATAGCTCCATAATGGGAGAGAAAATTCTCTGGTTAACTTGAGTGAAAAAAATTTTCAGGGAAGGCCTCTAAATGGCCTTGCTTGGTCAGGCCCATCACCTTCACGCAGGGTGGTAGGCAGAAATAGGACCCCTCTCACATGCCCATGCCCTGAGTCCTGGAACCTGTGAACCCATGGCAAAAAGGACTTTGTGGACATAATGAAAGGTACACACTGTGTGGAGGGGAGGCTCTCTGGGTGACCCAGGGGATCCAATCTAATTGTGGGTTCTTAAACACAGAGAACCTTTCCTAGCTGTGGTCAGAGAGAGATGTGGTGACAATGAAGAGTCAAAGAGATGTGATATTGCTAGCTGTGAAGATGTTGGAAGAAGGTCAAGAGCTAGGGATGTGAGCAGTCTCACATGTGGAAAAAACAAGGAGACGGGCTCTTTTGTGGGGGCTCCAGAAAGAAATGCAGCCCTGATGGTACCTTGATTTTAGCTCGGTGGGAGCCACTAACTCAGTGACAGTTCTGACCTACAAGACTGTAAGATAATAAATTTTTATTGTTTTCAGCCACTAAGTTTGCAGTAATTCGTTAAGGCAACAATAGGCAATTCATATACCAGAGAAACAGGATGGAAACCTAGTTTCAGTTCCTTCCAAAATTCGCTCAGCCTCATCTGGTCAAAGAGGAGAACCTCTAGCACAGGTGTCCGACCTCTTGGCGTCTCTGCGCCACACTGGAAGAAGGGTTGTCTTGGGCTACACATTAAAAACATGGTGACATGTAATCACAAAAAAATCTCATAATGTTTTAAGTAAACTTGGGATTTTGTGTTGGGCCGCATTCACAGCCATACCAGGATACATGCGGCTCGCGTGGGCTGCAGGTTGGACACCCTTGCAGGGCCTCCGCCACTGCCTGCTCCCCTCATTCACAGGAATAAACTGATGTGCGGGAATGAAGTACATGATGGAGAGAGAGGAGGGGAGGGGAGGGGAGGGCCAATGAGGTGAGGAGCAGTGGAGGGAATCCTGATGCTCCAGAGCCTATGGTTGCAGTTATTTTTGAAGCCTTGTTAGCCCTTTGGTTGTATATAAGTTAAGTAATGCCTTGTTTTGAGCCCATTAGTTTGAATTTAATTTCTGTGACTTGCAACCAAACTGTTCTGCCTAAACCACAAATGTATAGTGAGAAAGGGAAGGCTGAGGGAGTAGTTTTTTAAAAGCCTTTGGAGACAGTACCCGATAATGGCTTAATTTGATTTCATAGCAGCCCACTCAGAAACACATTATCTTACTTATGATGAGGAAAGTCATACTTACTGGCTAAGTAGCTTTCCCACAAGTAAGGGTGTTCTGGACTTAAAATGTGAAAAGTCGAATTGGTTTGTTTTGTCTCCAGCAAACAATGCACATAGAGTGTCCTCCCTTGTGTGTGGGGTTTTTTTTTTTAATGTTATCACATTAGAGCCACTCTCTTTCAAAGCCTCACCACTTCCTGCTCCTCTAGCCTCAAACACTTTAATGTGCCCAATAAACTCAATGCTCTAGTGTCTAAACAAGTACTGAACAAACCTGCCTAAACCTAACTGGTGATGATAGTGATAGAACTTTTCAGCACTGTCCATGTAATCATTCTTCCTTCCCCTAGAGAAAAATAGAATTAAAAAGCAGTTTCTATTGTTCCGGAGGCATGTTAATACAAGGCTCTGGATGTTCCCAAGAGATATTTGAACGGAACAACTAAATGGAAATATGTAATGCCTTGTAAAATTCATGACATTTGTCTTTCTGGAATATATGTATGCTTGCTCTTTTAATTTTGCCATTAGCAGTTAGGAAAAGACTATGTCTATTGGTGCCACAAATAAGGGAAAATGATATAGTTGCATCATTTTTGTCCAGGGGCAGCTTGCCCCTGTGAAAGTTATTGGCTATCCCACAGAGCTTCACCATGCACTGACCCCCACTCTCATTTGCCCTCTGTTTTCTGGAGTTTTGAAGTTTTTTCCTCACTTTGTCTCTGAAATTTTTGTTTTTAAGAAGAATCAAAGAGAAGGCAATGTTTATGAAACTTGATAATACGCTGAATCACCATTAGTGGATCTTGAGGTCTTAGCTTGCCTTGGTTCATTTGCTTAAAAATATGTATTGCGTGCCTACCATATGTCTTGCTAAACAAGTCAAGCATGTTCCCCAGGGCTACTGTGGGTGGCTGTAGTTGTGCATGGTTTCTACTGCTGCCATCCTGCTGGTGGTCCTTATCCTCATGGAGATTAAATCTAGTGACTCCTAGAAAGTCTTGCTTGAACTTTCCTCCTCCCCTCAGACTGCAAAAGGTGCTACGATTATGTGCTCCATAATACACCCAATTATAGATTTTTCCCATTTATTTATAATGATCCTCTGTTGAGCTGTAAACCCAGAGGGGACTGAGTTTGAGACTATCTTGTCACTTTCTAGGGGCTGGGGATGCATCAGTAAGTTAAACAGTAAAAAATCCCTGGCCTCTAGGAGCTAAAAATCTAACAAAAGGTGAGAGAGTGTAACCAAGTTCAATGGGTAGCATGCTAGATAGAGATAAATGCTATGGAGAAAAAGTAGGGAAGTGGGCTTTCTCCTCACCTACTTTGGATCTTTGCTCAAATGTCATCTTTTTTTTTTTAACTTTGAGATAGGAAACCTTGGAGGTTTGGAGTAGAAGATAGTATCTGGCTAAAAAGAAAAAGAACATTTAGGAATAGAACAGTAGGAACACTTTGCAAAAAGCTAGCAGGACAGTTATCAGATCTTCACTCTGTTGGGAACCAGGCCACAGCAAATAACATTTTATACCGAATATAGAGAACAAGGACCCAGCCTTTGCCCTCTAAAACTCTGACACTCTTAATTTCCGAACACGTTTTTACAAAAATCCTGAAGAACTGTGTCCTAATCTGGGCTGGTTTTGTATTTTTTGCCAAATAGCACCCCACGCCAGCTACTGTCAGTCTACAGACCTTTTGCACCTGGCTGGGGTTGTCTGAGGCTAGGAGCTATTTGAGCCTTTCCAACCCGTCCTTATTGAGAAAGCATCCTCATAAGGAAATGACATCTTGGATAATCAAGAGTCTCTGCTGTATTTAACACAATTTCACATTTTCCCATCCAATATGTCTCGAGCAGAGGCATAAATATATCTCCTTCCTCCTTTCCGGGTTCGCCCTCTAGTCTTTTGATAAGAGCCTGGAAGCACCCCAGCGTTCCTCGCGGCTAGACACCCTCCAGTGCCGCACAGTTTTCTGGAACTCGTAGGCGTTGGCTGGCCTCTGCAGAACTACAACTCCCGGCAGGCTTTGTTCCTTGCCACCACCCTCCTGGCGCAAGGCCTGCCGGGAGGGGGCAGGTAGCTGCCCCGCGGGGTCCAATGGGTGCCGTCTCCCGAGGAGAGGGCGGAGGGGAGGAGGAAGGAGGCGGGATCTGGGCCCTGGCCCCATTCATTGCTGTGGACCGCCGGGCGGGGGGTCCCGTGTTTTCCGAGTCATGGAGGCGCTAATTCCTGTTATCAACAAGCTGCAGGACGTCTTCAACACGGTGGGCGCCGACATCATCCAGTTGCCTCAGATCGTCGTGGTGGGAACGCAGGTGAGAGACGACAGGGACGTCCGCTCAGGCCAAAGCCCGGGGCGCGGGCCTCGCCTGGGCTGCGGCGGCGCACGCTCTCCGGCCTTCCTTTAGGGCCTGCGGGACGGCGGCGCTGCTTGGGGCTTCGGGGCTTCCTGGACTCTGCAGCGCCTGCCCGCCCTGGGCTGCCTGGCACCACGGCTGAGAATCGGGTCCTGGCGGGGAGGTGAGGGGCGGAGCCGGCGCGGCGGGCCTGGCGGGTCCCGGGGGCGGGGTGGGGAAGGGACGAACCGTCGGGCGGAACTGGAGTCCTCCGGGACCGGGCGCGGCTTTCCCCGCGGGCCGCTGCTTCCAAGGGCACTTGGGGGACGCGCGCTGCATGCGGGGCGCTCTGATTCGTGGGGTGCCAGCTAGCCCCTTCTCGGTTGGTTTCAGGGCGGTGGAGTGTTTTATTTCCCTCCTTGCTTTGCTAAGGGGCTGCGGATTCAGTTTTGGAACCGGGCGCGGGCGGGTTTGAGAAGGCCGCTACTGTGTAGCACCTGAGTGTGCTTTTGCAGTGTAACCTATCCCTCCAAGGTTTCTAGTACGCCGAAGCAGTTAAACACAAACATAACCAAAAACCCAAAACCTGGGCATTAGGAAGGAAAGTACCATTTTTCTGCATAGGCTGTGGTTTGTGTCTTCCATGTAAATCGGGCATCAAGTTTCTCTGGTCTCTTACAAATCACATAGTTTTTTTCTTTTTTTTTTGTATGCAGAAATGTTGAAGAAATAATGTTATTTCTAGAGTGACAGAAGTATGTTTCATTTTCTCTGCCTGCTGCTTTTCTTGGTTGAAGAGCAATCATAGGACATTTGTTAGAGTTCAGAGAAGTGCATTTGAGAGATTACTTAATATATTGATTTTAAATGCTTTCATTTTTTAATGGTCTTTTCTATCGAGAAGTGTAAGTACTATGACAGGGAATTTAATGTTCAAAATATTGCATATAGACAGTTTATGCAAACGCGGGAAAGTTTGGAAGCCAGATACCCTGTACTGTGTGTCTATGCTTTTAAATAGTTGAAGCAATAGAAATTATTTCAGAAACAAATATCCTTGGTCTGTTATAAGATCTGTGTAGATTCTGCTCAGTCTTGTCTACACATGTTGTGGTATTTGTAACTCTTAATATCTGTAATGACTGGTGACTCTGAATCATCAACATAATAAATTATTGTATAACCGGTATTTTTATGGAACATATTTTCTTCACTGCTGTATTCCTATTCTGAGCCCCTGGAACCGTCTAGGGTATGTAGTAGGTGCTCCATAAATATTTTGAATGAATATTGATCACTGTAACTAGATAATGTTTTAAAACATTGGTGCTTTTAGCATCAAAACCTGTTTTTGTACATAGAATTAGAAGTCTTTGGTAGTTAATTTGGAAGTGTTTCCTAGTGGTAGACCCAAAACTTTCCATGTAATTTTAAGAGATTCTCAATGCTTTTTACGTTTGGAGCAGAAAAATAATCTATACTGTGTGTGCGTTACAGTGTTAGCATGAATAGTTTAAAATCAAGAAGCCTTTTTCTTATACAACATAGTTTATTTCAGTGAGCAAACCTATTGGCAAAATTGGGAGGGGTGGGGTAGAAAGGTAAAGATCTCACCATGTGACAATTATTAACATGTGCTAGCACAGACCATCCTAGCAGTGACATCTATATGCCACATTTGCATGTTAGTGTTTGAGATTACTCAGAAGGAAAATTACTCAGTTTCTAGTCCTGATCTAATGAAGATTATCTGCATTTAGGTCTTTATTAACTGCATTCAATCAGGTACTATTCAGATACAGAAGAAATAAATAAGAACAGAAAAATGTCTTCTTTCCATAATTTTTCAATATGTTAGAAAACTACCCAATTTGAATATAAGTACAACATGACTTTGTCACCTGTGTCATTTAATATTGTGTAACGTGCATATAACACACACTTCACATTCATATTCAATGGAATAGTGTACTGTGAGTGAGTCCTGGAGGTAAAAGGGTTCTGTGCGTAGTTCTGACTGGTAAACTCAATGGCAGTATCATGTCTTCATAATACAGGTATAGTCTCTATATTAGGCACTACCTGTACCTTAAGTAACTGCAGGCCTTATTTTATCGAATTGTTTAGAACACTGTTACTCAAATTGAACTGTTTTCTGGATTCCATCCTCAGAGATTTTGATTTACTAAGTCCAGGTGGGGGAGTGGCCGCCAGGCGCCACAGGTGATTCTGATATAGTTAGTTCATAGATCCTAATTTGAATATTAGTGAGTCTTTGATTTTAAAATGCACAAAACTGGAACAAACAAGGGAAACTGAGTCTAAGGGCACACCACCATCCAGTAGCATGTTCATCTTGATGGCATTCTCACTCCAAAGTATCAGTTCCTAGGAAACCTTTGCTATTCCCCTAAATGCTTTTAAACTTTGATTTCTTAAATTGCCCGATACTTATTTGGGACATAGAGATTTGCAGTTGAGAAGAGAAAATCATGTTTGCAACTGTTGATCATTCACAGATTTCATGAATTAGCTAAATAAATTGCTTTCCTATTTTCTGTAGCTGAGACCTTTTGTGTGTAAAGAACAGAAAATGTGGAGAGAGAAGGTTGATACTTTTGACTATGGTGTACTTTGCAGGTGGAGGAGGAGATAAGACTTAAATAACTTCTGTGAGTCAAGAAATTTAATCACTGTTTCTTAAATTGAGCATCAGAAGGGGGAACACACTAGCATGTAATCCAAGCCACCACCCAGGATAGGAATCCCAGTGCAGATAACATGAACCTGAGACTCTGGCTCAGTGTTGCTAGAAATGCACTTTTCACTTCACTGTTTATTTCAGTGATTTCAGTACTCTACCTTCAGGATGTAATTCAGACAAATGCAAAAAGAAATGGGTCTTGGGATTTTTTTAAAGGTTTTTAAAAACATATTTAGAGAAGTAGGGAAGGAGAAAGAGAGGGAGAGAAATATCAGTGTGGTTGCTTTTCGTGCACCCCCTACTGGGGACCTGGTGTGCAACCCAGGCACAGGTGTGTGCCCTGACTGGGGATCAAACTGGTGACCGTTTGGTTTGCAGCCCACACTCAATCCACTGACCTACACCAGCCAGGTCGGAATCTTGGGTTTTAAATAACCAATTTGCAAACCAATTTTTTTATTTAGTGTTTAAAAAGTTGAAATATAATTCATTTAAAATTCACGATTATAAAGTTTGCAAGTCAGTAGTTTTAGTATATTCACAAGGTTGTGCAACCACCACCACTAATTCCAGAACATTTTCATTACCCCAGAAAGAAGCCGTCTATCCATGATTGGTCACTCCTCAGTAAGTCCCACCCTCAGCCCCTGGCGACCACTAACCTACTTTAAATTTCTAAAGATTTGCCTGTTCTGGACATGTTATATAAATGGAATCATGGAATATGTGGTTTTTGTGTCTGGCTTCCTTCTTTCTATTTCAAAACTTTTTTTTTCAATGGCAGTTTACATTTAATGTTATTTTGTATTAGTTTCAGGTGCACAGCAGCAGTGTCTGGTGACTCCTGCTCATCATGATGTTTTATAGATTCTTCTGTGTTGTTGCATATATCAGTACTCCATTCCTTTTTAGGGCTAAATATTGGGTCGGCCAAAACGTTAGTTTAGTTTTTTCTGTACAATGGCTCTAGTAATCCTGAGTTGTCTTTAACTTTATTGAAAACATTTTTGTTAGATTTTATTGTGACAGCTGTCATATCAGCATGCCTTTAAAAAAAGCTTATCAAAATTGGTGAGTTTTTGTGCAGCCATTTTAATAATGAAGATGGAAGAAAATACGCAACATTTTTGGTGTATTATGCTTTATTATCTCAAGAAAGGTCAAAAAAACCAAAACACAAAGATTTATGCAGTGCACGGAGAAGGTGCTATGACCGATTGAACATGTCTGAAGTGATTTGTGAAGTTTCTTGGTACTATTGACATTTTGGCCAAATAATTCTTTGCTGTGGGGCTGTGTTATCCATTGGAAGATGTTTAGCAGCACCCCTGGCCTCTACCCACTAGAAGCCAATAACAGGAGATAGCTGACATACTAAAATATCCAAATCAATAAAGTTATTGGTGAAAATAGAAAATGTGTCTTATTTTATGAATAAAACCATATGGAGTTTTTGACGAACCTAATACTTACACTATGCTTTCTTACTATTTTGGGAAGAGTGGGGATTTTTATGGATATTATCAGTTCATGGATCTGATACCTGGATCTCACTCATTTCTTACATGTTTCATACAGGACTGGGCCAGGAGTTTGTTAACCAATAAAAACTTTCTTCTCTAGGGACTGTTCAGTCTTCAGCACTTTAGCCAATTTGGATCCTGGGTAGTTGAAGTGTTACTACTACTGAGTTATATGTACAGTGTTATTCAATACAAGAACCACAGTTTAACACCGTCAGTTATAAGTGGCTCAGACTTCAGATTTAAACTTTGCCAACTAGTAGAGGATTTCACCTATATGGTAATAACATTTTAGTTTATTTATTTTAAATACTAGAAAATTAACATTTCTAAGGATATGAGAAACATTTAAAGTAAGTGAGGTAAATATTAAGGAAACTTTTCTGTAAGTCTAAAATTATTACCAAATAAGTTAAAAAACTAAGTACATCTTTATCTGTTATATTAAGGGCAAAATAAAGAATTGAGAAGCCTGTCTTATACAGCGAACAATAAAAACTCAGACACTGAAAACTGAATAAGCCTTGGTTAATGTGGCATGAATGGATATTTACAGTTCCCCACTCCCAACTGACCAGAGAGAAGGAGCTAAGAATATGATAAAGATTTTTCATTGAAAGGCCCCATCTCAGATTATAAATTAGATTGAGAGCACTATAAATGTCAATACATTACATTTTGGAAGAAACTAAAAGATGATACTGTGACAAGGCACACATATCTTTAGCCCTTAAATATACAGGATATTGAATCAATTTTGGGAGTATGTGGAGATGGAAAAAAGCAAAAGGTCACTCTATTTTCAGAGCAAGCCAGTTGTGACTTCTGCCGCATTGCAACTCCTGCCACACTGCGACTCCTGTAGCCACTCGCCTTCCTGGAAAGAGTGCGGACATTCACTGGGTGTTTAAATCACCCCGGAAAACGAACACTGATGTAACCAGTTGTTGCATCACTATTAACTGAGGGAGCCAACACCATTGGTACATACTGCGGTAAAACACTGGGAGCCCATAGACATGTTTTGTTTGGTCTGTGTGTGCTGATATATATGATTGTTTTCTTTTTAAAAAATTGAGATATAATTGACACATAACATTACATTAGTGTCAGGTGTACTGCGTAATGACATGTGTGTGTCTTAAAATGATCACTACAGTAAATCTAGTGACCATCTATTACATATAGTTGCAATATTTTTTAATCTTTTGATGAGAACTTTTAGATTTATTCTCTTACAACTTTCAAATATACAATACAGAATTGTTATCTATAGTTATCTTGTTGCATGTGTGCTGTGCATTGCATCTCCAGGAACTTGTTTTTTTGTAACTGGAAGTTTTTACCTTTTGACTGTCTTCATTCATTTTATCCACCCTCTGCCTCTGGCAACCACCAGTCTGCTCTCTGTATCTGTAAGTCTTTTTGTTTGTTTGTTTGTTTTTGTTTTTTTAAATAAGATTCCACATATAAGTAAGATCATATGTTATATATCTCTCTAACATTTCACTTAGCATAAGTCCCTCAAGGCCCATCCTTGTAGTTGCAAATTTCCTTTTTATGGGTGGATAATACTCCATTACATATATCACATTTTCTTTGTCCATTCATCTGCGAGTGGACACTTACATTGTTTCCATATCTTGGCTATTGTGGATAATGCTGCAGTGAACATAGGGGTGCGTATATCTTTATTGAGTTAGTGTTTTGTGTCTTTCAGATAAGTACCCAGAAGTGGAATTTTTGGATTATCTGGTAGTTCTCTTTTTAAATGTTTGAGGAGATGCCACACTGCTTTCCAGGTGACTGCACCAATTTACATCCCTGTCAACAGTGTACAAGGGTTCCCTTTCTCCACATCCTCAGCAACACATTATTTCTTGTCTTTTTGATAACAGGCATTGTAACGGGTATAGGGTAGTATCTTGCAGTGTTGATTTGCATTTCTTTGAGTAGCTTTTCATATGTCTGTTGGGTCTTTCTCTGGCACCTGTGGGTAATTAGAGCCTCTTTGTTGTACTGGCCTGGGTTACTGCACTACCTCTTGTGATTCTCCTGAGCCTCACCGACAGCTTTGTAAATAGTCCACTTGGAAATAAGCCCTCCTTGAGGACCTGCTGTATTATTATCTATGTTGAATCTTCTGAGTGTGATCATTGAATTGTTATTGTATAGAAGAATGCCCTTGTTCTTTTTCTTTTTTAAATCCTCACCAGAGGATATATATATATTGACTTGAGAGAGAGAGAGAGACAGAGGGAGGGTGAGAAACATTGATATGAGAGAGAAACAGCAATTGGTTGCCTCTTGCGTGCACCCCAACTGGGGATCAAACACGCAACCCAGGTGTGTGCCCTGACTGGATATTGAACCTGCAGCCTTTTGGTGTACAGGATGACGCTCCAATCAATTGAGCCACCTGGCCTGGGTGAGGCCCGGCCTTGTTCTTAGAGATATGCCTCAACATTTAGGGATGAAGTATCACGATATATGTAACTGTGAGATGGGATAGCAAAAGAAAAAGGTATGGGTATGTAAGAAGAGACGAAGTATTGTAATTGTGTCAAAACGTTAGTGCATCTTTGTTAAAATATATGGGTGTTCACTGTTGGTATTCCTTTTTTAAAACAAGATTTTATTTATTTTAGAGGGGGAAAGAGAAAGAGAGGGAGAGAAACATCAATGTGTGGTTGCCTCTTGTGTGCCCCTTACTGGGGACCTGGCCAGCAACCAAGAATGTACCCTGACTGGGAATTGAACCCGTGACCCTTTCATTTGTAGGCTGGCACTCAGTCCACTGAACCACTGCAGCCAGGGCACTGTTGATATTCTTGCAACTCTTTTGGGGCTTTGGAATTTTCAAAATAAAAAGTTGGGAAAACTATTAAACAACAAAACATGAAATATTTATATGGGTAAAGAGCTTTATAAAACTAATACAGTGTCAGTATTTGAACAGGCAAATCACTGAAGGAGAAATATAGAAAGCTCTTAAACAAAAGGAAGCTTGACTTGAATAATAAAGGAACACAAATTTAAATGAGCTATCAGTGTTCATCTGTCAAATAGCAGAGATTCAGAACAGTGGCAATGTCTGACCCAAAGCCCAGAAGCAGAAAAAGTGGCAGCAGGGGTCTAAGTGGTGGCTGAGGTGGGAGGGTCAGAGTCCAGAATGGGGAGGGCGGGGTGCCAAGCGGCAGCAGCAGCAGCAGCAGCGCTCCGGCTCGAGAGGTGAAGGACAACGACCGGCCTACGCAGAATGGGGAGACAAAGGAGAAAAATGTAAAAAGAGGAGGCAGGCTCTTTGAGCCATATGCCAATCCAACCAAAAGATATAGAGCCTTCACTACAAAGGTACCTTTTGATGTGAAGTGGCAAGTACTTAAATACCTGTTAAAGAAAAAGTTGGTGAGGTAACCTACGTGGAGCTCTTTTAAATGGATGATGACGGCCCTGACTGGTGTGGCTCAGTAGGTTGGGCATTCTCCTGCAGACCGAAAGGTTGCCTGCCTGTTCAATTCCCGGTCAGGGCACATGTCTGGGTTGCTGGCCAGGTCCCTGGTTGGAGGTGTGCAAAAGACAACCAGTTGATGTTTTGCACATTGATGTTTCTCTCCCTCCTTTCCCCTTCTCTAAAAGTAAATAAAATCTTAAAAAATATATTACTAATAAATGGATGTTGAAGGAAGGTCAGGGGGATGTGACGTTCTTGAATTCATGATGAAAGACAGAGTGAAAGAAGCTGTTAAAGTTCTAAACCAGCACAGTCTGAGTGGGAAACTACTGGAAGTCAAAGAAGATCCTGACAGTGAACACGCCAGGAGATCAATGCAAAAGGCTGGAAGACTTGTAAGCACAGTATTTGCAGCAAACTGGATTATCAAGTTGGCTGTAAGAAACTGAAGGAAGTTTTTAGTATGGCTGGTGTAGTGGTTCAGGCAGACATTCTTGAGGATAAAGATGGAAAAAGTCATGGAACAGGCACTGTTACTTTGAACAGCCCATTGAAGCTGTGCCACTATATCAATGTTTAACGGCAACTGTTACCTGTGCATGTGAAAATGGATGAGAGGGCCTTGGCAAAGGGAGATTTTTTTCTCTCCTAAGCTTTTGCAACTTCTGCATGGACTTGGTGGTACTGTCATGGGGTTAGGACCAGGAGGGCAGCCTATCAAGGCCAATAACGTGAATAAAGGCATTGGTATGAGAAATGCAAACAGTGGGAATGGAAGGTATAGGATTTGGGATAAATAAAATGGGAGATTTGGAAGGGCCCTTTGGTTGTGGCGTGGAAGACATGGGTAGATTTAGATCTGGGATGAACACGGGCATAGTAAATGGCGGAAGGTGGAGGCAGTGTCCCTGGGACCAAGTGGATGGGTCCAGCATTGACTGCATTGGGGATGACTGCGTGGAGCACATGGGTGCAGGCTGCCCATGGCATGGATAGTGTGGGCTCAGATTGAGCGCATGTGCCTGGTCATTGACTGATTGGGCTCCAGCATCTAGCTCAAGGGCCCACTGGGCCTCAGCTGCATGACCTCCTGTATTAAATGCATGCATGGGCGAGACACAGAGAGTGCATTGGGTCTGGTGTGGAGCACTTGGGTGCCAGCATGGGCTTTGGGCATAAGTGCATGGCTGTACCCATTGTGGGCCAGACTATGGGCACAGGGTCTTTGGTGTGGAGCATGTGGGCCCTGCCATTGAGCGCTTGGTACCCATAGGCTTGGGGACTGGTCTGGAGGGCAGGGGTTCCATGATGGGTTGTATGACCGTTGGCCTGGAGCCCATGGGCCTGGAGTGCATGGTTCCCACCTCATGGCTCAGTCCTGAGTGCTGGCACTGAGCACATGGACCTGGCCACGGGTGGTGGTGGCAGTGCCAGCTTTGCCCGTGCCATCAAGATAGAACATGATTACGTTGGAGGAAGCTTTGTAAGTTCCTTTGGTGGAGCCGGAGGCCATGTGTCTGTGGTGGCCAGGAAAGTCTGCCAGGTATTTATGCGAAATCTCCCATTTGCTTTTACACAGAAGATGCTAAAGCACAAATTCAACAAATGTGGTCATGTGCTGTGTGCAGACATCAAGATGGAGAATGCGGAGTCCGAGGGGTGCAGTGTGGTTAAGTTTGAGTTGCCAGCGGTGGCTGAGAGAGCCTGCTGGACGATGAATGGGGTGAAGCTGAGTGGCTGAGAGACTGATGTTCAAATCGATAGAAGTACTTAAGCAGCTGCCTTATTTAAACAGTGAAACCAGACCTCTGAATTTGTATTTTTTCTTGTTAATCATTTAAATTTGTTGGCTGGATGTATAAAGATGTTTTAAAAATTCAGTTTTTTGGAGGGTAATTTGAATTACTGGGGTCCCTTTTGATTGTTTGCATTGAGGTTACAATGTGTACAGTTTTTTTTGTAGTTACAGCATCTTGTTGACATCAAATATGATTTTGATAATGAATACTAATGAATACCTGTTCCTGAAAAAAGAGTAATATGCCCAGTGCTGACAGGGACATAACAAATTTAACGGGAAGAATAGCTTGGGGCCTTCCGTCCTGTGTGCAGCCTGCCGGTGTCTGTGAATGCCCAAAGTCTGTATGGTCTCTAGTCACAGAAGTTTCATTCCTGAATAAATCTAATAAGGTAATAGGAGAAGCAAGATTGCATGTGCAAAGCATGTACTTTGCAACGTTGGTAATAGTAGCAAAAAACATTTAAATGTTCACCAATTGGGGTTTGGTTTTATACATGGTAGAATACTATTTAACTATTAAACACAATAGTTAATATATTGATATACAATGATATCCCTGATTGTTACATTAAAGTAAAAGCAGGTTAGAGAAAAATACATATAGTACTACCCCACTGAAAGTAAAATGACTACATATTATAAGCATAACTTTACATATACTAATGTTACAGAGGTTTTGAAAACCTGATTGGAAGACTGTCAAAAAGGTAGGAAAATTATGGAGGAGTGGTACTTACTCTTTTTTTTATTTTAAAGAAATAACAATCTTATAATAGAAAATGTAACAGTTTTCATTTAAAAGTCCCTGCAATCATTTTTTCTTTAATATAATTTCAGGTATGCTGCTGTGTTCATATAGTCTTGACTTGTTAAAAAAAAATCTGTTAAGAAACTCATTTTGCTCTTGTGTATTCTCTTTTCAGAGCAGTGGAAAGAGTTCAGTGCTAGAAAGCCTCGTGGGGAGGGACCTGCTTCCCAGAGGCACTGGCATCGTCACCCGGAGACCCCTCATTCTGCAGCTCGTCCATGTTTCACCTGAAGATAAACGAAAAACAACAGGAGAAGAAAATGGTAACTTTTAAATTAAAATAAGAATTATTATTTGTGGTCGAATCTTAAGGACAAGAATTGATTAGACAGAAATTAATGGCTATAGCAGAATCAGAAGTCTGTGAAGAGAAGTGGTATGCTTCTTCTTTCATGTAAAAAATTACTTTTTGTTGTTTTGAGGAGAGTGAGTAAACTTGTTTGGAATAATGCCTTTTTGGTGTTCAGCTTAGTAAACCGTTATACTGTTTAATGGAGGATTTAGTGAGATACTTAGCAAATAGGAATCAGTTATTTTAAAGAAAAAGTTTTTGTCTTGAGTGTTTTACATGTTTTATCCGATTGTTTGAAACAATATTTTTGCTTTCATTTAGAATTTAAATAATTTATTCTAGCTTAAAGATTTTATTTTAAATAAGATTAAAATGACTTTGCTTTTCAGCAAACTGATGTTATTTCAAC
The DNA here is from genome assembly GCA_004024845.1 of Tonatia bakeri. Taxonomy (NCBI): domain Eukaryota; kingdom Metazoa; phylum Chordata; class Mammalia; order Chiroptera; family Phyllostomidae; genus Tonatia; species Tonatia bakeri. The sequence continues at coordinate 104,075 of PVIA01000897.1, forward strand.
TTCTCTTTTCTAATCTTACCAATGTGCCTAGGTTTTGAATCTTTTGCTCTTCAATAAGATGAATATTATTTTTAGAAAGTTTTGATTTTTTATTATCTTTTTTACTGTGCTTCTCTTGCTAAGGCTTACCTGTATACACACACTATTTTGATTTTTAGATACCTCTCCCACAAATAGTAAAATGCAGATTATTAAGATAAGGAAATATGCACTGTCCTTTGTCACATTCCTTTGGTTAAACTGAAAATATTTTAAGAAATGCTGTTTGTGTCGATCAGCAGACTTTAAATTGCTTATTAAGTATGTACCCTATATTAATAATTTCTATCAGTGAGGTTTAAAATATAATATTTAATTTTCTCTTTTTCAGTTCAGTGTTTGGCTCAGACTTTCTACCAAATTTGGAAAGTCTGTAAAGCAGCTCTAATTGTTACATGACATTGCGGCACAGGGCCGTGTTGGGTTTTCGTCTGTGGAGAGCTGTGTTCATACAGTTTCATTCTGTTTTCTGAATCTGATCTGAGATGATAATAGTATTGATGAATTGAAGTTCCTGTACTTTAATTCCTGGATGTGATTTTTTTCCCACTTATTATAGGAGCACTGATGGTGGTAACTTGATCCTCTCCCTACACAATACCCACCCCTGCAGGGCAAAGAGACCTGCAATGAGCATTTACAATGACTGTGTAAAGTTAATCACTGAACCAAATTAGTGAAGTTGTAGATGTTACCAAGTAATTTGGGGGGATAGACTGCCCAAGGAAATGGGGGAGGGGTGCTTTTAGGTTCCTTCTTGGTATATTATATATTACATTGCATTTCTAATATATTTTTGTTATTGAAATTCTGGGCCTTGGGTTTAATCATTTTGCACTAATTTATGGTACAGATTCAAATATATAGAATCATACTTTAAGAATTTTATTCCCACTAATATTCACTTAAATTTCCAAATATCTTAAACTAAAACTTTAATAAACTGTATGACATTTATTAGATGTCTTTCTTTTAACTTTTCATTTTCTTCAGTCACCTTGAGAAGGGCAGGTGATGGTGACCTGTTCACTTAGAGACTGTTTGAGGGTGAGGGCAGTGTTTCTAGAGAAGGGTGTACATTGCAGCTGTAGAAGTCTTAGTTTCTCACTCTTTGCTTGTATGTCCACTATGTTTTATTGATGTCTTTCTTGGTGGTTGGTTAATAAATCTGCATATCTTTACCTGCACTTGTATATATTTTTTCTTCAAGCTTAGTGCTTATTTTTTTTCTATAAAATAATAAAACCTCACTTAAAATGACCATTTTAAGCTATCCAGAACACAAAATAGATTTCACAAATTTTGAATACCAGATTTTTTATGTCTTATTAATAACTAGGACAGTTACTTAGTTTTTCCTCAGAGCCTCTTTATCCCTGGGATTAACAGGTCTACCCAGTCATAAACCACTCTAACCCAAAGGAAATTAGAATGATGCAGAGCAACATTTAGTCAGCCAGAAGAGTGTGAACCACCTGACAGCCTGGCAGAGAGGAGAAAGGGAGGATAATGTAATCAGAAAAACTTCCAAAAAGGGAAAAAGTCAGTCTCTAACCATTTTGTACAGGGATTTATGGCCTCAAGAGGGCGTTGTTATATAACGAAGGCTGAAGTTACCCATAATAGGTTAATTTAAGAGGAGTCTCTTCTAAGATGACATAGAGGAATATAATCTATTTTATTTTTTAATTTTTAGATTTTATTTATTTTTAGAGAGAGAGGAAGGGAGGAAGAGAAACATCAATTAGTTGCCTCCTGCATACCCCCAACTGGGGACCTGGCCTGCAACCTAGGCATGTGTCCTGACTGGGAGTCAGTCGATCCCGTGACCCTTTGGTTCACAGTCTGGCACTCAGTCCACTGAGCCACACCAGCCAGGGCAAAAAATATAATCCATTTTAGATAGAGAGCATTAAAACTGGCCTAAAGAAAATATTTTAATGTTTAATATTGTATGTATAATTTAATTACCAGGAAAATTTACTTAACGTGAGACCCTTCATTCTGCCAGCTACATAGGATAATTAAAGCATCAGTATGTAGATTTTAGTTTTAAGCTTGTCCCCTACTTCTGCCAGTGTAATAGAATTTTCTGATAAAATCTTAATGAAAACAAAGTTAAAATTTTAGAGTGGGATGGTAGTTTAGTTTGAGCTTTGAGTTCCAGGAGTATCTTTTATATATTTGTAAGAAATAAATCATGCTTTCCTCAGATTTCCATTTAGACAAAATTCAAAAGTAGCATGCTGATTAAAGACCAAAATGTTTCTATGGTATTCTAGTAAATTCAATATATATTTCAAAGAACAATCCCTTATGAAGCTCAGTCTTAGTGAATGAATAGATACTTGTATATATGTACTTACCCTTAAGGTTTTCAAAGAAGTGTTCAGTACGTTTTGTAGATTGTTTTTGACCAGGCAATTTATAGTCAGTTACCAGATATCTAAGGCAAATTTTTGAATAGTAAGTTAATTTCAATCCATTTGTGTTAGAAACCAGAAGTGACATAATTAGTTGTAATGGAAAATAAAAATAGGTTATGGCACACGACATGCTTCATTTGTATCACTTACAATATTATATACGTCCCTCTAGTTAGAATTAATTGTAATGAAAACTATATAGTTGTAAATTTTGGATAATTGAATGCTATGTGCATTTGAAATGTATTCAGGTTTCTGCACTTTTTTAAAAAAGGATTAAAATATTAGGGATAAGCACTAAACTTAACATTCTGTGCTGTTTCTCTTTAACTACAGACCCTGCCACATGGAAAAACTCAAGACACCTTTCTAAAGGTTTCCTTTCTCCATTTATCTTTGGCCCTCCTTTCCTATTGCGCCTGCATGCGTGCTTACGTGCTCTTCCAGGCCGTGCGCATGGTTCTCCTCCCTTTTTATTTGCCTGTCCACATTGGTGTTGCAGGTTTTAGGGGTTCTTGTTACCTTTCGGCATTTCATCCGAATGAAGGCTTTTTCGGTGGTGAATGTAATTTATTTTTATTTTAAAAAACATGCTTGTGAAGCCAGGCCTTTTTTAAGGTAAATTCAAAACATCCCTTTGGTATGTAGTACCTGCCTCTGTGAGTTCTGTTCACCTAGATTACTCCAGTCCTCCAATGAGTCTTCTTGGAAGAAGGTACTAAGCTTCAAGTAGGTGAGCATTTTACTTGTAAAAAGGATCCAGTTTTATTTACCTTGATTCCACCAAAGAATTGATCCACATTTCTTAATAAATATTTATTTGAATGTCTCACAGTCATTGTTATTTTGATTTCAGGTGGCTGATATGCATTATTCATAAATTCAGCCATTAAGACATTTAAAACTCTGAGTTTAGCAAAAGCAGAATAGCTGTACTTGGGAGGTAGTTTACATTTCTAGCTTCTCTAGAATATATAAAGCAAAACTTGTTCTCTTTAAGTTTTAGACCACTTGAATAGTACCTTCAGTGAATATATTTTCCTTTTTTCAGAAACAGACATCACTGGAAACTAATGGAGCACAGCGATTCCATACAGTGCACATGCTAGGGTATCCATCTCCCTGCACCCCTGTCATTGCTTTCCTACTTTCAAGCCTAGAAAACAGTCTTGGCTCTGGGGAAAATTCACTTTGAAAGTATATGTAAATTACAGATTAGCATCACACTACTGAGAGCTCTCTAAAGGAACAACAAATTGTAACTCTATAGATAACCAACAGGAAACCAAATTAAAAAAAAAAGAGGTTGAAAAGTTAGCTGTTTCATTCACATATTACAAATTTTTACCCTAAGTTATGTGTGTGAATCTACTATATATGCTTTTTGCATTACTCAGTAAGAGTCTTAATTTTTCTTCTTTTAAGCCATTAGTTTGAGATCTTTCATCAGATAAACTACTTTTATGTGTAAGATATTTAAACTTTTCACTATAACATAATAAAGTATGAAGAGAAGTGAGCAATTTTATTCATAAAATCTAGATTTCAAATGGTGGGATGACCTGTGAGCAGCTCTACCCCAAATGAGTTATGTTTTTGAAATACATAAGACCATTTTCAAATGGGAGAGTATTGGGTTGGCCAAAAAGTTTGTATGTTTTTTTTTCTGTAAAATAAGACACATTTTCCATTTTCACCAATAATTGTATTGATTTGGGTATTTTGAGTATGTCAGCTATCTCCTGCTATTATCTTCTAGTGGGTAGAGGCCAGGGGTGCTGCTAAACATCTTCCAATGGATAACACAGCCCCACAGTAAAGAATTATTTGGCCAAAATGTCAGTAGCACCAAGAAACTTCACAAACCACTTTTGACATGTTCGATGGGTCACAGCACCTTCTCCGTGTACTGCATAAATCTTTTTTTGTGTGTTTCAGTTGTGTTTTGACCTTTCTTGAGATAATAAAGCATAATACACCAAAAATGTTGCGTATTTTCTTCCATCTTCATTATTAAAATGGCTACACAAAAACTCACCAATTTTGATAAGCTTTTTTTAAATGCACACTGATATGACAGCTGTCACAATGTAACAAAATTGTTTTGAATTTAGGTAAAGACAAATAAGTGATACTAGAGACTCTTACAGATAAATGTAATGGACTTTTTGGCCAACCCGATATGATTTAGCAGATCTTAAAATACTCATTAACTTGTAGTTAGTGCCAAAATAGGAACCAATAATATTGTGTTGCGTTTTTTATTTCCTAACTAAAGATAAAAAGTAATTCTCATAGTTTTCAGTAAATGGGGCTTTTCTTTTTCCAGGGGTTGAAGCAGAGGAGTGGGGTAAATTTCTTCACACCAAGAATAAGGTAATGACACAATATCATGAAGAAATGACACATTGAAAAAACTTTTTGTATAAGTAGTTGATAATTTAGTTCCTTAGCATTGGCAATGTGATATGTATCTTGAAGCTGCTGTTCCTTGCAAAATAAAGCTTACCTTAGCAACATTTCTAATCATAGTAGTTTATATTTGGAAAATACTAAGTTGAGCCCTATGCTTTCTAATTTGGAGATTCTTTTTTTTAAATTTTATTTTACAATTATAGTTGATATACGATATTCTGTTAGTTTCAGGCGCACAATATAGTGATTAGGCATTTATATACCTTATGAAATGATCACCACGATCAGTCTGGTTACCTGCTTGGCACCATACATAGTTATTATAGTATGATTAACTGTATTCTCTAGGCTGTACTTTATATTCCTGTGATGATTTTTACATGGAGATTCTTAATTCTTGAGGGATCAGGCAGCCTTGAAAAACTCATATAAACTGTGATTCCTTGACTCATAAAAATATATGTATATATTAGAATTGTTTACTAATTCTCTGAAGTGGATCTATAGACATCCTTGAAATTTATTAACCTCCCTACTTAAAAACTTTTTGTCTTACTTTGAATGTCATCTTTTTTTGTTTCAATAATTTTTAGCTTTACACAGATTTTGATGAAATTCGACAAGAAATTGAGAATGAAACAGAAAGAATTTCAGGAAATAATAAGGTAGGCATCTTTTTAAGGTTAGAAAGTATAAACATTAGTAAATCTGTTATTCAGCATATTTTGATATAATGCATGGTGAACATTGTAAATTCATAATCCTGGTCTTTGACCCTAATGGAGTATATTTTCACAAATAAATTAAAACTACTTAAAATACTTTTTGTTTCTCAGAGCTTTTACGTACTGTCAGATATTTCATTTGGATGTTTATTCTTGATCTCAAAAGGCTCTATACTAAGGCTCTATACCTGGATTTTCTTATGAATGCAAAAAGAAATTAAATATTTTTATTTCAGTGAATATGAAAAGTACAGTAGACCCTTGAACAATAGTGGGGTAGTGGGACATCCTGGCACTCTGTGTGTTTGGGTTCTCCGTTGTGAAATTGAACCTTGAAAAGCATGGTTTGAACTGTGCAGAGCAGTTGAAAAAATTCATGCATACATGGAACCAGGTAGTTCAAACCCGGATTTTTCAAGTCAACTGTAATGTTAGAAACTTTAATTTAAAAAAATTACTTACTATATGTTATCCTCACCCAAGGATATGTTTATTGACCTTAGAGAAAGGGGAAGGGGGAGAGCAACAGAGAAACATCAGTCAGTTGCATCCCATAAGTACCCTGACGTGGGGATAGAAGCTACAACCTAGGTGTGTGCCCTGACTGGGAATTGAACCTGCACCCTTTTGGTGCACAGGACGATGCTCCAACCACCTGAGCTACTAAATCAGGGCTGCGACTGAATTATTTTCTTGTTTCCTAAGATTGTGGGAATTTAAGATAAATTAGGTATCTAACATACCTTTAATCTTGATACTAGGCACTATCAAACTCCCTCCTTAAATTATTGTTTTCTCTCTCTCCTTTATTCCTATTATTTTTCTCTTTCTCCCTTTCCTTTTATTTAACGTCCATTCTTATATTACCCAGAGGCACATTTAATCCTACAATTAGACGCTAGCCTAGTACTAATATTTAACAAATATTCGTTGAGCCCTTTTACTTGCCAGATGCTGTGTTGGAAAGGTTATTTCCTAACAGACGTTTTTGGAGCCATGTTAATTCTTCATGCCTATGCAGGATATTTGTTTCTTTTTCAGTTACTGACTCAGCTTTATTCCTTACTGAACTCTGTCGAGGCTGGTAACCTTTGAGTTACCGCTACTGCTGCTATATGTTCCTGCGTTTCTAGCGATTGGGTTGGATAATAGAAAGGTGGCAGGAAACTAGATTAGCTTGTCCTCAGTCCTGTAATTATATCAGGGATAGTTTTGACTTTTGAGATGTTATTAATTATAACATCAGTCTGAATTAATCTTTCCTGTGATTCCAATGGATTTACTGAACTCAGGAATCGGTGGCAGTTTTACATAGTACTAGAATTCAGAGTGAATATCATTGGCAATTCAAAAGGGAAAGGTTTCAGTCAACAAAATGAATGTCATGAAGGATAGAGTCCCTATACAACCAAGACATTTAATTTATGGTGGGGATATGTCGTCCGAAGTGTCCAAAAGATGAGAGTCCCCTACCCTCAAGTGTTTGGAAAATCTTTCCTAAATCACATTTATAATAAAGTATATGATACTTTGATCTTCAGTAAGTAATTTTATATGTGAAAATATATAAATGATTTCATATGCCTAACATAAAGCCTTGAAAGATTTGAAATATCTGTGAGATTGGAGTTGTGAAGGCTTTTGGGAAAAGCAGTGTATTGGGCATAATAAGGGAACACCAGAGAAATACACAAAGTAGGTATGCTGAAAATTATTAGCCTGTAAGGACTTCGGAACAGTGGTGTGTTAAAAATAGAATAGTAGTTCAGAGCAATCTAATATAGCAAATACAATTGTATAGGGAATTCAGAGTAAAGGGTGTTCCAATAAAGCTGTTTGCGAAATTGGAATTTTTAGTGGGTTAATGAAGGAAGACGTAAGGTGGATAAATACAGTACATTTTAAAGGATAAAGTGATGTGTAAAAAAGACAAATTATGAACATTTTGTAACTACATGTGACTTTTTACATGTAGCTAACTCAACTCTAAAACTTCTACAGGGCTAGTAGTGAAGAGACTGTGTAATCTTAGTATAGGGGAGGGAAAAAATAGGGGTATTTCACACTACCCAGATTCTTACTATTCAAATTCAGGGAACTGGAGATCCAGAAAATTTTTCTGATGAATCTCTTCCAGATATACTCTTGCCACTTGATAGTCAAAGATCAGGAACCAAATTGATTTGGATAACTTGTTTACTTTCTGAGCTCAAGGTCCTTATAAATTTGGATAGTGATACATTATTCTTTTGTTCAGCACTGTCTACTAAACATATTTAAAAAATGGTATCTGCTTAGAATCCAGAAAAAAACTGAAATAATACAGGGGAAATAAGTTGTGAGTATTAGTGGTACAGGGTGCGATAGGACTGTAATGTGCTCTGTCCCTTACTGCTTTAATGTCCATGTGTTTCGTCAGGTGCTGGTTGTTGAAATGTTTAGGGGTCATGCTTTAATTCATATTTAAAAGCATCTAATGTCTCTCTACTTGAAATGAGGTTTACTTTAACATTTTTATATTTCATTGACATTTCAATATGATTTTAATATGATATTTTAAAACTTATTTTTAGGGAGTAAGCCCTGAACCAATTCACCTTAAGATTTTTTCACCCAATGTTGTCAATCTGACACTTGTGGATTTGCCAGGAATGACCAAGGTAAAGAATCGTTGTTACTCATTATGGATTTGGTTATGATTGTTTTCACTTGAACAAATGGTTTTTCCTCAACCCTATATGAGAATAATCATGTATATATGCATACATGTATATATGTATATATTTGTAGTCAACTTGATCTCTTAGCAGCATTTGATACATTTGAGCCCTTTCTTCTCCTTGGACCACTCTTACTTGTCTTCCAGTTCTACCTCTACAGGGTTACTTCACTGGCCACTCCTTAAAGTCTCTTTTGCTGGTTTCTTATCTTCTCAATGTCTAAACAATGAGTGTCCCAGAGCTCAGTTTTTGGACTTCTTGTAAGGGGAGTACACTTAGCCCCTTAATGATCTCATCCAATAGTACAGCTTTAAATAAATTCATGAGTAACTCTGCTGACAGTATTTAAGTGTATCCAGACTTGTTTATTCATCTCCAGAATTGTATAGCCAACTGCCTACTTGACATATACAATCTTGATGTTTAATACCCAATTCTTGACCCATTCCTCAACCTGATTTGATCCCTCTGTAATCTTCCCCATCTCAATAAATGACAACTCTGTTTTACCAGTTGCTTGGCTAAAAAGTCTGTAGTCATCCTTGATACCCATCCCACACCCTATTCATGTCAGCAGATCATCTTGGCTCCTTATTTTTAAAATATGTACTTCTCCCTCCTCTCCTTCGTTTCATATCTTTCTCTCAGATGTCATTATCTGAGTGAGGTCTTCCCTGATCACTCTGTTTAAAAGCACAATCCAGTTTAAAAGTATAACCTCTAATCATTCTGTAGCCTTCAGTTCTGTTTTCAAAGTAGCCTTCATCAGCCTCCTGCTACTTAGCAACTATGTTTGTTTGTTTGTTATCTGCTTTTAACCACTAAAATATAACCTATATGAAGACAGGAATTTTGGTCTTTTTTTTTTATATTCACAACTGTGACATAATCTGACATGTAGAACAGTTTCTGAAATACCATAGGGTGTGAATAAATACTTGCTATTTGAATGAATGAATACATGCATGTGTCTCAAAGTAATTAACATTGACCAATCATTAACATGGTAAACTTGATATTTGCAAGAGATACATTTTGCGACTTTTACCTATTACCAAATTCATATATACCACTGTAGTATATAATTTCTTTTTAACTATCTATAAATGGAGTAATACTTTTATAATCTGTGGATTAAATGGGGAAAAAGCTGAGTCAATTTTTATTCCTAGTTTCTTACTCATCTCTGTTTGGTTCAGGTGCCTGTAGGTGATCAACCTAAAGATATTGAGCTTCAAATCAGAGAGCTCATTCTTCGGTTCATCAGTAATCCAAATTCCATTATCCTCGCTGTCACTGCTGCTAATACAGATATGGCAACATCAGAGGCACTTAAAATTTCAAGAGAGGTAGATCCAGATGGTAAGGACAGATGTTAATATTTATTGAGATGTTTGGTTAATATTGGTAAATATACTTCCTTTGCCCTGGCCAGGTGGTTAAGTTGGTTGGAATGTCATCCCATACACCAAAATATTGCAGAATCGATCTTTCTGGTCAGAGTGCATATGGGGGGCATCTGATCAATGTTTGTCTTGCACATCAGTGTTTCTTTTTCTCTCTATTTCCCTTCCTCTCTTGCTAAAATCATTAAACATATTCTCGGGTGAGGATTAAAAAATCTATTTACTTTCAAGAAAGTACTTTTTAATTTTAAAAGGAATAGCTCTGGCTGTTAATACATTGTAAAAATAATGCTTTCCTATTTTGCTTATAGTTTCAAATAGAAATTCTGGTGGAAAAGTAAAGTTTTAATAGATAAATTTCTGTACAGGCTATGCAAAAATACTTCATCATGGTGTCCATATTTGTAAATGGCTACCTAATTTAAAAATATGATGGCTTTGCAAAAAGAGTTTGTTAGTGTATTGGATTGGCCAAAAAGTCCATATGGTTTTTCCCATAAAATAAAAAACACATTTTTCATGTTCATCAATAACTTTATTGATTTGGATATTTTGAGGATGTTGGCTATCTCCTGCATGGTATAACATTGATTGTTCTCAATTAATGTCTCAATTTGATTGCTACCAACTTCAGCTGGTCTACCTGACCATGAAGCATCATCATCCAGCCAGAAATCTCTAGCACAAAACTTTGACACGTTCAATCAGTCACAGCACTTTCTCCATACACTGCACAAATCTTTTTTCTGAGTTTCAGTTGCCTTTTTACCTTGCTTGAAATAATAAAGCACACTAATAGGCCAAAAATGTTGCATATTTTCTTCCATCTTTAGTATTAAAATAGCTACAAAAATTTACCAATTTTGATGTTTTTCTAAAAATGCACACTGAAATGACAGCTGTCACGAGACAACCTAACAAAATTTTCAAGTGAAGTTAAAGACAACTAAGTGCTACTAAAGCCATCTTACAGAAAAAAGCAAATGACCTTTTTGACCAACCCAACAAATAAAAAGACTTCTGAGAATAATTAACTCTAATAGTAGATAATTATAGATTCTTAATATTTTAGTAGATAATTATGGTACTTACATTCTTCCAAGGTAATAAACATTTAGATGTGTTCAAAGGGAGAGGTTTTTAGAAATAAAGGTAAAATCCTTTTATGAAGCATTTGTAACCCTGAAGGTTAGTTCAGCCTGTGGGTCAATGTATAATACTTGACTAATGCTATAGTGTGCATCTCTTAATATATTTAAAATACCAGCTTGTAAGAGAGTAGTTAGTACTGCTGCTAAGAAATACATGCTTTGCTCCACACAGGACACATTTTTTTTTTACTTGAGTATTTGGAGGGTCAGTGGGCTCTGCCATAGTTCTTTGAAGAATTTCAAATAAAAATTTGATAAGAAATGTTAGTCCTAAGACTGCTAATTAGAATTCCTATAAACAGGGACATTAAAATTTTTTCTGTTTGAAATTTTTAAGAAACTTTTGCCTGGTTGGTATGGCTCAGTGGATTGAGCTCCTGACTGCGAGTCAAAGGGTGGCCAGTTTGGTCCCCAGTCAGGGCACATGCCTGGGTTGCAGGCCAGGTCCCCAGTAGCGGGGTGTGAGGGGGCAACCACACATTGAAGTTTCTCTTCCTCTCTTTCTCTCTCCCTTCCCCTCTCTCTAGAAATAAATAAAATCTTTTAAAAAATGCTATTTTATTAATGAGTAGTTAATGTTCATTTTAAATTTAAATTAAAAGATAAACTACACCAAGAGATTTATTTTTATTTTTTATTTGTAGCAAAGTATTAAGTGTTTTATATGCATTAATTATAATTTAAACAGACTCTTGAGCCATAAATATGATCATGCTTTTTTTAAAAAGGATTTTATTTATTTTTAGAGAGAGGAGAAAGGAGGGAGAAAGAGAGAAACATCAATGTGCAAGGGAAACATTGACTGATTGCCTCCCTCACACGCCCAACTGGGGACTGACTGGCCTGCAACCCAGGCACGTGCCCTGACCAGGAATTGAATCAGCAACCTTTCGGTTTGCGGGATGATGCCCAATCCACTGACTCCAACCAGTCAGGGCCATACTTTTGATCTAGAAATCTTAATATAGTAGTATATTATTAAGAAGTAATATAATCTAGTATTATTTATAGTATCAAAAAATTGGAATCAACTTAATATATGACCCACAGTAAGAATGATTAAGTAGATGAAGATAGAATATGAAATCATTAAAAAGGATAATTTATAGATTTGGAACAAATTGAAAAATGCTTTTAATTGAAAATGCCATATGTAAAATTGGACACTAAGCAGAACAGTGGCTGGAACTCTCATCCGTTGTTGGTGGGAATGGCGTAGCCACTTTGGGAAATAGCTTGTCAGTTTCTTAAAAAGTTAAATCAGCAGTTCCACTCCTAGGTAATTAACCATGTTACTGGAGAACCCATGTTCATATAAAAATCTGTATGCAAATGTCTGTAGTAGCTTTGATTGTAATCTGCTAAAAGTGGAAACAACTCAGATGTTTTCAAATGGGGAATGAATAACCAAACTATAGTATTGGGTTGGCTGAAAAGTTTGTTATTTTCCATACGATGGCTCTAGTAGCACTTAGTTGTCTTTAACTTCACTTGAAAATTTTGTTAGGTTGTCTCATGACAGCTATCATATCAGTGTGCATTTTTTTAAAACCTTATCAAAATTGGTGAATTTTTATAGCCATTTTAATATTGAAGATGGAAGAAAATAAGCAACATTTTTGGCTTATTGTGTTTTATTATTTCAAGCAAGGTAAAAAGGCAACTGAAACTCAGAAAAAAGATTTGTGCAGTATGTGGAGAAGGTGCTGTGACTGATCGAACGTGTCAAAAGTGGTTTGTGAAGTTTTGTGCTAGAGATTTCTGGCTGGTTGATGCTCTCCTGTCTGGTAGACCAGTTGAAGTTGGTAGCGATCAAATTGAGACATTAATTGAGAACAATCAATGTTATACCATGCAGGAGATAGCCAACATTCTCAAAATATCCAAATCAGTAGTTATTGATGAACATGAAAAAATGTGTCTTTTATTTTATGGGAAAAACCATATGGACTTTTTGGCCAATGCTATATATCCAAACTACAGAATACTATTCAGCAATAAAAGGGAATGCACAATTGATAAATGCAACAACATGGATAATTCTCAAATGCATTATGCCAAGTGAAAGAAGTCAGATTCAAAGGTCATATAAAGCCAGATTCAAAAGGTCCATATTCAAAAGGTTATATGATTCCATTTATATAACATTCTGGAAGAAGCAAAGCTAGTATGAAAAACGGTTTGATTGGGTTGTCTAAGAAAAATTGGGGGATAATGGAACTTTGTCTTGAGGTGTCAGTGGTATTAACTCTTTCCATTTGTTAAAACTCATAGAACTGTACACTAGGAATGAGTAAACTTTAAACAGGTTTTAAAATGCGTATTAAAAAGTTAGCCCTGAGAGCTAATAAACATTTTTATGTGAAATTAAAAAACAATACATGATTAAAATTAGATTTTAAAAGTATTCATAAGCAAAGGTTAGAAAAGCATTATTGAAATGATGATGATAATTTTTCTTTATTCTTAAAAGCCTTATTTACTGGGTCATTTTTTTTTTCTGTTTTGCATTTACCAGGTCGCAGAACTCTCGCTGTAATCACTAAACTGGATCTCATGGATGCGGGCACCGATGCTATGGACGTGTTAATGGGAAGGGTTATCCCCGTCAAACTTGGAATCATTGGGGTAGTTAACAGGTTAGCAATCAGGAATGAGATGACAGTTGCAGCATTTTCATTTCAAAGCAAATCTGAATTTTTAAAATCAGTCTGACATGGAATAGTGTCCCTACTTTTCCCTTTTACTCTAATCTTGGCACTGCTGAAGTACTCATTCCTCTAAAGAGAGAAAAGAGGTTCCTGAAAACCTCTTGTAGCAGCAGTCTTCAGAGTAAGCTGTGCCACAAAATGGAAGGAAACTTAATAGCTAGGCTCAAAATATTCCAGCCTATTATGTTATGTGTGAAGACGGCACTGGATAAGAAAGGGAAAGTATTATATAATTTATACCCAATCAAGAAAGTGTTTGTTAAGGTGGTAGGATCTTAGTAGATTGGTTTAACTCCTAGCATTAGTGATTCCACATAATTGCCAGGATGTGACTTGGAGAAATTTTATTAAACATATCCTAATTGTAAATAGCTGGTATTACAAATTGTGGAAAGGAAGGGGTGTCTAATTATGTTTTAGATACTCTACTGTGATCACTTTTCCAATGGTGTCTCTTACAACATCCCTGAGGTAGGAGTTGATGTCTGTTTTATAAAAAGAAAACTCAAGTTATACATTTACCAAAGCCAAATGGCCGGTTAAAGCAGGGCTAGGTTCAAGTGTAGATCCCTTTTAATCCAAAGTCTTAATAAAAGTCAGAAGCATTGAACTGGTCATATCACCCACAAAGTAGGTATAATGTGGGTTTAAATGACACCTCATATTTTGTGTCTCGGACCTTTTAAAATTAAAATGTTTTTATTAAGTGATATCTAAGATCCATTATAGCTGTCTGCTTCTATTCACATGTCTTCCTCATTTGTACTCCAAACGTTCTCTTTAAATTCCCAGTGTTGCTGTTTTCAGGCAAACATGTGGTGTGTGTAACACTGTTTCATTTGTAGATGACCGCTGTTCAAGTTAACTTAATTATTTTTGCTAGAAATTAGTTGTCTGCCCACATACAAAATATTGTTTCACATGTCCATCTCTTTTAATTAAGAGTAGGCTTGTAACTATAGTTAGTGATAATGAGGAGGCCTAAACTGTTTAGGCTTTACTTGTAAGTCACATGGTTTGAATCTTGGCTGAACTACTCAGTATGTGACCTTTGGTGAGTTGGTTAATCTCCCTGAGTGTAGGTCTTGACTATAAAATGGGATAATGCCTACCACATAGAGTTATTGTGGGAATTAAATAAAAACGGTCCATGTTAGGCATTACGAACAGTACCTGGTCCTTCTGTATCATCATCATCACCACCATCATCATCCCGGGTGCACAGAGGACCACATGGACTTCAACTGAACATTTTTATTTTTTTCACCTGCAGGAGCCAGCTAGATATTAACAATAAGAAGAGTGTAACTGATTCAATCCGAGATGAATATGCTTTCCTTCAAAAGAAATACCCATCTTTGGCTAACCGAAATGGAACAAAGTATCTTGCTAGGACTCTAAACAGGTAATATTTTTACCCCTTGGAAAATGATGTTTTTTGTTTGCCAATAAATATTTGAGACCTTTCATTTTCAGTTCCTTATATTTTCATAATGCTCTTGCATGTTACAACTTCACTTTTTGTTTCTTACACAGTAGGTTCCTGTACTGTAGATGTCTGTTTTTGTTGGGGTGGTTGGCATTAAATATCATGTACTCTAGGGATGCCAAAGTGAATTTCAAAATGTCTGAATTAGACATTCTTGAGAGTCAATTTACTTTGATGATAGTACTAGATAGCTGATGACTTCAGTTACACTTTGGATTTCAGGAATTGAATTAAAATTTATAATTGTCATATAATCCCTTCTTAATTTAGTGTGTATTTTATTCCTATTCATAAAGGTAATTTAAGCTACATGCCTTAAATTCTGAATACCTACAAATGAAATGATAGAGGGACTGGAATACCTTTCTGGATAATTTATAAATGAACGAAGTTAAAACTATATTTACTTTTGTCTTATTTCCTAAATAAATTAAAGGCTGATGGACTTGGATCTTTGTAAGATTTTCACTATCCTGAGGACCCATTGTAAAAGATAAGTCAGGAACCAAAATTGTGTAGGTAAAATTGGATTGAGTAGCTTTCTTTCTCTGCGGTAACTGCAATAATAATTAAATAATTAAAATAATTTTCTTCAATTTGTATTTTGTTCTCTAGCAACTGCTATAATTTGATGGGTTCAAGGTGAATATAAAAAGTATTGACCAAGACAGCTTCCTTCATGTAATTTTTTTTCAGACTTAATTACCCTCTAAGATTGCATCATTTCCTGCCAAGACATATTATTTGACAGGTTTCCCATTATTTGTATTTTTAAAATTTGACCTGTTTGGTTCTGCAAAATACACAATTTTACTTTCAAATCCTTCCTTTTTAACCTGTGTTAGGTTACTGATGCATCACATCAGAGACTGCTTACCAGAGTTGAAGACAAGAATAAATGTGCTAGCTGCTCAGTATCAGTCTCTTCTAAATAGCTATGGTGAACCTGTGGATGATAAAAGTGCTACTTTACTCCAGCTTATTACCAAATTTGCCACAGAATATTGTAACACTATTGAAGGAACTGCAAAATACATTGAAACTTCAGAGCTGTAAGTAAGAAATTTCTCTGTCAATTTGGCTACTGGATTGATAGGTTACTTTATCTTTTGTTACAGTGACAAAGGTACTCTAAGATTATCTGACTGTAATTTATTACCTATAAAACAGGAATATTATTTTGTAGAAATGGTAGGGTGATATCTGATGTGTATGTTAAAATTTTTTATAAACTATGTACAGTACAGTAAAAATTTTAGGTATTTCTTCTAAGACTTTCATTGATAAGCACTTAAGAATATTTCATAATTTAACTTTTAAAATGCTTGCTGTATCCCAGCTTGTGTGGTCAGTGGATTGAGTGCCAACCTGCAAACCAAAGGGTCAATTCCCAGTCAGAGCACACGCCTGGGTTGTGGGGCCAGGTCCCCAGTAGAAGGCACGAGAGAGGCAATCACACATTGATGTTTCTCTCCTTCTCTTTCTCCCTCCCTTCCCCTCTCTCTAAAAGTAAATAAATAAAATCTTTTTACAAAGCTTGTTGTTTCTTTAATATGCACTGTATAACTGTTCATGAAAAAATAAAATATAGATAAGAAAAAGAATAAAGCATAAGGACAAAATTACTTTTAATTCCATCATCCAAAAGTAAGACCTGCTAATTTTGGCATTAATCTAGATATTTTTCTATGCATCTATAAAATGTAAATATACTTGTATTGCTCATCTTTAAAAACAGGATGCTACACATGTTATTTTGGAATCATTTCTTAAATCAACATGTCACAAACAATATTCATTTGTAATATCAATGTGAAGATTTACATAGAATTTTATTTTTAAATATATTATCATTTGTTGAATCAGTCCCATACTATTGATTTTCAGTTATACACAAATATAAACAGTGTTGAAATTGACTGTCTTTGAGACATGTATCCAAGTAGGTCCTTAGGATAAATTCCTAGAAGCGGAGTTATGAAATCAAAGGGTATAACATCCTCAAAGTTTCCTATTATTGTCATACTATTAATAGATTTACTGTTTTATTATTTGCAGTGTATAACAATGTCCATTTCTCTGAACTCTACTAGAAAGATCTTCTCATTTGAAATAATTTAGACTTCTGGGAAGTTGCAAATGAATCTACAGAGTGGTCCTGTTCACCCTTCACCTTGTTGCCCCCTTGCATGACTGTAGTACAGTAACAAAATGGGAAAGTAAAATTTGGTAAAAGGTGTAGCTCTTACTCATATTCACCAATTATACACATATTTTGTGTGTAGTTCTTTGGATTTTTTAAAATGTAGATGTTCTATTCTTTAAAAAGATTTTATTTATTTTTAGAGAGAGGGGAAGGGAGGGAGAAAGAGAGGGAGAGAAACATCAATGTGTGGTTGCCTCTCATGCGCTCCCTACTGGGGTTCTGGCCCATAACCCAGGCATGTGCCCTGACTGGGAATTGAACGAGTGACCTTTCACTTTGCAGGATGACATCCAACCCACTGAGCGACACCAGTCAGGGCAATTCTATGTATTTTTGTGTGACCCTAGTGGCTATTTTTGTGATTTAACTCTATAAAGTGATAGACTACTTAACAAACTAATTGTTGGATGGTTATTAAATGTATGGCATATTAGGGAAAATAAAGATTACTAAGATGAGCCTTTAAAGAGTTTAGTAAGTAAGGTAGGTCAAGGTAACATGCAGCTTGATTGGGTGGCAAAAAGGAGTATAAATCAAGTATTTTTTATTTATGTACTTCTTATTAACTATACCACAGAGCCAGAAAAGTGCGTATAACATACATGGAGCTTCATAAGTAGGTAATAAAGAAACTATCTGTGTGATCACCTCATCAGGCCTTTAGAACACTGAAGAGGGAACGAACCATTTACATTTCTTTCAGGGACTGAGAGGGCTCCCTGGCTAAAAATACATTTGTGTCGGGCCCTGAATAGAATTTGGGGAAGCAGTGAGTAGAAGGGTGTTGCAGGCTTTGGAAGAGCAAAGAACAATCCAGGATGTATTTAGAGAATAGCATGTAGAATGATGGGACATAACAGGACAGTAAGGTATGAAAGTTGTCTAAGAACAATATTGTGAAAAGCCTATTATCTTTAGAATTTAGAGAACTACTTACTATAAAGAATACTCTTGGTCAGAGGGGTAACTTTTAGAAGGATAATTCTGGTTATTATGAAAATTATTTGAAAAGGGAAAGGTTGGAGGCAGAAAGACCAGTTACTGGTAATTTTAACCATTTTTAAGTGTATAATTCAGTGGCATTAATTATATTCACAATATCGTAAAACCATTAAATAGTATCTGTTTCCAGAACTTCTCATCACCCCAACAAAAACTCGGTATCCATTTAAGTAATATTTCCTTGGTCTCCCCTCTACCAGCCTCTGGTAACCTCTAACTTACTTTCTGTCTCTATGAATATGCCTGTTCTATATACAGGGAATCATATCATAAATGTCCTTTTGTGTCTGTCTTACTTCACTTACCATAATATTAGACTTGAACCTTCTGCCTAGACTACTCTAAGGACGTAGTGAATAGCAATGGTAAAAATAGAAAGGGATTTATTTGGGGAGACATAAAGGTATTTGTAGAATTCAGCTGCACTTGAATCAAAAAGTAAAAGATAACACTAGCATTCCTAATCATTAAAATAAGAAATACAAGATGCTTAATATGCAGCCATTTAATTTTTTTTTAAAGCAGGAGTAGGCACACTATAGCTCATTGGTTAAGAATGATTTTTTTTGTGGTTTTACATGGTTAAAAATTTTTTAAATGAGGAAATTTCAAACTTGTGTGTGTATAAGTTTTACTGGAGCACAGCTATGTTTGTTTGTTCATGTATGCTGTGTGGCTGCTTTTGTGCTCAATGGCAGAGTTAGCTGGGTAGAAGAAAACTAGGGCAGAGAAAAGATGCTTAGTAGTTCTTAGAACGATGTTTCCTGGCAGAACAGTTAGTGTGTGTGTGTGTGTGTGTGTGTGTGTGTGTGTGAGAGAGAGAGAGAGAGAGAGAGAGGGAGGGAGAGGGAGGGAGAGAGTGTGAGAGACAGAAGCGGGGGCGGGAATAGAGAAAGAATTCTCTCAATGAAAGACTCCTTTCCCCATTTTAAGACAGATATCAGAGAAACTGCTTCACAGGGGAGTTGAGGACACATGAAATGGGAACGATTTAAGTGTAACTGTTTATTTGAGACTTTCTCAATGAGTCAAGCTTAAAGCTTATAGAAAGACTTCTAACTTGAAGCTTCTTTTAGTAATACTAGATGGCATACACTTCATTGTCATTGCCTTTCAGATGCGGTGGTGCTAGAATCTGTTACATTTTCCATGAGACTTTTGGAAGAACCTTAGAATCCGTTGACCCCCTAGGTGGCCTTAACACTATTGACATACTGACTGCCATTAGAAATGCTACTGTAAGTATGTTCAACTCAGACTTTTTTGAAATGAGGTTAAACCTTTAATTTTTTAAAACCCATATTGTACAGCTTATTATTTTGCATTCTTACATCAAATTGGGAAGCATTTTCATGAAAAAAAAAAAAAAAAAAAACAAAGTGATTTACTTTAACCTTTGGGAAGAAATTATATGTAGCTATAAGACCTCGAAATTGAACTTTTTTAGGGTCCTCGTCCAGCTTTGTTTGTGCCTGAAGTTTCCTTTGAGTTACTGGTCAAGCGGCAGATCAAACGTCTAGAAGAGCCCAGCCTCCGTTGTGTCGAACTGGTTCATGAGGAAATGCAAAGGATCATTCAGCACTGCAGCAATTACAGCACACAGGTAAAGAGCAATGTAACAGGCCTCATTCAGATGAAGCAGTAAATGACACGAGGTAGCAGTTTCCCGGGGAGGGGGGGATATTTTAAATAAAATGGGCTAGAAGTTAAAATATGCAGTTCCCTATCTAAAAGTGATTTGACATAGTATACTTAAAGGTAGCTTCCAAATCTAATTCAGTATTTTCAGTAATTATTTAATTTCCCTTTAAACAAAATGAACTGTTTTTTCTTTCTTCTACCACGCAATAGGAGCTTTTGCGGTTTCCTAAACTTCATGATGCTATAGTAGAAGTAGTGACTTGTCTTCTTCGTAAACGGTTGCCGGTTACAAATGAAATGGTGAGCTGTGTTTTCACAAATCATCACTGTAATGTTGTACAGCATTATGATTAGAGTTCAGGCATAATGTTTCCCAATGTATAGGGCAGAAAAAAAGTGGATTTCAGTTTTATTTCAAAGGAAACTTCAATAATTCTGATACAAAGTGTATTTTCCTTCATATTTTAATCACTGTTAGTCTGCAGCCACAGGTTTTCATGAGAAGGGAGTTACTGAGGTTTGTGAATAGCTTTGCTGTTAATGTTGGAACACTGATCTAATGGCAGATTAGTTTTATCTTTAGCCTCAGTAAACTGAGCTTTATAGCAAGCTCTTATTTTAACTGCAATGTACATCAAGATAATTTGGCCATTTCTACAGTTTGCCTGTTTGATGACTTAATACTTTAATATCATGTTTGCTTACTTTTATTTTGTGTGTTGCTGCTGTCCTTAAAAATAAAAATGCTACAATTTATCCTCTTGTCTCTAATTGTTGGCTGAGGTTTTTTTTTTTAAGTATTTTTTGTTGATTATGCTATTACAGTATTCCCAATTTTTCTCCCTTTATTCCCCTTTCACCCTGCCCCCGCCCAACCCTCCAGCATTCCCTCCACTTAGTTCATGTCCATGGGTTGTACATATAAGATCTTCGAGTCCTCTGTTTCTTATACCATTTTTTATTTCTCTCCGTCTATTTTATGCCTACTAATTATGTGCTTCTTCCCTGTACCTTTTCCCACCCGTTCCTCCCCTCCTCCTCTGAACTGAAATCTCTCTGTGTGATGTCCATTTCTCTGATTCTGTTCCTGTTCTGGTGGTTTGCTTAGTTTTTGTTTTTGTTCTTTTTCTTTTCTTTTAGGTTCATTTGTTGGCAGTTGTGAGTTTGTTGTCATTTTACTGTTAGTATTTTTTATCTTCTTTTTCTTAGATAAGTCCCTTTAACATTTCATATAATAATGGCTTGGTGATGGACTCCTTTAACTTGACCTTATCTGGGAAGCACTTTATCTGCCCTTTCATTTTAAATGAAAATTTTGCTGGATAGAGTAATCTTGGATGTAGGTTCTTGCCTTTCATGACTTGGAATACTTCTTTCCAACCCCTTTTTGCCTGCAAGGTTTCTTTTGAGAAATCAGCTGAGTCTTATGGGCACTCATTTGTAGGTAACTCTCTCCTTTCCTCTCACTGCTTTTAAGATTCTCTCTTTATATTTATTTAATCTTGGGTAGCTTGATGATATGCCTTGGTGTGTTCCTGTTTGGGTCCAACTTCTTTGGGACTCTCTGAGCTTCCTGGACTTCCTGGAAGTCTATTTTCTTTGCCAGATTGGGGAAGTTTTCCTTCATTATTTGTTCAAGTAAGTTTTCAGTTTCTTGCTGCTGCTGTTCTCCTTCTGGCACCCCTATGATGTGGATATTGGAACATTTCAGGTTGTCCCAGAGGTTTGTAAGAGTTTCTTCACTTTTTTGAATTCTTGTTTCTTCATTTTGTTCCAGTTGAATGTTTATTTCTTTTGTTCCAAATTGTTGCTTTGATTCCTGGTTTCCTTCCTGTCACTGTTGGTTCCCTGAATATTTTGCTTTATTTCACTTTGGGTATCCTTCATTTGTTTTTTTCATTTCGACTAAGCACATTCAATTCTGTGAGCACTTTGATCACCAGGGCTTTAAATTCTCCACCAGGTAGGCTGGCGATCTCCTCCCCGCTTAGCTCTCTGTCTGAGGCTTTACTGTGTTCTTTCCCTTGGGCCATAGTTCTTTGTCTTGGTGCAGCTTATAGGTTGTAAGGGGTGGAGCCTTAGGTATCCCCCCTCCCGCCCAGGGCAGCCCTCTTTGCTGCTGCTGTGTTGCCTGTGGGGGAGGGGCCAGAGAAGGAACAGTGGCCCACCTGCTCCTCTCTAGTGCACTTTCCAAAGGACTCTAGTGTGAGACTAGGAGTTTCTCTCACTGCGGCGACGGCCGTAGCCCACAGTCACCTCGGAGTCCCCTTAAATCAGCCCCTCTCATGCGGTGTTGAGCTCAGCAGCCAGCCCCACCCCACGGTCAGCGGCATTGCGGAGGTGTTTCTGAGTTGGCCCGCAGGGCCCACCATCTTACAGGTCTGGTTGTTCTGGTTGATTTTCCAATTCTTTGGTTGTCGGAGTTCCATGCAATTTGATTTTCTGGTGCTTTTGGTTGTTTATTGCTTTTAGATTGGTTGTTATCCTTTTGGTTGTTCGAGGAAGTGAAGGGTTCTACCTACACCTCCATCTTGGCAGGAACTCTGAGGTTTATTTTTTGTTTTCCTGCATTTGGGTCCTTGGATCAGGATGGTGAGCCCCAGTGGAGGTTTACTAAGGGGACAAAACCATCCTTGGAAATAGAGGATGTTAAGTGCTGCTGCTTAATTATTTCCCAAGCAGTCATGACCCCAGATGCTCTCGGGGTTTGTGTACCTGCTCATGTCACAGAATAATCACTGAATTTCATTTGAACAGATCCTTTTCACCTGGTTCTTGACCTTTTAGTGCTATTCTGATTTGTTATGAAGAAGTTATTTTAATCTCTGTAATGTTGTGAAATTGATTGCAGCTTTCCTTTGTATTGTCCAGTAGGATTTTGAGCCACATGTAATATATAAACTAGGTGCTTCATAATTCATGTAACTCAGTCATTACCTCAGATCTTTAAATGTGTCCTTCACCTAAAGTTAATGTCTTTATATTTGATTGTGAGATGTTTTCTTAATGTTGAACCTAACCTAAAACTTTGACATGGAATAATGAATGATCTGAGGT
This sequence comes from Tonatia bakeri, assembly GCA_004024845.1. Classification (NCBI taxonomy): domain Eukaryota; kingdom Metazoa; phylum Chordata; class Mammalia; order Chiroptera; family Phyllostomidae; genus Tonatia; species Tonatia bakeri. The sequence goes on from PVIA01000897.1 coordinate 127,063, forward strand.
TTTAATACCAAACTGGCAGTAGCTTTGGAACTTAGATTTGCATAAGGTAGAGAAGGCGGTAGATCTTATCTACAACCTAGTGTCATTTCCCTCCTTAGAAATGCCATCTCAGATGCTGAAATGGAATAGTTCAAAAGATAAAGCAAATTATTACAATATTTGGCATAAGATTTATCAATTCGGGTATAATTGTCAGATATTTATTTAGGTATCAGTTTCCTGTGGTGTCTTGTTTAGAATTATCTGTTTAATAAGTGTTATATACATAGTTTCCTAAAGTAAAATGTGGTTGACATTTTTATAGTCTTATTTTACTTTTTCCCTAGGTCCATAACTTAGTGGCAATTGAACTGGCTTACATCAACACAAAACATCCAGACTTTGCTGATGCTTGTGGGCTAATGAACAATAATATAGAGGTAAATATACTTTGAATGACCTTTTTTGAGAGACGAAAATCTGTTACAACTCAGTTATATTAAATATATTGAGCATGGGTTGACTATAAAACATACATATACCTTAGTACTGTCTGTCATATGCTAAGAAGTATGCCAAAGGCATTATATTCTTAAATTTGATTCTCAAAACTACCTGGATGAATTTTCTGTTCATGAAACTGTAACTCAGACTCTGCTTGTGAAACAAACTCAAGAATCTGGGTTTCATTTAGTATTGAAGGACTGCCTGGCTCCATTTCAGTAACTTGTTGCAGTTTATTCAGGTTGAGGTGCGTAAAATAGTGTTTAAAATTGTTTTCATTTGGCTCTGAAAGCTGTGAAGGAAACATTCTAAGAATTACCTACATTATAGTAAATTTGGAAAAGTAAAGTACTCTTTTTACTGGGGTGGCTGCATTTCATGGATCTTTTCTTCCCATTTGAGGTTAATGTTGAAAGTTTCATAAGATCTCAGATGGAGCCAAGGCTGGTGGATAGAGCAATTTATCTGATGCTATTTTTTCTCTGCCACTTTTATCCAAGAACAGTACATTTTTCTGCTACTCCTTAATACAGTAGGACCTCAGAGTCCCCTTCTATATCAAATTTCCTCTTGTGCATATGGATGGAAAGAATATTGTAACATGGAATTTGGGAACTGGAAGGGACCCTGGGTTATCGACTGCAACCCTTTGGTTAAACTAACAGATGAGGAACCTGAGACCCACAGACGGTAACAGCTGTTGCTTTAGTGCTTATTTTGCTGGGCACTGTTGGAAGAAACCAGCGCCTTCTCTTTAACAGGTACAGGGAACTGCTTGTTAGCTACATAGCTGAAGTGGCTCCTATTGTCAGAAAAAAATCTAAAATGAACACGAGTAAGACACTTAACACTCGGAAAGTAGCCTAGCTAACAGTTACGTCAAAATTAGCATGTAGACACTATTTTAGGGTAATGATTTATTTTTTGTAACATTGAGACCAGCTTTATGGAAAATTTGTGTCTGGAAGTTTTTGTAATTACCCGTGAGGTCGTTCATGATACAACTTTTCAGATCATTATTTTTCTACAGATGAGTATGTCTTTGGTTTTACTGACCCTGTGCCAAAGAACTTTATGTGAATATGCTCATGTAATCTTTACACTACCCCAACGAGGGTAGACAGTTTGTGGCCTATGCAGTTAACAAGCCAGGAAGCCAGGACTGCTGGGCTCCAGGGCCTGCTAAGGCCTTAACTGCTTGGCGACAGATTAGGCTGAGAAGTTCTGGGCTTTGGGTTTCCCTGTCTTTCGCTTGTGTCCCTCTTCAAAATGTACATTTTAACAAGTTAACTTTTTATTCTGAAGATAGTTAAAATCCATATCACCTGGTATATTTTTTATCATTATCTTCCATGAAGAAAGTGAAAATCAAATTTTATTCAGAAAATTTTATTAACTACAAAACATCCTTGTGAAGCTTTATTAACTTAAAACTTCTTGCAAGTTTGAGAGTATTCACGAAATGCTTTCTGCTTAGGAACAATTTTTAACTAAATGCTTTTCTACTATATTTGCTGCTGCCTGAGTCTCATTATTAACACCTACATGCTTATGTAGTTTGGTAATCTTGCGCTTCTCATGGCGCTTGACATACAGTAGGTTATTCAGAACCTGTCGATTTGAATTTAACAGGGTTTCTGTAGCTACCTGTACTAGAGTTACTTTTAATAATATTAGCAAACCAGAAGAGTGGGCAATTGGTTGGTTTGTTAAATTAGCCAGGTTACAGAAAGAACTATCAGTTTTCAATACATTTGTATCCTGGAGATGGTTTAGGGTATAGAAAATGGAACAATCTTATGGCATGACCTTCACCACAGATATTTCTAAAACTTAACAGTTGTGTGTGTGTGTGGGAATGGTGACTGTAACACAAAGGTGTCTAAGTAGGAGTGACTTTCAAAGGCTTTATTTTCTGTGATCTCTGCACTTTAAATTCTGCATAGTGTGCTGAAGACATAGACACATTTATGTGGGGAGAGTTTAAATCAGTAGTTCTTAAAGGGAAAGGCTATCGCCTTTCACGAGATTCAGCCCATGGCCCCTCGTTTCAGAATCCCTGGTAAGGGGAGCCGCTGTTACAAACAGCTGCATTGTATCCCTCCAGTGTGTTGGGGCAGAAAAAAAGATTGAGAAGCATTGAGTTAAATGGTTTGTTTTTAAATTTAATTATGGCATGAGTTCCAACAGCGACAGGATATACTGTAAGTTTTCCAGTCTTCAAGTAAGCTGAACATTTTTTAGTAGGCTTGCATCTTAGTGCTCTGATGACCACTTTTGTTTTTGCTTGGTTGTGTTTTACAGGAACAAAGGAGAAACAGGCTAGCAAGAGAATTACCTTCAGCTGTATCACGAGACAAGGTAAAAAAACAATGTTTTTAAAGCATATTCTGACTAAGCAAAGATGGATTGCTGAGCCTCAGAGTATTACTCACTCCTAGGAGTAACTTTTGTCTTTTTCTCCCTTTAATGTTCCATTGGACCTATTTCATTGTTTGAGTAAAGGTTTGCAAATATAAAAACCAGGCTTTAAATAATTTAAAGATAATTGGTATTTTTACAGACAACAGGCTGTAAAGATGAGAGGAGGGTTGGGGAGCTCGGCGAAAAAGGTGAAGGGATTAAGAAACACAAATTGGTAGTTACAAAATAGTCACAAGGATGTAAAGCGTAGCAAAAGGAATACAGCCAGTAATACTGTAATTATGTATGATGCCAGGTGGGTTCTGGGGTATCAAGAGTGGTGGGTGACACTTTGTTAAGTATATAATGGACCCTGTGCTGCACACCTGAAACTAATACAATATTGAATGTAAAGTGCAATTGAAAAATAAAAAAATTAAAGATAATAGTATTTTTAATGCATAGAGGTAGATTTTATGTGTCCGACCTTATTTTTAAAAAAATTCAGTGACTTACCAATTTTGTAAATGACTGACTTTATTATATAAGAGGCTTTTTTGGAGAGGGAGGACAATATGCACATAACAGATTAATACCTATTAACAGCTGCACGCATTGTTGCTGTGTGTAAAAATTCATTACCTCCAGTTCTTTACCAGAAGAGATTCCAAAAGTAAAAATGAAGTTTTGGGGTTTGGATTTCCTTAGGTACCCCTCTGAAGAAAGGCTTTGACAAAGGTGGCATTAGTCCAGGAAATAAGGCAGCCTGAACATTAATTTTATGTCCCATGATTACTTTTGTTTTTCATGTTACTTCACTACTTTGATACAGAGGGAAAAATTCACATTTATAGAATGTTTCTGAATGCATTTTGGCATCCTTGATTTTTTTCCCCCTGCATTTTTTGCCTTTAGTCTTCTAAAGTTCCAAGTGCTTTGGCACCTGCCTCCCAGGAGCCCTCCCCTGCTGCTTCTGCTGAGGCTGATGGCAAGGTCTGTTCTGATTCTTAATCTAAGCCTGCATGCCTAGGTGTTTGGTGCTCCATCATCTGGAAACAATATGAGGAATAGCAGAATATTAATATGGGCTATATATAACAATGTATACTTATATATTTTTCTTGACATGCTTTTGCTTACAATATAAAAGATGCACACAGAAAAAGAAGTTAAAGAGGAAATTATTCTGCATTTTTTGAATTTCAAGCCATTGATACTGAAATTTTGCTTTTTAAACTGCATGTTTTAACATATCTTTTAACAGTTAATTCAGGACAGCAGAAGAGAAACTAAAAATGTGAGTCCCTTGTTTTAGAATGGCAATGTCGGTACCTTTGGTTCTCACTGAGACACTGTTTCAAAACCATTCAAGAACCTGTCTGTACAGTGGCATCTGACTCCTTGTCTCTGTTGTGTTCTTAATGTTTCTGTTATCTAACTAACCCCTCTAAGATGGCATCAGTTCTAGTTTTAGCATTGTTTTAACTAGTCATAGGCCTTCCCACTGTTTTCTGTTACCTTTAAGAATAGTCTCAAATGTAGTATTTTGGTAGAGAATTAAGATTCCAGAGACGGAAATTGTGCTTTTGGACATTTCCTCCGTAAAGGGTCCAAGATCTGTCCAGCACTGATGGGTACTCCCCTCAGGCTTCTTCCTTATGCTTCCATTCAGTTTGCACTTGTCACTGTATGTGTGTAGCTTAACATGAGCCTCAGTAGCTTACGCACATCAATGCAAACGGGGGCTGTGAGAGTTTGAGACTATTGTTAATTCCTGATAACCTTTTCAGGGGAATATTAATAACCTATAAACTTTTGAGACCCATTCTTTTGGTTTTTCTGCCATTTAATTTAGCTCCTTTCCTTATTGTCCAGATTTAAGGTTCTGAACCTTGAACAAAATCGGATAAATGTCTTACCTTCTCTCAGCCCACTGTGCTCAGATCTTAAGAGAACCATTTAAATCGTTGCTTCAGTGTTTTCACTCATGGCATCACCCTGCCTTTGCTTACTTTCCTTAAGATTTCATGTTATGTCATTCATGTGTAGTTAACAGGCATTTAAAAATTAATGTGTAAATATACTGCCTATATTTAGATAAAGCTCATCTTAACTAGCAAATTTAGGCCAGAATGATACCAAAAACTGACATTTTTAAACAATTGCCATGACACTCTTCTGTGAAGTTTATGTAAGCCATTTTCATTTCTACCCATAAATTTTAGATGTGCTGTTTTTCCATTTTAGAATGTAAGCTCTTAAAGAGCATCTGGTCTCTTAAATGTTGATGAATTACTGTTTTCTCATTATCTTGGCTTCCCCCCCACCTACCCCCACAAAAAACAAGACTAAAAGATATCCTAAAAAAGGAGGTGAAAAAGCAGTTTGATTAGTGGTAGCACTAGATTTCTTCCAGCAGATGGTTTCTCTAGAGTACAGATATTGAGAGAACTTGCGTTTATGTCACATTTCACACTTTAGGCAGTTTAAAGTCACTGTCAGCCTAAATATCATGAGTATATATATTCTTGTTTTTTTTATTTAAAAGTTTCTTTTACCCAATGATTTTTTTTTTTTACTAAATGAAAAGTAACTTGAGTTCATAGAACTTTTGGAGAGGTAACAGTTCAACAGTGTTTAAGGTTACTTTAAAGAATTTAAGATGAGCAGTAGTTCTATTTTTCCTTGTGCTTGTAAAGAGTAGTCTCATTTTTAAGGGCATCTTATACTTTTTCTACAATCTAGTGTTAGAGGGTTTGGAAAAAAGGAAACACTTTGAAAAGCAGCAAATACTAAAGAAGAAAGGAAATAAATAATACTGGTGGAGGCCTTGCAAACATTTTATAGTAGAATCTTTTAATTTAGTCAGCCCAGGGTTTCAGCTATACATGCCACCCCATCTCTTTCCCCGTTACAACTCCTGCTGGGTACTAGACGTTCTCCTTGACTACTGTCAAAGAAAAGAAACTTTGTTTAGTTAGATTTGGTATAGTTGACAGAGATTTTGGAACACCTGGTTTTTGTTTTCCAGGTTGCACCTGGAGGTGGTGGGGTTGGAGATGCTGTTCAAGAACCAACAACAGGCAACTGGAGAGGAATGCTGAAAACTTCAAAAGCAGAAGAGTTATTAGCCGAGGAAAAGTCAAAACCAATTCCCATTATGCCAGCTAGCCCACAGAAAGGCCATGCTGTGAATCTACTGGATGTGGTAAGCCATGAGAATTTGGCTGAGGACTAACAAGACAACCAAATTACTGGGAAAACACTACAAAAGATAAAAGGAACTAAAAAGTACTATTTCCCCCCCTCACCCTACTTAGCCAGTTCCTGTTGCACGAAAACTGTCTGCCCGTGAGCAGCGAGATTGTGAGGTGATTGAACGACTCATCAAATCATATTTTCTTATTGTCAGAAAGAATATTCAAGACAGGTTAGTAGTACATAATATAAATCAGACTATGATACTGCTGGATGATTCCAAAATCTGTTTTGAAATAATGCATTTTAAAAATTTTAGGTTTTTATTTTAAATCAAATGGATCATCTTACTGTTCTGTTTTACAGTGTGCCAAAGGCAGTAATGCATTTTTTGGTTAATCATGTCAAAGACACTCTTCAGAGTGAGTTAGTAGGACAACTGTATAAGTCGTCCTTGTTGGATGACCTTCTGACCGAATCCGAGGACATGGCACAGCGTAGGAAAGAAGCAGCTGATATGCTAAAGGTATTGTGATTTTTAAAAATTTTCACATTTGTGTTGTAGATATAAACATCCGTTTTTTTAGAATACATTCTAATCCTTGGATATAGCTATAGTCTTAATATGATGGCTAATTTTTTTTTCTGTTTGTATTTGACTAGATTCAGGATAGATATTGGTTAATATAAGTCCACCACGTACTAAAGCAGAGAGATTACCCCACATATTCAGATTTTTTGATATCACAAATATGGATTTATAATTTTTATCTTCTTTAATGCAGGCTTTACAAGGCGCAGGTCAAATTATTGCTGAAATCCGAGAGACTCATCTTTGGTGAAGAGAACTACATAATACCAAGACTTTGTTGAGTTCAAAGTCACTAGTTACTGCCTACTTGAGTAGATTTTTATTTATGAACTCCTGTGTATTGCAATGGTATGATCTGCTCACATGAAGACTGGCTATAAACTGAAAACTGTACTGTGTATTACAGAATGAATTACACATTTAATCCAAATAATAAATGGGTGTTTCTAAAGTTTTCCAGTATATATAAAATATATCAAGTCTGTCTTACGACAGTTTCTTCTGAACTTGGAAAGAAATGTTGATGTTCTTGTACAAGCAGCCTGCCTGTGGAAGAGATGACCTGTGTAACCTGCTAGTCTTCAAGCTGCTGCCACAGTCCTTCAAGAAGAACGCACCGAGACATTTCGTACAGCTGTACTGCATGCACCGTATAAACTGGCCTGGCTTTGAAAGATTGAGACTGACAAATTACTCACATAATCACTGTATTCCACCTGTCCTTGGATTTAGTTTTGTCTCTGCAACTTTGATGTGTTCGTAAGAAAGCTGGATGCACAAGAGGATCTGTAACTATGACGATGATGCGGTGTGCATAATGTGTAGCTACACAGCCCTTCCACACCTGGGTCCACATTACCCTAGTGCATTAAAATATGTTTGATTCTTACGTAAACCTGAAGGCACGAATTACATTATCTTTTATTAAAAATCATCTAGACTTGATCAGTAGTAACACTTGGTGATGATCAGTTCCTTTGTTTTTTAGAGGCTCTAAAAAAAATTCCCCTTGGTTTTCAAGTGCAGTAGTAGTTCAGGAACATCTTTAAATTGGGACACTCGCACCATGCCCCAAGATTCACTTGGAGGTGGGACTTAAAACTAAATACTGTGCTGGTCATAGAAGTGTATCTTTTCTCTGTTATGTATTAGTTGGTAATAGTTCCTTTTGCTTCACACCAGTAAAATACATTAGACTAGAGATGTGAAGTTATGGTGGAGCCTTATTAAAAACAAAAAAAAAAAACAAAAAACGTACAGGCACACACACACTCCTAATGGCTTACAGACTACTAAATTGTATTCTGGGATTTGGGGCTGAGGTTTAGAACAATATACATTCAATTAAAACTCCTCAGGTGATTCTTGGTATATGTTATAAATTTTAAGATAAGGGTCAAAATCCTTAAGGAATCTAGTTCTATTGCTAACCAGTAACATGTTAAGTAAATTGTATATTGCAGATATTAAATTTTCTTTTTAAGTTACATCAATTACAAAGGACTAATGGCAATATGAATATACCTGTTAACTTTAGCTTGTGGTACCCATGTACTAAAGGACAACAGGTTTACCAACTGATCTCAAAAAAAAAATCTGGGTTCAGTCCGATATGACATGGTACTCTGAATTGGTTAGTAAGTAGCACACTTTAAAATCACTTTGCCATCATTAAGTATCAGCTTTGATATGATAGCCATCCATGAGTTACTTATTTCAGACAGATCAGATGACTACTATTTTAGCCTTTTGAATTTTTAAGGGGAAAAAACCTTTTAATGCACCTTTCTCCAACATGTCAAATAGATTTCCAATTAAATGTTACATTTAAAGACATGCTATGATAATGCACTTTCTGGCACTATACACCCTGTACAAAGAAAAACAGGCAAGAAAGGTATGGAAAGAATACCTTTGTTGGCCTTTCAACTGAGTGAAGTTCTGAAATGTGGAGATGATCTATGACATTTAAAATGGATACCTGTATGTTCTTGCTGTGTAAATAAAATTGCTGGTATGAAATGACATTAAAGTTGATCAATAAATGAATTCTTCCTAACTTTAGTCCCAGAAAAAGGTTTAAATTCTAGCTTTTTAACATACAGGTTTAATACAGTTTATATTATATGAAAGTTTTATGACTTTCTTACTAGACTCTCAACAATTCACTGGAGTACCGTATTTGGCCGTGTATAATATGCAGTTATTTTTGAGTGAAAAATAAAGATGCGCAGTATTTATGGGTATGATGATTACATAACATGGTAATAATCCACGTGTACTGCGCACAAAAACGTGTGCGCATCGTACATGGGTGTACGTTATACATGGCAAAATGCAGTATTATTACAGCTGTTTTTGCATATGAAGACAGTGACTTGCTCCAAGTAACCCAGGTAGCAGATGCTAGAACCTGAACATTAAAGCCGTGCTCTGCCACCTGTAAGGCTTTCTGAGAGAAGTTTTATTGTGAACCATTTTGTAAGTTGTAAGCCTTGCACTTGATCATTGTCAGGGAAACCTTGATTTTTCATATGTGGCAACACTTCCGGACACTTAACTTTCCTACTGTCTATAGAACTTAACCAAGTCTTGATAACCAAAACCTTTATTTTTTTATTTTTTCAGATCCTTTAAATTTGACCTGAAAACTTCCCTTACCAGGATATCTTTTGATTATGCTCATGTAATTGGAGAGTTGGTAACATAATGCCTCTTATACTTTTTTGGTTACTTCAGTTTTCAGTTTATCTCAAGTTGCGATCTACTTGGGGAAAAGAAGTTGAAATTTAAAACTAATTTAAAAGTTTCCAAATGTATAAAATATCACAACCTTAGTAATCTGAAAAAAGAAAGATTGTGTAAATTTAATTACACTGAAACACAGGTAAGGGAGTGGCAAACTGAATTAGAAACTTTCTGAAAAGTCAATGACTGACTGTAATCTTTTCTTCAAAAAGAAACTACTTATATTGTAATTTCTCATTTCAGTTATGGCTTTATCTAACTATTCTTTATAAGGAGAACTCTATTTGCTCCCTAACAACAACAAAAAATCAGTTTCCAATACTAGATTTCACATTTCTAATGTGCACGCTAGAGGCATTGCTGGTTTTAGAACAATGTAGACATTAGCAAGATGGATCATATGTATACTTGATATAAAAGTACCTGCAATTCCATATTCTACCTTTTTCATCGTTCCTCTTTATGTCCAAAAAGGAGAGCAAGGATAGGATTGGAAAGACAGCATTTACTTTTTTCATGAAGTATAATTTTTAAAACAGACTGACCCTGGAAATCAGTTTTTGATGGTAGTCCTAAATGTTTAAAGGATTAGGGAATAAAATATGTCATCATTACACAAACTTAATGACCAACCTATGTAAATAAAGAAATTACTCACACTGTGAGGCTAGAGTACACTCCATTCTATTCCATTCTCTTGATTTGCATAAGTGAAGGTATAAGTTCTGGAGCCAACCTTTCGCATGTCTTGAGAATGAATGACGGATCAGTCTGAATCAACAGAAGGATGTTTCATCATAACTGAAGCCATTTTATAATGTAGAAATTCCGCTTTCCTATTTTAAGTAAGGAAAGTCCATTCTTAAGAATATGTTGTCCAACAACTAAAACGCTCTCAGGATTTGTTACTTGTCTGTGGTTTATACTGACTCCGCCTTCTGTTATCATCCGATACCTAAAAGTAGAAATGTTTAGTAACTACATAAATCCAATCACTGTTGATCTCTTCCTATAATAAAATACACCATTATTGTATTTCATTTAAGTTGAATAGTTCTCCAAGTGGAGAACTATTCAGAGGTTCTCCAGTTGAAACCTGTAGCACTAAACTTGTCTTTACATTCACGAGCTCTGCCCCCCTTTAATGGTCTTCTAAAGGAACACCTTGAAGGCATAACAGGTTTCTTGTTTGGTGGGAAAAAGAGCTGGGATATCGCTCAGCTCTTGATAGAACTGTTCAGGGGACAGTGGTTTAAAAATGAAGTGAATTGCAATAATGGAGGATCATTTATTTTCTGGAGGGCAAAATCAAAGAAAAGGAAACTCCAGGACAATGCTGCTTTTAATGATCCACCCCTAAGATTCAAGTCACAACTACAAGTCCTCATTGACAGGTTCCTGGAAACTGAATTTAAGTGAATCAACATGTAACAAAACCAATTTCACCAGAGTTCCTGTGGCACATTTCTGGTCACTTCTAAATAAAGAACCCAAACACTTATACTATGAAATAAATGTGAACTATACATTTAAGATCAGTAAAAACAAGATAATGACTTTTCCAACCCACTAATTCCAGCTGTGTGGCCAGAGCTTTTCCCAGTAGTACAGAGTTCAAGGCAGGCACCCACCCTGGACAGGGCACCTGTCCGCTGCAGGGCACACTCCCACTCTCTCCACACACACACACACACATTCAAGACTGCGACCATGCAGACATGCTAGGTCACCTAATGTGCACATCCTTTGGGATGACGGCGGAAATGAAAGAACGTGGAGAAAACCCATGGAGACGTTGGGAGAATGTACAAACTCCCCACAGTGGCTCTGGCTGGAAATGTTTTTTTCCTCACGAACATTTCAATGAAATGACATTATTTGAAGATCTGCTCTTACACTGTTATCTACAGAAATCTTTAGGAAACTTGCTTATGAAACTGGAAAATCCTTTCACATTATATTCTAAGTCTACACAAATAAGGGCAAACTTAAAACACAAGAAAGCAAAATTTTTAGCTAGTTTCAGAATTGGGAAATCAGCCACTGATCTAATAAATTCTAGATCACTAACAAAAATTTTTGATGGCCTATGTAAATAGGTTTTATTCAAGTTATCAAATTCATTCCATAAGCGTGTACACAGCCCTTACTATGCACTGAATGTAACTAGAGCCAGACAAGTGAACAGTGATGACAAACTGATTAAAGTCAGTGAAGAGCTGTGAGAGGCTGCTCTAGGAGCGGAGGGTGGGGGGTGGGGGGTGAGGGGGAGAGGGGTAGAAAGTAGGGATTGGAGACTTTCCTGAAGGAAGAGGCACTGAAACTGGGAGACTAAGTAGCAGTTATTTTCATGAACAGGAGGAGGAAACGTGGGAGCAGCTAGAAGGAGGTGCGATTTCAGTAGAAGGGAGGGCTGGAGCATGAGGCCTTTGCATCTACAAGGCAGATGTTGGTTTTCGCCTGTTACCAAATAAAATTAAGAAATGACTACTAGACGTGGTTTCAGCTCAACAGTAAAGGATTTATACTTAAGGACAGACTTCTTCCTCTTAGGAAGTGTTATTTTAGGCTGTTTGCTATAGTTTCCAGATCACATTCTACATTTTGTTTAAATGCCTAAGCCAACCTCACCCAGTTTACACAATTTAAAAAATGTCTATTATTGAGAACTCTGGCTAAATCAGAAACAGTGTCATCTTAAGTAGCAGTAAACTTTGGTATCAGTAAATAAACCCCTAGAACAATTCAGGAGGGGAAAAAATTTATTTCCACCGTGAGGAAAATTAGAACCGCTAACTCACTGTGGGGAAGTGCATGATACCACCCTCAATTTGGTGAAAAGTAAGTAAACTAGCATATTAGAAAGTCAATAAAGCGGTGTGGCAGGTGACAGAAAATGGGTATTTTCTCTGTAGAGAGTAACTAAGGCTCTCTAGGGTAGAGGCAAACAAAAAGCAATTGGGAAGAAAGACAAAACTATAATGGAACATGTCCTCCCTAATCACAAGCACGCCCTGGTACTTATGTGACTCATGCAAGAACTGTGGATGAGGGGTCGGGTGCCTTTTGGCTCACTAATGCTTCCAACTGTTTCATTATAAATGGATAAGCGCCAAATACAATGCAATAATATCACATAACTGAGGAATTTAGATAGTCTACCTGCTTCCTGAATAAGAAAATTCACAAGAGGAATAACTGTATGCAGTGTGTAATAATTGTCTTACGAAGTTACGTTGTATGCTTACTTCATTTTTAGAAATTCAGCTAATATTTTAAACAAGTTGGACAACCCCTCAGCTCCCCTGAATAAAGAGGATACAGACTGAATATGAGTGGGTTCCTGTGACTCCATCTACTTAGGGCCTCTGTTCCTGTGATCTCCCCAAACTATGACCAGGCCTGAGCCGAAGACCCCAGTGTATTTATTCAATATACTGATTCCTTAAATGAAAGCCTTTTCTAATGTTGAAGGAAAAACTGTGTTAGATTTAATAGGACTTCATAGAAAATTTAAGCTATTTTCAGCAATAAGTAATCTCAGTTTTCACTTTTAATGCTCAGACTAACCTAACTTCTGAGAGGACTGAGATGCCATTAAAGCACTCTCAGGAAACCACTGTCTCAGGAAATTGCTGTGAATTGTAACATTTAATGCTGAATTAACTGTGAATCTGAAAGTTAAATAGTCTTACCCCCGGGGACCATCTGGAATGGCATTTGCTTTGCGACATGTATCTAGGACGCTTGTTCCAGGGTCAAGAACTAATTCAGAAAAGGAAGCTTCTTTAAACAACTCCTTTAACTCTTGGTCAGACATGACCTCCAGCGCATCTATGCTGCTATGATACAGGGCTTGTGTACACCTGAAAAACAGTTTGAGGAAACATGTGAGTGCTTGCTTATTCAGAACAGGTTCAGTACCCAATTATGAAGTGTCCATTATGTTCTAGACGAAATGTTTTTGAAACAGCTGCATTTACCTTGTATAATTTACAACCTTAATTCAGGATCCTCTTTCCTTATGGCAGAGAGAGGCCATTTTCAAGCAGCTGAGGCACACACTGACAATCCTTGTTAGTGGTGGAAGACAACTCTAACGTAGTGCGGCTCTGAATTTTCTCAAGTCTATTAACTGAACTTCACCAAGTGTCAATTATTTGAAAAGGCACCTTTTAGCGGAATCCAGCCCTTCCTGTCCATGAACGAGCTTTGTGACCTCGGCAGCCAATCTCTTTTGAGGAGCCCGCTTCTCTGGCTCTCTGACGTGCTGCTGCATGATGTGCTCAATCTCCGGGAGCGGCAGAAAAGTGAAGAGCTTCAGGTACCTCCAGGACGAAAAGTAAAGAGAGATTTGTATTACATACCTAATTTTTATCTCCCACTTCCTTTACTTTGAAATTTATTTGTAATTGTGCCATATAACAAACATGCAGAAACATACCAAACATAAGACAACAAACATGCCATCCAAACTGAAGATGTTACTATTTTGCTATTTTTGTTTCAGATCTTTTAAAAGTCACAAAATAACAGTCACAAAAGGCCTCAGCCCCATCTTATTCTCCTTCCCCTCAGAGATAAGCACACTCCCACTCTGTCTACCAGTGACCTTGCTGTGTGGCCATCCAGGACCTGTGGATAGATCTTGTTTTCCAAAGTTTTCTGAAATTTTGCAACAAAGATGTTGCTAAGGCGCATCTGCAATCACAGGAAGAACCACAGAGGCTAGTCCAGCCACAACATTAGCTCTAGTTGGGGGATGTCTGTGGAGCTCGCCACAAGTAGGATGGGCCCAGGCGAATGCCTCACTCATTTCTAGACAGCAGCATCGCCATCAAGAGGCTGAGACCCATACCACATTAAGTTTACTTTTAGCAACACTCGGTGCTGCCAATTCTCTGTGTAGTCATTCTGCCAGGTGTACAAATGGCATTTTATTGTGCCTTTATCTTATATTTTTCTTCTTAATTGAGTAATCTCTTCACTTGTTTTTGGCCTTTTGGACAGTGAAGTGCCTGTTCAAGTCTCTTCTCATTTTTCTACCAGGCTGTCAGTCTTTTTCTCCTTGGCTTACAGAAATTCTTTATATTAATTTGAATATAAACTCTTTATCAATTAGTTACATGTACTGAAAATATATTCTCTCACCTTTACAGATGAACTTTTGAGGAACAGCAGGTCTTAATTTTAAGTTAGTCTAATTTAACAATCTTTTTCTGTGTCCCATATTTAAGAATCTTTCCCTATCCCAGTCACGAAAATGTTTTTCTATTTATTTTCTAAAAGCTTGTCTTTTGTAATAGATTTAGGCTGATGTCTTAAATAGAATCTAAGTTAAAAAAAACTCAAAATACTATGAAGTGTACATAGATACAGAGAGATTCAATAATAAAATATGAGCTTGTGAACTTAATTTTCATCAGCACACTATTAAGAACTCACCTTTCTACTGAATCATCTGGCTGTCTGACAAAGAACTGATACAATTCAAATGGAGATGTGTTATCTCTGTTTAGCCAAACAGCATTGCCAGCAGACTTTCCCAGTTTTGCTCCAGTTGTACTTGTAATTAGAGGGAGAGTGATTCCAAATACATCTTCACCAGTCAACCTATGAATAAAGAGAAACTTCATTATGTGTTTCAGGCACAGGTGGTGGTAGCTTCTACTCACTCTTCAAAGTTCAGGGTGGTCTCTTGCTCTGCTCAACTTCCTAAATCTGGATTCTTGTTCCCCTTCCTGTTTTCACAGCATTCACTCTATTTTGGCATTTGTCATTCTGAACTGCAATCAAACCAGTGACTCTGGGCAAGCCAAGGGGAAGTGCTGTTTAACTAGGGCCTAGATATGTTTAAAGGCTGGGTGGATGAGAGAGACCCAAGTAAGGGGAGTCAGGTAGAGACACCAAAGAGATAACTTAAAGGGATTTAATAAATGAGTACCACATCATGGCATTAAAATCTACATTATTTGGAGTTGAAAAAAATTTTTGAGATGCCATTTTCTGCAGCTCTCTAGAATACATTCCATACCTAACTCTTTAATTCAGCCCTTTACTACTCATTAGCCAGTTATAATATTAACACCATTACAGACCCTTAATGGGGATAAAACCAAGAAGGCCTTGCACGAAGTGCTAAAAGTGCATCGTCAGCTATTTCGTGCGTAAATTATTTGGTCCCAGGATTTCTCCAGGATCTGAAGACGCTTACTTGTTGATGAACTCGTATCCCGACATGATATTGCCTAGCTGATCAGATCCACCCAGCTGGACCCTGCATCCATAACGTTGGAAAAGGTAGTAGAAATCGTAGGCCTGGAGCACCTGGTATAAGAACTCGCACAAGCTCATGCCCTCCGAGCTCTTAAGCCGAGTCTGGACGCTCAGCCGGCTCAGCAGCGTGCCCATGCGGAAGTGGCCGCCCACTGCCGCTAGGAAGTCCACCAGATGCTGCTCCTGGTACCACGACGAATTGTCCAGCACAGTGAAGCTTCCCCATTTACGCCCATCAGTGAAGAGCTGCTGGTGATTAGCTGCCAGAGTCTCGAGCCCTAGGCGTAGGGCGTGCGCGTTGCTTCTCACGCGCTTTGCGTCCAGCGCCTCGCGCTCCTTCGTGCGGCCGCTGGGGTCTCCCAGGCGCGCCGTGGCGCCTCCCACTAGCGCGATCACGTTGTGGCCGGCTCTTTGGAAATGAAACAGGCTCAGCACCGCTAGCAGGTGCCCCACATGAAGCGACTCCGCCGTGGGGTCGAAACCGCAGTATATGGTCTGGGGAAAGTTGCCTGCCCTGTTACCATCGAAGAGCTCTGGCAGTTCTATCTTCGTGCCTTTCTCGGGGAAGAACTCCTTGAACAAACCCCGAGCCTTCTGCACCGCCAGCAACCCCTTAACGCCCGAGTGGGTCTCGCGTCGCCCCAGGGGCAAGACTTCCAACGGGCCTGGAGTACAAAACCACCGACCCCGGGAAATGCACCGCAGCATGGGCGCCGCCATCTTGATGGCGGCCCGAAAGGAATGCTGGGATTCTCGCCTCGTCGTCTAGCGTAGGCATCCTACAAATTAGTATAGAATTAGCTTCAGTGTTTTTGTGCGCATGCCCGGGTAGAGCGGGCGGTTGCTTAGTTACGGAGCCGGCGTTCTAGTCAGTAATTGGAGCACCGCTACCCAAGGGAGGATTTCTGGCCGCTTTAAACTGAAACTTAATTTCTTCATCTGTAATGTAGATGTCTATCGTTATAGTTCCTACATCATAGGGCTGTTGTGAGGATTAAAAATTAAAGTACTTGGCACATAGCACGCTACAAATGTTAGCTTTTGTTTAAATTTTCACGTTACAAAATAATGATGCGCAAGTCTTGTTTCTATACGAAAATTTGCAGAGCCTGTGAGGGGTTTGGAATTAGTTTAATTTCGTGGAGAGATACGGAGTAGGCGTTGAGGCGCAAACTTCCTAATACTGATTCCCCAAGCGGATGAAAGCATCTCAGTCCCCAGCATTCATTAGCTTTTCCAGGAGGTGGCAGTCTTGTCCAAGCTATAGCCAGAGAAATTCGATATAGTAAGCCGGAAAGCCCTATGGTTTATTTTAAATTACAGGTAAGCAGGTGGGACATGGCTTTAGGATAAATGGATTCAAATTAGTAATCACATCGCCGTAGCGTTTTGGCCAGGTGCTATCAGTACTCCGCTCAGTAGGGACAGGGCTCTTGTTGGCAGCTGGGTGGCAGGGAATCAGCTCCAGAAACCCATTGTAGAGCCTTATTTCTCGGACTACTTTCAATACCAGTTCTTTTTAGGTTGTGTTCCTTGGGAAACAGACTCAAACCGGAAATCTGTGGCAAGGGAGATTATTGGAGAACGACACAGTGATGGAAGCAGAGTTGGGCAGAGGGAGAAACTGAACTGTGAAAAATTAGCAGTAGATGTCTCAGACAATGCCACAGGGGACTCTGGACCTGGGATTTCCATCAGTCATTCTGAATTGAGGCAAGAGGACAGGCTTTTGTGCGCTATTATTAACCAGTCATTAAATGTGGGACGCCCCTAAAGAAGGAGGCAAAACCTTGGGCAAGGTGTTGGCGGAAGGCGAGATGCAGAAGAGGGCACAGCTGAGAACCATCAGCACCAAAATTTTCATCACTGGGGTGGTCTGGTCCTTGAGCTTGGGCCATTCTCCAAACCATTTCCTACAGGACATTTCCACTTATTAATATTGTAACGTCATTTAACAAAATGAAATATTTTAAAAATTAGTTTCTTTGCATGTGTAATTATTAGTGAAGTGATTTATCATCATCAAATAGTCCCTTCAATAGGATGCTTAGATGGTTATTGTACAAGCTGTGTAACATTATCCCAAATGTTGAAGAAAATAAGCAGGAGTATTCTATCTCTTACGTTGATATTCAAAATGTCTTAAATTTGCAATTATAACCTGTTTATCTGTAGCCTTATTTCACACCACTTGGGTCAGGGACGTACTTCAGGGTCTGTGGCAGGGAACTCTCCTACACACACAGCAAATGGTGCTTTTTGTTTAGTGCCCGACACCCAGGGAGATGTGAACATTTTTAAAGGAGTATCTTTCATCTTTGAGGTTTCTGGTTAATATGGCAGATCACTTATCTGTGGCTCTTACAAGTATGTTAGTAATTTTATTCCAGAAAGTATGACTTCATACTGTGGTTTAATTACTTCAGGGAAACATACTTTTTTATATAGAAACAGGTACCTGTGTCAGCATTACTTGATGGACCTGTGCTCAGTGGAGAGGAACTTCTGTACAAAAACAGTAAACTTATGTCTGACATTAGAATTTATTGTAAGGTCTTTATAAAAATAGACCAAAGTTCTCCTTGGTCTCTTCTTAAGTTTAATTATATCATGAACAGGTAACAAAGTCTGGCAGAGAAGTTAGTACTTGGCACATAGTGCACTACAAACGTTAGCTTTTGTTTAAAATCCACGTTATAAAATTGTGATGTGCAAGACTTGTTTTCCTACAAAAACTTGCTTGGTCTCTTCTTAAGTTTGGTTATATCGTGAACAGGTAACGAAGTCTGGTATAGAAGTTAGTATCAGAGCAGGTTCCAAGAGACTCGACAGAGGCTCAGTGACAGCAACAATTACATCCCTTTTATGATCTGTCATGGCATAGCAGGGAAGATGAGGCTTTGTCCAAGACAGGAGCAGTAGAAGGAGGTGGGGCTTTTAAACCTTTGGAGTTGTTGACATGGCTTAAATTTTATTGGACTGGACCCAGGAGTTGAGTTTTGGGGGTAAGAAAAAGTGCACAAGTTGATTATTGGTGTTTTTACTGTCAAAAGTGAATGAACAGGTGCTGGCTGGTGTTGCTCAGTTGGCTGTGCGTTGTCCCACAAACTGAAAGGTCGCTGGTTTGACCTCCAGTCAGGGCACATGTCTAGGCTGCAGGATCAACAGATCGATGTTTTTCCTTCACATTAATGTTTTTCTCCCTCTCTTTCTCATGCCGTTCCCCTCTAAGTAAAAACGAATAAAGTTTTTTAAAAAGGTAAATGAACAAGGTTAAAAAGTACTTTAGAAAATATGGTTTATCTCAAAAGTGGTAACTTGAAGTTAGCTGACTTTGAATTAGGAGCACATCTATTTTGCCATTACCTTATGTATAATAAAATGTCACATAAATATTCACTCTGATGAATAATCCCTGGTTTCCATGGTTTAGTGTTTGAAATGTAAACAATTATAAATATGCAGGAACACTTGGAGATATTGCGGGTTCAGCTCCAGATCACTGCAATAAAGCAAATCACACGGATCTTTTTGTTTCCCAATGCATATAAAAGTCATGTTCACACTATACTGTAGTCTCTAAATAAACAATGTACCTACTTGAATTTAAAAATACGTTATTGTTGACCGAAGAACACAGATGCACAACACACAGACAAAGACGACAGTGCAGTGAGGGCCAGAGGGAAGGGGAGCTGGGTGGAGGTTGGCAAAGCAGGGAACCATAGGGGTATCTGCAATAATGCCAATAATAAAAGAATAAGGGACAAATAAAAAATAAAAATACTTTACTGCTAAAAAATGCTAACCATTATCTGAGCCTTCAGTGAGTGGTAATGTTTTCAGTTCACTGAACCACACCAGCCAGGGCCATAGTTGTAATATTTTCACTGGTGGAAAATCTCCCCTTCAATTTGTGAAAAGAACGACAGCTATGAAGCATGACAAAATGAAGTATGTCTGTAACAGCATTCAAAAGGCACAAAAAGAGTAAATATTAATAGTGTTTTAATTGGTCTCTCACAGGTTATGCCGAACAGTTTAAAGATAGGCAGTGATGTGAACACTAGCCTGCAGTGTCCACAACATTATGGATGAGACGAGACAAATTCACACGGACTACGCGGAGTCCTGTGGAGGAAAGGGACGGCACGGCTACCCTCTCAGGGGGAGAGCACCTCGGAGCAGCTTGGCCACTCTCTCGAGAGGAGAGTGCGCCAACCCTTGCCTTGACAAGCTTTTACTGGCTTTCTAATAGCATACATCAAAGAAGGTTTTCATTCATTATACTTAGGTTTGCTTTAGGTAATTACCTTTTACAGATAGCACCGGAAGGGATGTTACTTATTACTTCTTACAGATTAACAAAGAAAAAATGTTGCAAATGCAAGGAAACGATAAGAGTAACAGGTCTGGTTACACTTCAGTCCTTCGGAGAATTAGCACAGACTTCAGGAAGTTACTTTAAAGATATGCAGCAAGCATTTGCTGCCTGAACTCAGGGTGAGAGAGTTTTAGCAAGAGCAAGTCACAAAGCAGCCTGGGTATAATGCAGGCCTGATTTTCCATGGGAGAACTTTTTCACAGGCGTGGTCCTGCATGCCAACTTGCTCCCCACTGGTTTTCCACGTGGGTGCTGAGCTACATTTCCACATCTTGTGAAGCAGTTCCCTACAAGGCAGTAACACTTAATTTGGAAGTGTTTATCTTAAGCATGAAACATATCCAAATTACAGCAGACATCTGGCTGGACTGAAATTCAGCTGCCTAAAGGTTACAGCAAAATGACAGCAAAAGGTGCCTGAGGAATTCTGATCATTATAATCACTATAAAATATGGTTCCCACTTGTGTCTTCTCTTCTCTTGGAGCCTGGAGGTACAGGTTTCTTCTAGAAGATAAGTGATGACACAGGATGCAAAAGGATATGGGTAGGAACAAAGAATAGAAATGGCAATTAATTCATTTCAGAGATGTAGGGATAGCCTTCTTCCAGTTGAAGGGTTTCTATGATATTCCTATCTCCGAATACTAGTGAAAATTTCTAAAAGCTGGTTTCAATCTTGCATTGAGTATAATTAATAAATTAATCTGCCTCATAATTTAATCCTTGCTCATGGGTTCCCTGTTGCCATTATTCTTGAAACTCACACGGTAAATCCTAAAGATCCTCCCACTCTGCCCATCCTGACCTGCAGCCATCTGCTTCCCTTTCACTCCAGAGGAACTCCTCCCAGCAAGCTTCCTCTGCACTAGGTGGGGCAAGGGAGAACTGCTCTGACTGTCCAGGTTCATCTGCCCCTAAAACGTGTTGAAATGTGATCAGTAATCGTTATCAACCTTACAGGAAAGGAAAGGCCATTAAATATGATTAAAGGTATAATTTTATGTAAGAGGTGTCTTGAAATCTAGTGTATAGCCTTCTATGAAAGTGGCTCCAGTGCTTTTCGAGCTGGTCACCATGTTAACACCCACACATTTTTAGAAGAGGTTGGTTTCTTTTAAGCTGAAGGCTATAGGAGGATAGTGACCAAAAGAAAACCACACACACACACACACACACACACACACACACACACCCACCAAAAAGTTACTGATGCACAGATCAGTAACTTTGTGTACTGCAGTTTCCAGAAGGATAAACAAGTGTTCTTACTTTCCGTTAAACTTCTTTTGCTGCCAGTGGAATAACCCGTAGGGCCCGCAGTTGACTTATGTGCACCTGGTCACGTACTTCCATGGCTGAAGAATGTTTTGAGATATTTATGAAATTGTTTTTCTATCCTTCTTCTTTCCCTCTCCATTCTGTCCTTTTTAGCTGGTAGTGAGTTCTGTGTGTCCGTCCCTGGGGGAAGTCAGGGAGGAATGCAGAGTAAGCTGGAATCTTTTATGACTTTTATTTTCCAAAGTCAGAAAGCTAGAGACAGGATAAAGTTTGAGGAAATAAGCTTGGAGAAGCAGAAGAGAAAGAGACGGGATGGTTCTTCGTGAAGAAGACCTCCAACTTGGGCAAGAGAGTGTGGGCTGTAGGCCCCATTTGCAAGAGGAGCTGTGCACACCTCCCAGGCCTCAAAGAAATGGTCTGCTGGTCCACTTCAGGCCTGGGGTTCCTGGACTTTGCACAGGTTCCACTGTTCCAGTTCCATTTGGGGCAGGGGAATGCCTGAGGGCCCACTGGAGGCCTCGGAGAACCCGGCTTCACCAACAAGGATGGCTAGAGTGACCGGAACAGATTGGAGATCAGAGATACTATTTCCTGGGCATCATGTAAGATGATTAAATTTTTGTTAAAATTTGGAGAGGAAGGAGCCCAGGAATGATGGAGAAGCAACCTTCTACCATTATATTGGGTTAAAGACTCACAAGTCAGCCCATTCATTCAACGAATACTTAGTGTAAGCATTCGATGAGTCAGACACTTCTAATGGCTTAGGACACGTTTATGAACCAAAGAAAGACCTCTGACCTCATGGAGGTGGAATTCTTCGGTGAAATTACATTTTTCTGAGCAGTCCTGTTCTTCGCCATCTTCCTCTCTCTCTCCCAGGGTCCTTTTCCAGCACCACACCTTGGAGCAGAGACGGAAAATGACTCTGCCAATCAGGATGGGGCTGTGCAAAAGAAACACTGTGGAGGATATGCCAAGGGAGGCGAACCCCTTACCAAATAGTCGTGACAGAGACCTAGAGTTAACGGGGTCTGGGGCCGTGAGTTCACACAATTCTTCCCCTCTCAATCTGCAATTGTGTCTTCCTTTATAATTGTGGCACTGGATTTTTTTCTCAAAAGTAACCGGATGTTTTTCCTTAAGTAACACTCCTTGTGCTCCGAGTTTGGTACGAGCTGGTGTAGTGCACACTAACACTTTGTTTCCCAGACCCTTTGCCAGGGGCATCCTTCAGGGGTGGTTTGCAAGCCCCAGGAGCTGCCAGTCTGTTCGCTAACGTGATGAGAAAAGCGGGCTTGTCTCCTAGAAATGGAATCCTGGAGACACTGGTTGTGATCACATTTTGAAGAGCTTAGTTCAAAAGGGTAATGTCTTCAGACAAGATAATTTTGGAGTGTTTCTGTTTCTCAGATCACCTTGGTAATGTGCTCGTCTCTCAGACATGATGCACAGGTGGGTCCACCAACCCGCCCTTGGCCTTCCATCAGGGCCAGCTGAATTTATAACTCCACTGGAGAAGAAGCGAAATACTAAGCAATCAGTCTAAGTTTTGTAGAGCATTTCCATTTTGATTCCAACTAGTTTTGTCTTTTTCTTTCCAGTGTCTTGAATGTAGGCTTTATGTGCTTTTGTTGCAAGCTCCTTGTGCTCCGTTAGCTAATGAGAAACACGGCTGGAAACAGCCCTGGGACTTGTCCCTGGCAGCATTAGGGAGGGAATAAGTACCCTGCATTTACTTGCTCTGAACAGAAAAGTCACACATTACTTCTGTCGTCCTCACAACTGAGTGTGGTTCTGAGCTGTGTCACAGAGGCCCAAGTGGTGTCACTCTTGGCTTTGGTGTCACTCCTCATCTCACAGGTTAAGGGCCTCAATTAGGTTATTTCTAAAATATCATTCAGCTTAAAAATCCTAAACACTTCCCCCCCCTAATCTTTAGTCAAAGGTCACATTTATTGTTCCTCTATCTTCATTATTTAACCAATGAAACTGGGGTCATGTTTGCAGAAACCCATCATCGAGACTGGGTCTGCTCAGACCCAGGATGTTTTGGATCCTGTCTGCAGCTGTCCATGGCTGGGAGACCAGACCGGAAGGGCCTCACTGACAGAGGCAGCACACGAGAATGCCTCCTTCGTGTGTGCAGAGCGATTTTTCCTAATATGTCCTTCTTAATGTTCTTAATGCCTGTATACAATCCTTCCCACTAAGTGAGGCCTTAATGGACTTGATCCTTGGTTTTTTCTCGTTCCTTTCTGACTTCTGTCCTATCTCTTTTCTTTCGCTTACTCTTTTTATCTGCAGTCATTTTCTCTCAGGCAATCTATTTCCCATCATATTTTAACATTTAAAAACATGCATTTACACAGACTGTACAAAATAGTGTGCCCAGCAATATGGACAGGGCACAGGTGCAAGCAAGGACGGAATGAAGGTTTCTGGAGTCCACTTGGGTTCTGCCCAAGGTGGAAAGAACCTGGAAGCCATTCAAAGACCAGATAAATTGCCAGTTGGGCAAAAAAATTGGAAAGTAAGTTGGGATTTCCCGCATGTAAAAATATAAGAGAGACCTGAATAGAAATAAAACCTGTACTACTTTCACCAGAAAAACAACTTTTCACCTAATACAGAGTAGAGCTGTGCCCTCAGCTGTCTGGCCCTCATCTCCTAAGATCAATGTCAAAGCCTACAGGTTGGACTGGTGGGATTTAAAGATGGGCCCAGTTATCTTCCAGAAGACAACCATTGTTACGGGTTTCTTTGTGTCTTTCAACTGTGTCGTATCTAACATTAATAACATACTATACAGACTGTTCGGCATCTTCTTTTTCATTTAACATTTTGTCCTGGCAAAGTTTCTAGTCAGTACAGAAAGAGCACCTTCACTTTTTATAATCTCATAAAAAGCTGTAACTATTTTCTTTAAAAAATTGAGATATAATGTCATTTAACATTGTATTAGTTCAGGTGCAACATTATGATTCAATACTTACATATACAGGGGTGGGCATAAGTAGGCTTACAGTTGTAATACAATAATATACATAAGTAATATAATAATTAATAAATAATAATATAAGAATAAACTCTCTTTCATGTACTCGCAACTGTAAACCTACTTGTGCCCACCCTGTCTTGTGAAATGATCATTATAACAAATTTAGTTACTATATATCACTGTAGTCACACATTTTTTTATTGTGATGAGAACTTTTAAAATCTTTCAGCATCTTTCAAATATGCAACACAGAGTTATTTATTATAGTTACCATGCCGTATATTACATCTCCATAACTTATTTATTTTGTAACTGGAGATTTGTACATTTTGGTCCCCTTCACCCACTTTGCCCACTGCCACCACCCTGGCAAGCACCCGCCGGTTCCATCTGTGAGTTTGTACATGTGTCCTGACAATGCGGAGCACAGTGCTTTATGGCTAGTAAGCACCCACACGTTCATTTGTTTATCTGATTATAGTAAAACCAAATAAAGCAACATGTGATAAAAATGGGAAATATATAATTTTCAAGAATAAAGCATATGATTATTCTCAATAATAAATTGAAAATCACTTAGACATGTCAGACATGTCACTTAACCATGTTAGACAAATAAGTTTCTGGGTTTATTGCTTCCTTGTCCTGACCTGTGCACACAGATAACCCAGACACAAGCTCTCCATGTCAACTCCACCTAGGCCTATAACTTTGCATCATACTAGCTGCAATGGCTCTGGCTCCAAAAAACTTTTGCTTTAAGAAAGAAGGGTAGCCCTGGCTGGGTGGGTCAGTTGGTTGGTGCATCGTCCCATTCACCAAAAGATTGTGAGTTTGATTCCCAGTCAAGACACATACCTAGGTTGTGGGTTCAATTCCCAGTCAGGGCATGTACTGGAGGCAACCAATCAACGTTTCTTACATTGAGGTTTCTCTCTCTCTCTCCCCTCCTCCTCCCTTCCTCTTTCTTTAAAATCCATAAAAACATATCCCCAAGTGAGGATTACAAAAGAAAAATAAAGGCAGAAGGGCAATGTTCTGTTTTATGAACCAAACAGCAAGAATAAATGATTTTCACAGGATCTGTTTGTTCAACTGAGGAACAAAGCTTGCTTTGTTCTTCCAGGTGTGCTGCTTTGGATGAAGAGATATTCCTGTTAACGCTTCAGTTGAAATCAAGCTACTGAACAGGCCATAGAGTTCAGCATCATCTCCAGGTCAAAGCAGTTAGGCTGTAAGTGAAATCCGATTAGCAGGAATGGCAGTATCAAGATGCCCAGATCACTGACTTGAAAGCATACAAAGAATAAGGAATGGACAGAAGGTGCAACTACTGGGAAAGATGTTTGGTACTCTGGTATTTGAGTTTGCATATCTACATGCTAAGTTGCATTATTTATACCTTTACCCCAAATGCTGTAGACAGTAGATTATAAACAGCATCTTCTTGAGGTTACAGATGCTGTATTAGAACCATGAAGGCGTGCAGGGAACCAAGCCTTCTGCTCTGCAGGATGTATACAGAACCCTGCCTTGCTCTAAGAGCCAAACACACTGGCTTGGCCATATTCACCAATATCTAATAGCCACTTAAAGCAAGAGCAGAGGAAAGAGAGGCCCTGTCCTGGGAAAATGAGGCAGTCCTGCCCAGTGTTACTGCTCTGTGGATACACTCTATTTTTAAAGAGTCTGTGATATTGATCCGAAACCAAGCAGGTCTAAACCTGGTTCTGTAACCAAATGTAGGTCCGGCTGCCTGCTGCTTCAAAAATCAATGCTTGAGAGGCAAATGTTGCTATAAAGGGAAGTGGTTTATTCAGCTGCCAGCAACCTGGAAGATGAGGGACTCTTGTCTCAAAGCCCATCTCAATAGCTCAGTGCAGGCGGAGGCTTTTGTAAGGAGGGAGAGGGGAAGCAGAACAAAAAGGTTAAGGGGAGGGGCTGGAAAGTTCTCTCTGTACAGACAAGCAGAGTCCATTCCAATAAGGAGAATGATGGTCCAGTGCGCATCATCCTGGTGTAGTAAATCTGGCTTCACGTCATCTTGGCTCCATGGATGAAGGTCAGCAAATCTCCTGGAGCTGGGGTGTCTGTACCTTTTAAAGTTAGCTCCTAGGATTCTCATACAAACATGCTGTTTCTCTACAAGCTACATATTAGTCAGAGTCAGCACTTAAGAAACAATTTCAAAAGAATGGTGGGGTGGGTTATAATTCTTCACTGTTACAGTTCTAGTCCTGTTTTTCTCACAGTGGGTTTAAGCCTTGAATCAGCCTGGTTCTTGCACTCCACAACAATTAGTTTAGCACACGCCATGTGATCTCTCGTGATAGTCTTTAACTCTTCACTCTGACCTGCTCACACAGGGTTTGCATTTTGCAGGGGCCTCAGGTGAGCGGTAGCTCTACACTTGGCTTTTTAATCTCTGCTTTGCTGTGAGAAGGCATGATAACCATGTCTTCCTTTCTATGAGGACTTGTCTGCACAGACCCCTGTAACCTTTGTCCTGCTTTCAGTGCTCTACTGGCCTGCTAGGGCTCAGAGTGGAGTCCCTTGGAATCGGGGGAGCATTATAGTGTAGTTAAGATCCAGGATTTGGAATAAGACAAACATGGTCTTGAATCTCAGCTCGATTTCTTCCTGGCCATGACTCAGCCATTTTGAGTTTCAGCTTTCTCATCTTGAATGTGGTAACAGTAGCGTCTACTTCATGAGGTTTAATTTAGAGGACTGGAAGTAATATTGTGAATAACATCTGTATTTCCTTTATTATAGCTCCACCCTGCAGCCACCTTTGACCAGAGCCTACTTTTCCCCGCCCATCAGTGAGTACTGTGGCTATCTTGACTTGGATGCCCTTACAGAGATACTGGGTGTGGAGACGCAGGCGTTCAGCATAGAGCCAGTATAGTGCTCACACACCCACAGTATTTTGTATTTTATAATAGTGTAAGAAGCAAACAGATTAGGTATTACTTTTTCATCATGGAT
This sequence comes from Tonatia bakeri, assembly GCA_004024845.1. NCBI lineage: Eukaryota > Metazoa > Chordata > Mammalia > Chiroptera > Phyllostomidae > Tonatia > Tonatia bakeri. The sequence goes on from PVIA01000897.1 coordinate 154,419, forward strand.
ATCCTTATATTGAAAAGGCCAATACATGTTAGTTAATATACAGACCGAGAAAATTCGAGATAAGGAAATCAGACTGCTTTGTGCAAGAGGTCATAAAGTAATAGGCGCCTTGGCAAACACCGAGCACTCAGAAGGGGAGTTTTCTTGTTCTGTTCCCAAGAGAGATTCAAAATTATTCATTACTGTTCTTTTGCAAAAACCTTTCCAGTCTGAAGACCATTATTTATTGTCTATTATTATTCTTACCAACCTGATTCTAATTTTTAAAAAGTTTTTAGATATTCTGTTTTTCAGTTATTTGATTCCACTTTTGATTCCTGCTTAAAAAACCCATATTTTTAAGTGGAATAACCTAGAAGTGATCACAGTTTTCCAGTGAGATTTTAACCATTGCTGGCTAGAGCTGCAGTTATTTTGTCTTGGTGCTTTGTTACCTGGAGGACGAGAAACCAGTATTTCTAGCATACTGAAAACAGCCTTCCATCTAATCTTTGATCCAGGGTACCCCACCCAAAAGGAAGCAGCAGCGGCCTTGAGAGGAGCTGGAGGGCTATAACCAGCTCTTGTGTACGTGCCTGCGGGGGTCGGAGCAGAAAGAGAGGGAAACGTCACCAATGGCAGACCTAAGAGGCTGGTCACAAACAATGAGGGTCAGCACTTTTTCTCTTATTAATCTAAGAAAGGAGCCAAGAGAAGAAATAAAAGAACATGGGTGGCAACAAAATCACGGAATATTTTAGAATTGGACGAGGCTTGCTGATCTTCTGGTCTAAACATCGTATCTCCAAGGGGATGGTCCAAGGCCATGAAGCTTAGAAATTGGCAGGCATGACTCTGTGACACAGGTATAACTTCAATACCAATTTTATGGGTGTCAGACGTGGTAGAGCTGGAATTTGGACCTGGGTTAGTCGGCTCCAGGGCCTAGGTTTTAGCCTCTGTGTATCTCACACACCTACCTCTCGGAGGCGATTTCCTGCATTGGTTCAGTTGTGGTTATTCATGATGAGTAACTGCACTTATTCCCTAAAGGAGTTAGGAGGACTTAGTTTAAGGAAGAGACATTCCTTTATATTTAAGAGACCTGAATTAATACCTGTGCATCCCCCACCCCCCCAGAGAACATTACAACCTCCAGTGCATCATCCCAGGAGGTAGAAGCGGCAGAGCAAAAGGGCCAGGGAGCCAGGGAGAGGCATAGAGAGGCCAAGATGAGGGTCTTACAGAAAACATGGAGGTGAAATATGGGGGACAGTGACCAAAGGACACCTCTCATAAACTACGATCCTAAAGATAACACCAGTCGTACTTTAAAACTGGAAAATAATGTTGGTAAAGAAGGTGAGTTGAATTGAAGGTCTGAGTTGAAAGGGCACTTCCGCGAAAGAGAAAAGGACTCACTGTTTTTTCCAAGGCCTACCTTGAGATTTTAAATATTTCATGTATTTTCACATGTTAAGTAGGCAGAAAACAAAAGGAAAGTAGGAGTTCTTACAGAAAACATATTGCAAAGGACATTTATTGCAAAGTATAAGCATTAAATGTTCACCACTTCCCTTATGCAACACTTAAAATTTATTGAGCAGCTATTCTGTGCCAAGCCTTGTGTGAGAAGTGATATAACCAACCAGACATGATTAACACACCAATCCTGACCTCAGTCGATTTACTGCTTGGCAGGGCAGACAGACAAATAAGCAGACACTGGAATACAAAAGGCAAGTAAGTGATAGGACCATAGAACTTTAATACGGTAATATGAGCAAGCAACTGAGCTTGCAGTATCTGGGATATCATCACAGACATTTCTCGAGTTACATCTTGAAGCCCGAATGGCAGGTTGCCAGAAATGGAGTTCTGAAGAGATGAGGGGGAAGCTACTTCAGGTGAAGGCACTGCCTGAGCAAAGGCACGGGATTATGAAAGAACACTAATGGGAGGTCTGGAAAATTGTGAGAAGTTAATGTGGCTGCAGTTAGAGGACCAAGGGTGGTGGCTGTTACATTAGCTCACTATAATAACATTGAAAGTAGTTTTTATAACAAGGTAGTTCCATGTAAGCTAATGCCAGGCCAGAATGCAGGTTGAGAAAGGCTGGGTCTAAGAGAGTGAAAGTTTCTGTATATGACAGAGGTTATTAAAGATAATAGAGAGAGACTTTGTATCAGAATGATAGACAATATAGCCAAACTCATCATTTTTAGAGTTTAAAGAAGCCTCTACAACATAGAGATGTAGCCAAATGGATCATTTCACCAAGCAGTGCTAAGTGCTTTTGGAAGATCAGATGAAACTTGGAGAAACAGGAAGTAACTGTCGTAGAATAAACAGAATGAATCAACAGAAAAATCTGTGCTACCCTCTGGGACTTTCTTTCCAAGAAAACGTCTAAGGAAAAGTATAGCGTGTGGAGTCTGAAAACCTGGGGCTTTGAAGTTTGGCTCTGCCATTTACCAGCTACATGGCCGCGGACAACTTAACCTCCAGAAGCCTCAACTGACTCGAGTGGAAATTGTGAAGATGACACAGCAAAAGGCCCAGCACCATGCTTGGCACCCACTGTGAACCCCCAGTGTGATGGTTATCACTGCTCTGATCTCAGGGGGATCACTCAGAACATGTAACTAAAGTTGCTGCCTTCTTAAGAACAACTCCGGCATGATCCCTTTGGAATAAGCCATGCTCACCGTGAACCCTCCGTGGAGCGCAGGGGTGTATTTAGTGGGAGGGAGTGTGTCTATGGACAGGCGAGCAACTGTGGATGGACTTGGGATGGATGCATCTGTTGAAAATCAGGTTTCAGTGTTGACTGATGCATTGACCTAAGGCCTCTGAAAGTATCTGTTGTGCCTCACTTTGCGGATGAAGCTCGGGTCGCCTGGAACCAGCCCTGTCAGTCCAGTCCTTCTGTCAAGAGTGCTCTGGAAAGCAGGCTTTCCCTCTTTTAGTTTCTGGTAGCACTCTAGGTCAAAAAGAAGACAAGCAGCTCTGCAGCTCTCACGGGCTGGCCCGCACGCTGCACTGTGCTTCTCCAGCTAGGGTGCCAGGTTCTCCATGCAGAAACAAAGAAGAGTGCTGGGCCCATTGCAAAGGTTTAAGAGAGTTTTACATTGAAATGGTTTTAGAACAAAGAAAAGGAAATTCTACTTCATTTAGTGGGTGAATGATAACTGTGCAGCTTTTTCTCCATGTTGGATAGAGACTGCCAATTCGCAGTGAAGCCCTGGATCCCGTGAAAGGTAAGCTCCCCCAGGGCAGGGTCATCTCTGTCTGGTTCTTCACATCCTTACTGCCAAGCGCTTTGTCTGCACCCAGGAAGTGTCTGCTGAACGAACGAAGGAAAGGGTGGTATTGAAAGGGGTTGGGTGTGCTCACAGATGGCAGAGCCTTAACATAACCCGAGGGAAAGTTGATAAGTATTTTGGGGAGACACTGGCTTCTTTTTGTGGGCACTGAGGTAACAGCTGCCACACTGTCCCACTAAATATTCCTTAGGAGAATCCCTGAGCAGATGAGGTTCCTAGCAAGTCCAGGTGGGTAGGTTTATAGAGTTCACGTGTGAATGGACATTGTCACAAAAAAAGACTGAAGGAACGAATCAAAATGACAGGGAGGTTTTACATTCCTCCTTCAACATGAAACCCAGAGGCCTTCGGATCATTCCCTTACTCTTTTCCATCGCCAGCCATTTTTTTTTCCTCTCTCAAAATTCCCCATTTGTTGCATAATTGAGAAGCCTCACTCAGAGCTTGCCTTGTGAAGCGGAACCCACTGAGGGGTGATGTTTTCTATTTAAGGCAGAGCTTGGAAGTTGCCAACTGATTTTCAAACAAGACTGAAAGGCAAATCCTGGTATCACGTTTTGTCTCTTTGACTTTTTAATTTCTTGCCTCAGCCCTTCAACAGCAGCCTGGTGATAACTAACTGAGGTGGGAGCATTTGCATGGGTGATATTTCTTTAGCAGGCAAAATTTAGGCATTTTTATTTTGTTATTACATTTAAGAAATAATGCCTCACATCTACATATATGAATAAAACTAGAAATCCCATGTTATAGAACTTTTGTTACTATAAGAGGTCTCTGTGTGAGGGATTTTAACAGTATGCAATTTTGATAACATATCATTTTAAGAGCAATACCTGTTTTCAGTGATTTTTGGCACTTTTTCTCATTCACTTCAAATATTTCTAATATTTTACATAATGGTTTAGAGCATATTTTTGTCATCATATTTAAATCCTCTGAGAGGCAAAGGGACTTGACTTCTATGCTTTAACCAGCCTGTGGATATGGGCTTGCCCTGGGAAGAGACATGACCTTGGGTCTATGGCTGTTTCCAGTGCAAGGCAAGTCCCAGAGAAGGATTCAGCTGAGTGATGGGTGCCAACACTCCCAGGAGCTGGGGGTGTGTGCTTAAACCCAGGGTTGGGGCTCTGGGGGGCAGGTGCACCGTGGCCTCCATTAGATATGGGGGTGGGACAAGTGTCTGTGACTCTGCCCAGGGCTCCGGGCCTCTCCACTTCATCATAGTGGTTCATCTTTAATTTTAAAATTAGTTTCAAACTTTTAAATCATGACATATGCCATACTACGATCTATTGTATAACAAAGATACCACCTCCAAAATCTTGGAAGCCCCAAGAATCTCCCTAATCGCATCCTTCCGTCCAGAGGTAACTGCTGACCTGTTTTGGTGTTCAATCAGTTCCTGACTGTGCTTGAAAGGTTTTTTCTATAAGGACACCACTCAGATTAGAGTAGGAGACACGATTCTGCCCACCAGATTTTTTTCCCCTTACAAACAGTAAGAGTTTATTACAAGAGTTCCTCAGCACTTCTCCGCTTACCGTCCACAATGTCTGCAATGTCCATTCACTGATACAGCGCTGTTGTCCACGTGGCCAGCAAGCTGCACTCTCACAAACATCTTCTGTACGTGTGTCCTTAAGCTCTCCTCTATACACACTTTAATAGCTTGCTAACGCCACGTAAATGCCTATTGCAATCAATATGTTTTTCAGTTTAGCTTTGTTTTTGAGCTTTATCTATATGGAGTCATTCCACTTCACATTGTCTTTATATAATCTTTGCTTAATAAGATCTAATAAAGTTTACTTTCATTTTGAAGCCTGTAGCTGTGTGGCTCATTTATTTTCTTTATTACTATTCCATTGTATGATGATTTATTATGAAATGTCACTGATTGGTTTTACAGGGCCTTGCGCAGTTGGTTGGACTTTTGGTGTTAACTTGTACACGAGAATCTGTGTTTGAAAAAGAGGTTTTATGTTCACCCAGAGCTTCAATCTCCAGTTGTTGAATTCCAGCTACTGTGACAAAGCAGACACAAATATCTTATTCAAGTAGGAAATTTTTTAATACAAATGTTTTCCTTATACTACTTAATCAGACTCTACTGACCCACAAAAGATCATTAGTTTTTGTCAGATCATAATTAATTCTAAAAATTAACATTTTATAATTGTTAAATTACAGCTCTACAGTTAAAAGACTAAATAAGGGAATAGCATCTTTTTGAAAAATGAGGTCAAAAGGACAAGCAAGAATCGATAAAAACTATGGTATATAGAAACAGATTCTGTGAATAACCCTGGCCACCATCTCTGCATTCTATTGCTCCGATCCCCGAACATGGGGGTTCAGCCCAGAGCACACCTATACAAAACAATATGTTGAGCTTCAGCCCACAACTCTAATAATGAGGCATTTGGCTACTTGTTTGGGCTTTTAGGTTGGACTTCTGTTGTGAATAGTCTTGCAAAAAGATTAATTTGCAAAGCATAGCATTGAGGGAAATGGCCTTTCTCTAGTGGTTTTCCTGATGCAGAAGAAATTCCTATAAGAAACCTTGGCTTTCAGCATAATCTCCAGTGGCAAACCACAGAACATATCAATGGCTTAACCCTCTGCTCACCAAGATTTAACCGAAACTCTGGAGAGCAAAAGTCCCAGTAGGGGCTTGTTCAAGAATGATTTTAAAACATCTAAGACCGCTAAGTATTCTCAATCCAGGGAAATTTCTCTGAAGTAGGACACAGATTGAAGACCTGGACGTGTCTTTCATTCCCCATGAGCTCAAATCTGGTAAGCTCTCAGGAACAATGGCTGTTTTCCAAGAGGTTAAAAGCAAAAAGTTTTCTCTTTTTCTTTTCTGAGGAATAGTTTTCTCTAATTTTTAATTCTTTTAGACTTTGTGTATTAGGGTCCAAAGTCAGTAATGTCCATATAATTTGTTTAAAATGAGACTGATAAGAAATACAGTAAAGCATTCAAACATGAATTACTTTGTGTGCGTGTGCTTGCAGAATTCAATGATCTCTAATCAGCCAACAGAGAGATTAACTGCAATCTTGCTTGGCATGTGTGACTGTGTGTGTGTGTGTGTATGTGTATGGAGACTGGGCAGCAAGAAAAAGCCTATGCTTCCAAGTCCTATTCCTCTAAGAAAAGTAATCTGTGAGAAAGGCAGAGAAAGGTTAGAATCAAATGGAACCCAGAACCCTTGCCCAGGTCAGGACTCAGACTGTAACCAGTCTGAGACAGCATTCTGGGCCTGGATTTCCTACCAAATGCGCTCAGCCACCCTGAGATGGGAGCTCTGCTCTCCCTAGCTGCACCAGTGACTTTATAACTCCACGGACTGAGAAACTACTACAGAAATGATGACATAAATCAAAACAACAATTTTAATACTTTTAGGTGCACCTAGAGGTATGTTTTGAAATTATTATAATCTGCCTATGTCTGTTATTTAATACATTTAAGAGAACTTGACATTTTGTACTTGGGATTTTAATTTGAAAGGTTTAACACTAGTCTTGTGATTTTCATGAGAAAGGTCGGCATTTACTTAGTTTGTAAACAGCACTTGAACGTTTAAAGGAATCAGGTATTTTGAACCTCTCTGCTCGGGTTTCTCAGCACCGTTTTTTGCTGAGAGGAGTTCAGTCTGCTAACCGTCTGGGTCTGCACTGTTAGATGCAGGAGAGCCTTGAGATGCACTGAAATTAGCGATACAAGTCATGATGTACCAAGATCCTTTTTAACATTAAAAAACTCAGCGAACAAACAAAATTAGGCTTTCCTGGGAAACTAATTCCCCCAATTTCGAGAAAATAAAAGTGTTTGGAATACTGTATCCAAGTTCAGTGCAGAAAACAGAATTCACTCCAGCTATCGGAGTAGAAAGGGCTTACTACAGGAATTTGGGCGCTCACACACTGGAGGAAGAGTTGGTGGAGCTTACGGCCTTCACATCTGCCACTATCACGGCTGCCAACACTGACAAGGCTGGTGACTGGACGCAGGTTCACCGGCATCTTCTGGGATCTGCTTTCCAACCACAATAGCAACAGGAAAATGGTCTCTTTCTTCCCACCCAACTGCATCACACTGGCAAAGCTGTCATGGAGAATGGAAGGGCAGATGGAGTGCTTCCTGGATGTGTTGTGTTAGGTGGCTGTACATGGTTTTCCAGTGGACCTTTTAAAAATGTCTGTAACCTAAGTTAGCTGTCTACCTAATGATTCTTTTCATTACATAGAAATGATTTCCTCTTGACATTTGTGAGCAAACACATTGCAGAAAACAGGCTTTACTGGTCTCCTAGTTATGGATTGTATTTCAGGTACTACTTTTCCCCCCACTAGGCAATATTCCCCAGAGTATGGTTCTCAGAGGAAACGTGATACCATTAGGTCACACCTGTACCTTCCAGTTCCCTGTTGGAGTTGTATTTAGTTTTCTACTGAGTAGAATTAATTTCATAACATGGCTGAAGACTGCTCCATAAAGAGCTTTATCAACAGCATAAAGGGACACGAAGTCCAAAACTCACTTGCAGAATTCACTTCTCCTTCTCTGCATTCTTACTAACAATTTAATCTTGTAGTTGGCATTTTGATCTAGGACAGAGGTTTAGAAATTTCTTCTTTTAATTTGATTTTGCTCTACATAATGGTGTTAAGAAGTAGCAATCAGAATTGTTTCCTTCTGAGTTATAAAAAACAAAATAATAGTAGCTTAAACCCCATTAAGTTTTATTTCCCTCTCATGTGTGTGACGTCTGAAGATAAGTGGCCCAGAGCCTGTGGGACGAGGTCCCTCTCAGGTCACCGTCCTGCCACACCAGAGAGTGGTCTCCATTTTTGTGGTCCAGGTGGCATCAGCATTCCAGGCAGAATGGATGATGAGGGCAAAAACGGGGAAAACACACTCGCCCACCTGTATCATAAAGAAGGTTTTGAGAAGCTATCGAATTATATTTACATCACACTGGTCAGCATTTAATCATATGCCTTCACTCAGCTGCAAGTAAGGCAGAGAAATGTAGTCTTCATTCCAACACATGTCCTGTTAAAATTCTACTGTTTTGGAAAGATGTGAGAAAGGGTGTAATTAGGGTGATGTGTGGTCCACCACGCCCAACCTGCATACAAACATAAAATATTTACTGGTTCAGAATATTCTTTAAAAAATATTTTTCTTTTTCAGAAAGAAATTTATCTTTACTATGTCACTGACCTGACATTATTTATCCATACTTTTTTTATTTGAGAGAGAATTTTAAAAAATCCTAACCCAAGGATGTTTTTCATTGATTCTTTTAGAGAGAAAGGAAAAAGGGGAGGGAGGGGAAGAAGAGAGAGAGAGGGAGAGAGAGAAAGTGAGAGAGAGAGAGAGTTTGGTGGCCTCCCTCACATGGCTGGACTGGGGATTGAACCTGCAATGAAGGTATGTGCCCTGACCTGGAATCAAACCCAGAATCTTTTGGTGTAGGGATGACGCTTCAACCAACTGAGTAACCCAGCCAGGGCATTATCCTCACTTTTAAAAGAGAATTACATATTCACTATTTCCACCTGGTTAACAGAACACACTATTCCTGCGGCCAACCTACCAGCCAGAAAAGGAGTTCTTTCACTCTTTGCCCTTGGGAGGCTCTCCTGATTTGAGTGCTTCAGGAGGCGGGAGTTTGGTGTGAAAATGGGCAGAGCAAGGAACTGTGGGGTTGTGGATTACAGGTCAGCAGATGAAAAGTGAGGGAAACCTGAGGCTTGGGGAGGAGCTGGAGTGGGCAAGGAGGCTCAGCAGGTTTCTCCTCAGCTCTTATCACCACTGTTCCAGGAGTTTGCTTTCTGCTCTAAGGTGACACCTGGGGCAATGCAAAGCAAGGGAATATGACTGTAGGCAGAGGTTCAAGCTTGAACACCCCTGGGTGGTGGCAGACAGATCTGTAAGAGGGAGGAAGTAATCACTACCTTTTGTGGAGTACCTAATTTTGAAAACATCTTATTTTATTCCCTCAAAAATCCTATGAAGTAGTAATAATCAACTCTATTTTACCAAAGAGGTAAACTGACACTCAGAAATTTATTTTTTCATTTTTAAATATATTTTATCGGTTAAACTATTACAAGTTTTTCCTTTTTGCCCCCCTCTGCCCAGTACCCTCATTCTCTCTAGCGGTCCCTCCCCTTTAGTTCATGTCCATGGGTCTTGCATATAAGTTCTTTGGCTTCTCCATTTCCTAATTCTAAACCTCCCCTTGTCCATTTTGTACCTATCAATTATGCTTCTTAATCCCTACACCTTTCCCACATTCTCCCCTTCCCAGGTGACAACCTTCTAAATGATCTCCATACCTGTGATTCTGTTCCTGTTCTGCTTATTTGCTTAGTTTGTTTTTTTTAGATTCAATTGTTGATAGTTGTGAATTTGTTGTCATTTTAATGTTCATACTTTTGATCTCTTTCTTAATTAAGTCCCTTTAACATTTCACATGATAACGTTTTGGTGATGATAAACTCCTTTAGCTTTTCCTTGTCTGGGAAGCACTTTATCTGCCCTTCCATTCTAAACGACAGCTCTGCTGGACAGAGTCACCTAGGTTTACTGCCGGAAAGACTAATGCAGGTGCTTAATTTTCATTGCTTTGAACACACCTTGCCAGCCCCTTCTTGCCAGCAAAGTTTCTTTTGAGAAATCAGCTGACAGTCTTATGGAAACTCCTTTGTAGTAACTCCCTGCTTTTCTCTTACTGCTTGTAAAATTCTTTGTCTTTAACCTTTGGCATTTTAATTATGATGTGTCTTGGTGTGGTCCTCTTTGGTCCAATTTGTTGGGGACTCTGTGCTTCCTGAACTTGTATACATGTCTGTTTCCTCCACCAAATTAGGGAAGTTTTCTTTCATTATTTTTTCAAATAAGTTTTCAATTTCTTGCTCTTCCTCTTATCCTCTGGCACCCCTATGATCCAGATGTTGGTTTTGGAGGTGCCACAGAGGCTCCTTATACTATCCTCATGTTTTTGTATTCTTTTTTCTTCTTGCCATTCTGGTTGAATGCTTATTTCTTCCTCATGTTCCAAATCACTGATTTGAATCTACAGGGAACCAACAGTGGCTTGATCCCCCCACTGTTGGTTCCCTGTAGATTTTTGTTTATTTCACTTAGTTTAACTTGTATTTCTTCCTCTATGTTGTTTCCATACTCAATGAGTTCTGTGAGCATCCTGATCACCAGTGTTTTGAACTCAACATCTGATAGGTTGGTTATCTCTGTATCGTTTAGTTCTTTTTCTGGGGTTTTGTCCTGTTTCATTTGGGCCATATTTCTTTGTCTCCTCAATTTGGCAGCTCCCCTGTGTTTGTTTCTGTGTATTAGGTATAGCTGCTTTGACTCCTTGTCTTAGTAACATGGCCTACTGTTGAAAAGACACCTGCAAATTGTGTGGGGCAGAGCCTTAGGTAATTGCCAGGGTAGGGTCATCTGCTTCAATGCTTTGTAGCTCTGTGTGGGGAAAGGGCTCAGAGAGGGGACAATGCTGCTGCCTGTGGCTTCTGGAGGTTTGCCTGGCACTTACCCTGTGTGACCGGCACCCTTCCAGCTGTTTCCCTGGTGCTAATCCCAGAGTGCATGGGTCTGTGAAAGTCCCATTTCTGTGCAGGACCTGTAAGCTGAGTCTCCTGAAAATCGGCAGTTTCTTTCACCATCCCAACTGCTGCTGGTTTTTATAGCCAGAACTTATGGGGATTTATCTTCCTGGTGCTGGAACCCAGGGCTGGGAAGTCTGGCCCAGGGCTGGGTTCACTCCCTCCCAAGGAATCCCTCCTGATTTGTATGCAGCACACGTGAATGTGGGACCACACATCCCACCACCGCCACCTCTCTGTGCCACACCGTGTTGCCACCACATCCCCATGCCTCTCTGCCTGTCTCCGCATCTCCACCCCTTCCACCTGTCTGGAAGAATGTGGCGTCTTTAAATCCTTGGTTGTCGGACTTCCATATAGCTCCATTTCTGATGGTTCTGGGTGTTACTTGTTTTGAGGTCTATTTTTAATTCTTTCTGTGGTTGTGTGAGGAGGCGAAGTGTGTTTACCTACCCCTCCATCTTGAACCAGAAGTCAGAAATTTAAAATAACTCCCCAGAGTCATACAGCTAGTGAGAGGCAGTCAGAATTCAGAAAAACTCCTGGTAAAGATGGTGAAGCAAGCAAATGCTGTGCTCACCTCCTGCTGTGACCCATCACAATTAGAACTAAATTACAGAATTACAGAACCCACTGAGAACCACCTGAAGACTGGTAGAACAGAAACCCTATAACTAAGAATATAAAGGAGCAGTCACATCGAGACTGGTAGGAGAGATGGATGAGAAATGGTCTGGTCCCAAACCCACAGGTGATAAATAAGAATTGGAAAGTCCCCTCTGAGGGGCAAGGGGTCCCAGCCCAACACTGGGCAACCCAGCACAGGGCACTAGGGCCAGGAAGAGGATCCCACACAACATCAGACTGTGAAAACCAGCAGGGATTGTGTTTAAGTGAGACAGAGGGCTGCTGGGATCCTAGGCGTTTCTCTGGGGGGCCCACTCATAGACTCACTTGCTTACAAACTCTGTCACCCTAAGCTCCAGTGCAGGAGAGACAGTTTGACCAGTGTCAGGGGCATATGGGGAGGAACTGAATTGACAGCTTCAGGGTGGGGACTTGGGGGGCATGGGTTAGGGCAGCTCTCTCAGGATGGCGGCACGAGCAGGCCTCTTGGCACCTGTTTTGAGCTCCGCCACAACCCAGCCATCAGGCACAGGTGGGCACCAAATCTGCGCTCTCTCTCCGTTAACCTAGGTAACATCGTTTGCACTTCTTGCCCTGGTGATTCCCTGAGATGCCCCCCAGCCCCAACTCAAACACCTGGGCCACTTCAAGCAGTCTGCCTAGGCTCGAGTTGTAGACTTTCCTAAAATCTCTCAAAGATCTACAAACACCAGTGGCTGGCCTCAGCATGCACTGTATATATCTCATGAGAAGTGGCCTCAAGCTCAGCACAGGTGACAACTGATCTCAACCTGCATTGTAACTGCCATCAGGCCACCCCAAACCTGTTGTCATAAGTTGCAGCCAGTGTTAGCTTGGCATTTAGCTTCAATTAAGCAGCTACACAACTGTTTCCTAAGCAAAAGACACAGGGTGGTTGAATGGATTAAAAAATAATACCTGTACATAGGCTGCCTACAAGAGACCCATTTCACATTGAAAAACACACACAGACTGAAAATAAAGGGATGGAAGAAAGTATTTCATACAAATGAAAATAAAAAAAATGCTGGGGTGCCATATTTATATTAGGCAAGATGGAATTTAAAGCAAGGGCTGTAACAAAAGACAAAGAAGGACATTTCATAATGATAAAGGGATCAATCCAACAAGAGGATACAACTCTCATAAACATCTAATTATATACAGCGAATATTGATGGATATAAAGGGAAAAGATAAACAAAATTTATAAACATTTAGCCAGACTCAGCAAGAAAAAAAAGAGAGAAGACACAAGTAAATAAAACCAGGTATGAAAGAGAAGTGACAAGTGACAACACAGATATACAAAGGACTATCAGGAAATACTATGAACAATTGACCTCTCTGGTGTGGCTCAGTGGATTGAGCACAGGTCTGAGAACCAAAGGGCTGACATTTCAATTCCCAGTCAGGGCACATGCCTGGGTTTTGGGCCAGGTCCCCAGCACGGGGCGCCTGAGAGGCAACCACACATTGATGTATCTCTTCCTCTTTCCCTTTTCCTTCTCGTCTCTCAAAAAATAAAAATAAGTAAAACCTTCTTTGAAAAGGAAATACTATGAACAATTATATGCAAACAAATTGGATAACCTGGAAGAAATGGGTAAATTTCTAGAAACATAAAATCTTCCAAGGCTAAATCAGGAAAAAAACAGAAAATTGGAACACACTGATAACTACTAACAAAATTGAATCACTAATTAAAAAACTCTCAACAAATGTATGCCTGGTACCAGATGGCTTCAGAGTCAAATTTTATCAAACATGTAAAGAAATTAATACTTATCTTTTTCAAACTATTCTACAAAACTGAAGAAGAGGGAAGCTACCAAACTCATTTACAAAACCAGCATTACCTGATACCAAAACTAGACAAAAACACTACAAAAAAGAGAAAACTACAGGGCATATTCCTGATGAACACAGACATGAAAATTCTCAACCAAATATTAGCAAAGCAAATTCAGCAATACATGAAAAAGACCATACACTATGATCAACTGGAGTTTATTCCCAGGATGCAAATCTTGTTTAATACCTATAAATCAATTACCATGATATGCCACACAAATACTCTGAAAAATCATAATATCATATTGACACATGCAGAAAAAGCACTTGAGAAAATTCATGGTACAAACTTTCAGCAAAGTGGGAATAGAGGGAATCTGTCTCAACATAATAAAAGGTCATATACAGTAAAACCACAGCTAACATCCTGCACAATGGTGAAAAGCGGAAAGCTCTTTTTTTAAGATCAGTAACAGATAAGGATGTCCACTTTCACCACTTTTGTTAAACATAGTATTAGAAGTCCTAGCTTCAGCAATCAGACAAAAAAAAAAAGAAGGCATCTAAGTTGAAAAGAAAGAACTAAAACTGTCTTTATTTGCAGATAACATGGTACTGTATAGAGAGAACTGTAAAGAATCCACAAAGAAACTACTAGAATAAATGACTTCATTAAGGTAGGAGGATATATTCAGAAATTGGCTGCATTTTATAAACCATAAGGAGCTATCAGAAAGAGAAGTTGATAAAACAAACCCACTTACAACTGTATCAAAAGGAATAAAACATCTAGGAATAAATTTAAACAAGGAGGTAAAAGACTTGCAGTGTGAAATCTATTAAGGCATTGAAGAAAAAAATTGAAAATGATACAAATAAAGGATGTGCCACGCTCAAGGCATTAACACTGTTAAAATGTCCCTATTATCCCTGAAGACCTACAGATTCAATGCAATCCCTATCAAATATCAATGGTGTTTTTCACTGAATCAGAACAAACAATCCAGAAATGTACATGGAACCGCAAAAGACCCTGAATAGCCAAAGCAATCTTGAGAAATAAGAACAAAGTTGAAGATATCATGCTACCTGATATCAAATTATACTACAAGCCTATAGTAATCAAAACAACATGGCACTGGCATAAAAACAGACACATAAATCAATGGAACAGAATTGTGAACCCGGAAAAAACCATACACCTGTATGGTCAATTAATGTATGACAAAGGAGGCGATGGGATAAAGATGGTTTCTTAAAGGGGGAAACTGGACAGATAGATGCAAATGAATGAAACTGGATCACTTACTTTCTTACACCATATAGACGGATAAATTTAAAGTATATTAGACTTAAATGTAAGGCCTGAAACCATAAATGTCCTAGAAGAAAACAGGCAGTAAACTCTCTGACATCGCCGTTACTAAAATTTTTTTGGATCTGTCTCCTCAGGCAAGGGAAACTAAAACAGTAACAGATAAAAGATGGCACCACATCAAACTGAAGAGTTTTTGCACAACAGAAGAAACCATCAACAAAAAGAAAAGACAACCTATCGAATGGGAGAAGATATTTGCCGGTGATACGTCCGATAAGGAACAGATATATTTTGTAAATATAAGGAACTCACAATACAACTTAACACACACAACCACCCCCTGCCCCCGCCAAACAATCCAATTAAGAAATGGGTAGAGGAGGTGAACAGATTATTCCTCCAAAATGGACCTACAAATGGTTGACAGACATATGAAAAGATGCTTAACATCACTAATCATTAGGGAAATGCAAACCAAAACCACAATGAGGCACCACCTCACACCTGCTAGAATGGTTATCATCAATAAACAGCAAGCGTTGGCGGGGATGTGGAGGAAAGGAGGCCTTGTGCGCTGTTGGTGGATTGTAAATTGGTGTAGTCACCATGGAAAAGAGCATGGAAGCTCCTGGAAAAGTTAAAAATAGAACTACTGTATGACTCAGCAACCTGAAGAAATCTAAAACTCTAATTTGAAAGGACATACACTGCTGTTCACTGCAATATTACGTACAGTAGCCAAGATACGGAAGCAACCTAAGTGTCCATCAATGGAGAAATGGATGAAGGAGATGTACACATATACAATGGAATATTACTAATAAAAAAGAACGAACTCCTGCTGTTTGTGACATGGATGGGCCTAGAAAGTATTATTTAAATAAATTAAGTCAGAGAAAGACAAACACTATGTGATTTCACTTATATATGGAATCTAAAAAACAACATAAATGAACAAAAAAACAGAAACAAAACTCACAGGTACAGGGAACAGATGGTTGCCAGATCGGAGGGAGGTGGAGGATGGGGTGAAAAATGTGAAGGGATTAAGAAGTACAAATTCATAGCTACAAAATAGTCACCGGGTGTAAAGTACAGCCTAGAGAACACAGTCATTCGTATTGGAACGACCGAGTACAGTGTCAGATGGGTGCTGGACGTACTGAGGCGATCACTTCTTAAACGGTATATGTAATCACTGTTGTTCACCTGAAACTAACAGAACAGTGTATGTCAACTGAAAAATGTTCTAAGGTATTTTTTGAAGAAAGAGGGCACCTTTCTTCCTAACCCTTAAAACTGTGAGGACTAATGATTCCTGGGGGGAAAAAAAAGTCAGAATCCAAACCCAGGTTCTCCCTACTCAGCTACATTGATGTCTCATCCAGGACAGTGAAGGTTTTCCCAACCATCTCAGGCTCGGGTCACCTGTCTTCCAAGACATTTTGGCCAATGAAGGTGTAACCTGGATTTCGTAACTAGTAGTTGAAGGTGAAATGTGGCAGATATCAAGGAGAGAATGAAAAAGGGACAGGAGCTTCTGAAATGATTTTATTCCACCCTTATTGTTCAGTTAAACACCAGCTTTATACCGTCTTCTTTTATTAGCATTCTCCTGGAAATCACGAGTGCCGCTGCAGCTGCAGCTCCTCGCCCTCCCATCGCTCTCGGCCCCACGTTTCCGCGGGCTCTGCCTGGGTGCAAACGGCCCTGGCGGCACAGCGGCTCCTTTCGCCCCCACCCTGTGAGAGAACGCGGTTATCCTCCAGGCCAGAGGGAATCGGTTTGCTAAAAACGTTGAATTCTTCCTTCTCTGAGCGTCCCTACACAGGGCAGGCAAGGTTGGGTGGCTCCGCCGCAGCCCCTTTTCTTGCTCAGGAAAACCCTGACTTTGCGTGTTCCCCCTCAACGAGGATCCGGGAGGCAGGCCTGACCCTGAGTGCAATGTGGCTGGTTTTGACACACTGGTTTCACTTTTCACACCAGGAGTGGACTTTAGGGGTGGACGAGTGATGTCCTTCCAGGCAATCTAAAATGAGAGATGTCTGATGGAGGCTTCTGGGAAAGAGTTATTTATTTATTATAAACAGATGCAAGAGAGAACGTTACTCTGGCCTGTGGCAATGGCTCCGTAGAGACGGGCGTTTGGAGCTGCTGCTACCACTTTGTCAACATGAAAAAAAATCAGCCAGGACACAGAAGGTAGCAGGTCGAGAATGGCGGAGCAGAAACTCGGCAGGAATCTGGGCTCTAGACGACTTTACTCAACTGATACAATACGAAAGCCTGCATCTAGACCCTGTCTTCCTGTTACATGAAGACCTTCATGTCTTTGTTACAATAAAAGCATTTATTGTTTAAGCCATTTTGAGTTGAACTTTTTTTGATATTCAAATGTAAATAAAGCATCCTATGTGATAAGCTTAAGCAGGAGAAATAGAACATGAGATGACATGCTACTTAACATGTTCATACATATTGATTTTTATAAAAAGCTACTTCTGCAATAGCAAAAACAGATTACTTTTTTTTTTTAAAATTAGGAACTGAAAAAAATATCCAATTAGAGCAAGGGGTAAAAGAAACACATTCCTGAGAAAAATTTTTGATCAATTTTCTAAATGTTAGAATTTTCATGCACAGTTATCAGTTCTGACAACTCCTGGCTAAAAATGAAGATTCTCTTCTTAGTTCTGTGCTTCTCACCCATTTCAGGGGAGCGACATACTCCAGAAGATCCTTATGCGTCTAGAGCTCCTTAACCTTCACCGTAAAGTTGATGAATTCATTTCCCAGGTGAAGCAAAGTTGTCGGTAAACTGTGACTGTCACAATGAAGCCAGTTTCACTAAGATCTGCGAGCAATTACTCATAACGGCGCCTCTCACTGGCTTTCTGCTCCAGCAGACTTTTCCATACAGGTATGTTGAAAGGTATAATTAAAAATGTAACCCCTCCCCCTCCTTTTTCTAAAACAAACACCCAAGGGATTAGTCGTTTCTGGGAAGAAGATCCTATTATAGCTGTGAGAAAATCCGCAACAGTTTGGACTTGTTTCTCATCCCTTGCCAGATGTGTTGTGCGTTAGCAGCATACAGGTGAAAACCAGGCTTCTTAGAGATTTAACTGCGTCTTGATGTTGAGATTTATGAGGTCTGATCAGCCGGATGCGAGGATGTCTGCTGCTGCCTCAACCTGCTTCTCTGGGCTAATGACTACCTTTCAGTCATTGTCCTGTCTGCAGATTAGCAGCGCTCCAGGTGGGGATGGAGCAAAACACTCAGGAGCTAGTCCTCAACCCACTGGAATCACTGATGTTCTGATTTTCCCGACTCTTCATGACTAACTCTGGCTATAGTTAGATGAACTGGAGTAGACTGGGAACCAGGTAAACAGATTGTGTCCTCTTGTTTGTGGCCCTAGGTGTGTGACCTGCAGCATTCTGCTCTATCCTTTCCTGGAGACTTCACAATGCGCACCGCCTATTAGGGACCCTGAGGAATCTAGCAACCAAGATCTTTGCAATCTTTGTGTAACTTGGCCCTTCTTAAATTTAAGTATGGGGTATTTCTTTTCACATAAGGACTTGTGTTGAGGTAGACATTCAAAATCACATTTCTGGGCCGTATCTGTTTTCCTCATTTCTGCCTGGCCTTCTGAGGCATGGGTCAAGTGCATGTATAAAATGGGTAGGTGAGGGGAAAGTTGGGGCTTTTAACTGAACCAAATGTAAGGCGAAATTCAAAAAAGATGGACCAAAAAATAAAAGCAAAGACACCCCTCCCCCCAACCAGGGAACTCCACAAAATTTAGTTCACATTTATTGAGGACATACTGTCAGGTACTGTTTCAAGTGCTTTATAATTATAAAAAGTTAATCTTCCAAACAACCCAATGAGGTAACAGCTACTTTCATTCACATGTAACAGATAAAGAAAGATAGCTGAGGCTCAGAGAGGGTGGGAAGCTTACCCCAACCAGTAAGTGGAGAAGTCACAATTTGAGCTGGGGCGGCTGGTTCTAGAATCGGTTCTCTTCAACATTTTCAGACTGCCCTCTCAACTCTCCAGAGGAGCACAAGCCAAAGAGACCCCACATTTCCCCAGTATGGAGATACAAGTCTGTCATTCCTAGTTCCCACAGAACCTTGTCACCCCCCACTCCTCTTCCTATAGCCCCTCTGTACTTTCTAGCTATGAGACTTTGGAATGTGCCTTAACCTCCACCTGTTCAGGTTATTTCACATATAAAATGTAAAATATATATATACATACTTCATGAGGATGCTGTCAGCCATGCCCATTATGTCCATTCTGGTTGAGCTAGTCTCACAAGTCTCTGCCTATTGACCCTGCTCTGCCCTCTACTCTGTCAACCTTTAAAGACAGGTAACATGGCACCGTTCTTCAGGCTAACCATCACCCGATTCTTCAACTGTGTCTCCCAAACTAGGGCTTTCAGGATGCCCTCCCTTCTGCTCATGTTTTCAACAGCTCTTAGGCCAATGAGGGGCATTTTGAGAGCTTTGAATAAATCATAAAAAGAGAGAGCATTTGTTCTTATGGTCCTTAAAAAGATGAATTTCATAAGAGATGAAACAGTCAGGATCAGTATAAACTAAAATGTTAAACCTAAACCAGAATTTTATTTTGAAAAGTTTGCTTCCTTTTTTATCTGTTTTCCTTCCCAGAATGAACATGTTAATGCAACAGTTACTGAGTCTTAAGATGGGCCAGTTCCAGGGTTGAGTTGGGCATTAGTTGAATGAATGATTGCATATTTTTCTTCTCTGTCACTTTAATAAGAACTGAGTCCTCTGATGCAAGAAGATACTCTAAGGCGGATTTAACCAGATGACCTCTAAATTCCTTCTTAATCCTCAGATTCTGTGACTCAAGGCGTCTGCAATTTTGCTCAAAGTAAACATACACTGAAGTCCTCCTCATTCCGATGCAGTAAGTTCATTACATATGTTATTTAAAGGAAATTTCATTTATAACTGTAGTGCACATAAATTATAGACATGATTTCCCATTTCCCTTTTCTTCTCAGGGATTGTGTCTTCAGAGCGTGATTGCATTGGTTTTAAAGTGGCTTATCTACTCGTGCTGTTGACTTTCCAATTTGACGTGTTAATTAATTCCCTCTCTATTTTGTCAGCTAATCCTTTAGTTATTTCCATCAGGTATAAACAAATGTTTCCAGTTATAGAAATCCAGGGCAGTAATATTGGGTATTCCAGAAGAACACTAAGAATTCCTGATAAGGCAGCAGCCCTGTGGAACTCTTAGCACAGATATATGCAAAGGCCCTGCTCTGCTGTTAGTTCCTTGGATGATGTGGGTGTGGTCTGGGACAGACGGGAAATAGGAGAGCTTTGTGTGTGTCCTGTGACCAAAACTGATCATCACTCACACGAGGACCTCCCTCAGAAATGTTCACAGACAGGAAAGTGGTGAGGTTTTCGTAAACAGGGTGACAAAGCAAAACATGGGGATCAAACACAGTCTGTCTTCTGTGGTTACAGACTCACTCCATTTACTAAAATCTAACAATAGCTAATTCATTTGTATGTCCTTCCACTACTACATGTTTTAGTCCCTAGCTATTTCCATCTTTCTCATAGGAAGTGTTTCTAAGTAAAGAATTCAGGACTTTAATTAGGGGAGAAATATAAACAGGAAGTATTAAACTCTCAGCAATTAAAGTTAGTTTCTAAGGTCAAATCCTCAAATATCACATCAATCAAACCATATACATGAAGATACACAAATAGATACAGACACCAACACAGGCATTATTTTTGCCTCATTTTATATTGAACTTTATTGACGCTTCCACTAGTGCCTTGAAAAATACAGGACCTTCTTAAACATATATCAGTGATCTGGAGGAATAAAGATACTCCAAATGCTTCTTGTGAAAATTCTGGAAAAGGAGAATTTCTCTCTTTAGTATTTTAAAAATTGGTATCTAAATAAGTTCAGTTTAAACTAGGTTAGTGACTTTAGTCTTCTTCATTAAGCAGCTAAAATTGAAAAAAATTTCAAGTTCTAAATGTATAATAATAAAGATGTTCAAATTGAAAATGGAAGTTTATTTTCTACTACACTTTTCTGCCAAAATGAGGAATTTTTTCCTTCTTATTGTATTTTCTTTTAGCAAACACTGTTAAATTTTTTTTTTTAAAGAAGCAAAGTATAACAGAGCTGTGGTTGAGAGGACTAACATCAGTACTTCTATCTCTTCTGGGTGGCTGAGACACATTTCTTCTCAAAACGACTTCTTCATGTTTCTTCTGTAGAGTTTCCTGGGCTTAAAATAATAGCTGGACGAAGGTCGCATGAGACCAAAGTTGGGCAGGTTGATAACGTAACTCACTAAAACTCGTGGTGCTTTGGGAGCCCCGGGCTGGCCTGGCTGTGTGAGAGGCCCTGGTTCCACTGGCAGCTAAATATAGAGTCCATTCTTTCAGCAGCCCACTGCGAGGCTGAAAAGACCCAGGAAACAGATGACACTGAATGCCACTGTTCAGAGATTTGCATTTAATGCTGTTAGTATAGGTAAGGTATTCCCTTGGTCGAAAACCTCATTTACTTAGTATGTAGGGGAAACATTACATTTCATAGTCATTGCTGCCTTCTCTGTGGAAAGATTTTAAATCTGCCTTTTGCTACCTTTCAATTGCTTTTCTTACAGTCAGGTATGTTCTGTGATCTAAACTTAAGTTCATTTAAAATTAGAGAAAAACTTCGAGAGGATAAAAACAAGCACAAAGTAAAAAACCAAACAAACAGTTTTGCCATTAAATTTGCTCCTGGGTAACTTAGGGAAAATGTCTCATTCCCATTCTGTTTCAACACTGCAGAACCATATGCTCACGGCTCAGCGGTGATGCAATGTGTGTACAAGGGACAAACCACAGGAACCAGAAAATACAAATGTAAATTAAACTTTTTAAAAACTGTAACATCAGACTAGCTTCTTTCATTATTTAGTCCGTTAATGTCCACGCCACAGGAAGTCCCATTTTGGTTCTGGGAGGCCGTGCACTGAGAGCCCAGGTCACAAAGGCCATTGTTCGTAGGCAGTAGACAGCCTGCTGCCAGGACCTTCTGGTGGCAAACTTGTGAAAATCTTCTGAAGTCCAAAAAAATCATATTTTGATTATTTGTTGTCTGGATTCAGGGGACCATGGAAATAGAAAAGGATAAAAACAGGACATACTGTTCTTGAGGTTTCTAGAACTGGGAAGTAGAAAAATAGGTGTTTTCCTTCGGGGTTTTTTGTGGCTGAGAATGGTGAGGTTGGTATTTGTGAGAGCACTGTTCCCTTGCCTCAGTCTTTAACGGAGTGGTAGGCTTTGGCAGTCCGGCTGTTGACGAAATCTGTCTTCTTAAACTGAGCCTTCGGAATAAGCAAACAAAAATGTGAAAGGTAACATTTTCACACACAAAAATGCAGTTGTTAGTGATTTCTCACCAGAGTGGGAGAGGCAGGCCATTAGGATCTGATTCTGTTAACTATGACAGAGGCTTTTCTATATTTTAAATCTTTTAAAAATATTTTTTTAACTTAATTTTTATTGTATTTTTTCTTTCCATTACCATTTAATCCCTTTCTACCCCCTCCCCCCGTGCCTTCTTAGCGCTCTTACCTTCTTGTAGGCATTATGGAGCTCCGTGTGCATCCACAGAGAATATAAGAGCACAGAGGCCGCTTTACTTGCTTTGTGGGAGCCAGAGCTGAAAGAAGAAAAGGGCGTTCCAAGATCAGGGAGAATGTGTGAGGCTTCTGGAGGTGGTCTCTTGCTGTTCTGTGAACCTTCTTTAATTGCTGTTGCACAGTAGCCATCAGCTAAGTCGGGCTACTCACAATGACAGGAGAATTACATGGTAAGATTCAGAAGCTGGGGACTACTTTCTCAAAATTATTTTTAAAAAATCTTTTAGTCCTGGCCAGTGTGGCTCAGTTGGTTGGAGAATCATCCCATAACCCGAAGGTTGCTGGTTCGGCCCCTGGTCTGGACATGCACAAGCCCTGCTCTGTGTGTGTACGGGAGGCAATCCATCAGTGTTTCTTTCTCCCTTTCTCTGTCTCTGAAAGCACTGAAACAACATCCTCGGGGGTGGGGGGGATAAAAAATTCTTTTAAAACCACTAACACAGTGCTAACAAATAGTTTACACAGCAAATTTTTGGTATTTATAAGGAATATATCCTTAGACATGTTACAAATCCTTGAGTTTATTTGCAGAATACAACTTGTATTTGTATATTTGTATTGTCATGTACAGAATATAAAAATATTTGTATGTTTATAATGTGTGTATGTATACAAGAAAGAATGACTGAAAAATATACATCCCTCTCTGAGACTGAGTGACTCTAGAAAGGTAAGAGTAAAGCAATTTTTTCAAGCTAATAACATAAATTCTTACTGGAGCATCTGTTACATTATTTTAGTTTCAAAATGTCTTTGCTTTTGTATAGAGCAAATGTAAAATGTGCTTCTGTTTTAAATCCTAATTACCATTAAATTTGACAGTGCATTTAGTTTTTGATGTTCTGCTTTTAAATTTGTCCTAAATTTTTTCTGTTTATGGCTGAGGTCTCTGTGATCTCCTTCTCTTCTATCACCTGGACTGGCACGTGGCTGAAATTTTTTCTTTTAACAAAGAAACTTGTCCTTTGTTTCCCCTCCCAGGAGTTTGTGAGCGCGCAGCCGCGAGCGGAGGATGCAGCGCTGTGTGAAGAAGAGCGTGCCGGCTGCGCTGCGTCGTCAGCTGTCAGTCTTTCTTTTCCACGCCAGCCTGGCAGACGGGGCCAGACAACTCAGCGCCCGACGGATTTTTTTTTAGTTACTTCATGGACTTCTCAGAGTAGCTTGCTCATAACCAAGAGACTATCTCATCTAGAAAAGCTACGGTTCTCTAATATTTAAAACTGGAAAAAGTTTTTAAACAGCAAGTGAAGGGGAACAGAATATACCACCCCAAAATATGCCTCTCTGGTATAAAGATTTTACTTATTTATCTATCTATCTATCTATCTATCTATCTATCTATCTATCTAATTACTTATTTAAAGATTTTAGAGGGCGGGGAAGGGAGAAAGAATGGGAGAGAAACAACGATGAGAGAGAGAGACTGGTTGCCTCCAGCACTCGCCCTGACTGGGAATAAAAACGGCGACCCTTTGCTTTGTGGGATGACGCCCAACCAACCGAGTCACACTGGTCAGACGTGGCACAGGGATTATTTTAGGTTGATTATGTTTAAGAAAGAGCAGAGAATGGAGAAGCTCTGAAAACTGAGCAGAAGTTATCCTTTTGTAAGACATTTACATTTATAAGAGAAATCTCCATGTGTAGGGAGTGCAGCAGTAGGTGAAGGGTGACTAAATCTTTAGAAACTTTTATCAACGGAGAAGGCGAGGACTTCAGTCTGCAGAACCTTGTTCACTGTGCTTGTCCTGGTAACCGCCCTAACTGGCCTCCCCCGCCTGACATCTTCTTTAGTGTTGGGCCATTTCTCGGAGTTATTGGGTCTCTCCTGTGTATATGGGAGGTCTCAATTCAGAATTATATACATAAAAAAAGGTAACCTTTGTGCCCCCTTTGGATTCTATCACTCTAAATTAAGTCATAGTAATAATTTGGTCACACAAGGTTTTTCATTCTCTTCCCCACTTTTTAAATGTGGAAAACTCAAAGGCAGAAACAGGGATGTGGGATGACGTATATGCATTAGACCCTCTATTCCAACAAGTGAACCAGAGGTGGAAAGAGATGTGATAGAGAAAATTGAGAACACAAGGATTTACTACGCTGCCTCTCACTTCCTGTATCAGTCTCATCGGCCTCCTGGTCTGACACTAGCTTCACAGATTTCAGGGAGGAAAAGGGACTCCCACTCTGCTTACTCCGCCGTTCTTAAATCACAGCGGCAGTTCTGGGAGACAAATTAATTCATCAGGTCAATGAAATGCTGGAGTCTGACTCTCTCCGAATAGTGCCCATGGTCCTCAGTGACTGAAGGCTCACAACTCCATGTACACATGGGAGCCATGGTGGGAAAGGAGAGATGGCCAGCGGCCAGAGGCTAAAGGCCTTACCTATCGTCTGCGCTGATGGCCATAATTTTGTGCAGGCCCCCAGTGTTCAGAAGATCCCGGGCATTCTGGTAATTAGTCTGGATTATGTTGTTCAATGTGTAACAGGCAGAGGCTGTAGTTTCAATGAGAACATCAGTAGTTGGAACTGTGTCAGGAATTATGGAAACCAAATCAGGTAGAGTTTCTTTGGCTATGAAAAGAAAGAAAAAGAACACCTGATTTAAGATTGTTTTGTAAGTGCAAGATCCCAAAATGCTTTGGGTAAAGAACATTTTAAAAAGGAAACACAGCTGGTCAACAAGCATATGGGACGATGTTGACCTCTAATACTCAAGTTTTAACAGGATTTTTAAAAAGACATTTTGTGCTCAATACACTGGAAATCTTTTCAGAAAGCAATGTGATAGAAATGTCAAGAATTTGAAAATTTTTCACATTCTTCGATTCAGAAATTCTACTTCTGGGAATCCATCCTAAAGACATCACTTTAAAAATGGAGAAAAACTTTATGCAGAGATCTTCATTAGAGAATTACATGTAAATAAAAAATTTATAAGCCTAAATATCCCAATAACAGAAAAGAACTAACTAAAATACATCTGTAAAAAATTTTATGCATCACAAAAAATACACATGAAGCATGTAAATAACCAGAGAATATTAGTGTCAATATTCTACATGCAAAGTCCATACATTTTATTTGGGAAAAGAAAAAATAAGTCAAAGGATAACAGCCGTGAGTGAAGTGGAGCGCAAAGGTGCAGAGAAGACAATGGGGAGAACACTTCCATAGCTTTGAAAGTGCCGACGGCAAGTTTCCTTTCAGATCCACCGAAAAATTTCCAGGCTGTCTCTGTGCGTGTAATGGGTGTGAAACCACCTGGCCAGTGCTGTGCGGCTGCCGGCTGCCTTTGGAAATTACATGATTAAAACATAACCAGGCTTCAACGTCTCTGATGCTGTGTGTATGTGTAATTTCAGAATAATCCAGTACGTTCAAAACCAAAAAAAAGCAAACTATTATTTATAATGTTAGTGAAGGGACTAAGTTTATGGAGCATTAGGAAGCATAATTCATTTTAACATTATCTTCCTATTCTCGTTTTATAGTTTTTGACTTGATTCACAGTTATTATATATTTCTAGGTATAAAGCCAATGAATGAAAACCTGTTATGTGATAGTGTAACATAGTTATCATCTTTGTCAGTAATACAGACTCTCAAAAAAGGGAGCAAAAATGTTTCCTTGTATTTATATAAATAAACCATCTATGCTGAATCCACATATTCAGTGACTTTTTTTAATGATTATCTACCCACCCATACATTTCTAGTCCAACAATGGCCAAGTTTGTGACGTGGCCACTGTGTGAGTGTCATTTCAATGTTTCAGAGGAGTGGTGCCTGCGCAGACCACAGAGAGGACATTCTGGAAGACAGCTACGTGGATTAAAAAGACTTTTCTGGATGGTACTGCCAAGGGCTGGAAAATATCAAATACATTACTTATCTTGTTAATTATTACTATGGTGTAAAATTTCCCTTCTGCAGTAATTAAAACAAAAAAACCTTCTGGATCTGAAGGAAGATCCTACTGGAGACCCAGGGAGAAAGCTCACCCTTAACGCCCGGGTGCACAAAAGCCAGGCCTGATTACCACTTTCGTTCTTTATTCACGTTCTCAGTCCTTCATCGTAGAAAGAACGCGTCAAGGAGAATGTTTTACTGCATCTGCATCTTCAATATAGTCACATTGCATCTAGACTTACTGACTCACCAATTTCATTGCGCAGGGAAAGATTCCGAGACAAATTCCTCAGCAGGGAGACTGCAGTCTTTCTCACGCTTGCATCACCAACATGCAGCATCTTCCGGGCGTGCTGAAGGCCGTTTTCCTTCTGGACCACGGTCTGCGCTACAGACATCGGCATCTGTTTTGTAAACACATTCCATAAGCACTATTGCATTGACTTCACAGTCACAGCAAGTTTCCGTAGATTACTAGAGATTGAGGAAAATGTTTGAAAACTACAGCTGTGACAAAATCAGTCTAAAGATAATGTTTTTAAACTCTTATTAGGGTTTTCAATGGCTAAAAACAGTTTATGCAGTATTTTTACATACAATACTGGACTTGATTAGCTTCTACGTCTTTTGCATCTTTCATTTAAAAAAATGGGCCTGTCTTTTCTTTCTTTTCTATTGATCACCTTGCCCTTTATTCACATTTCCAGTTCATCACCGTGGCAAGAACATGACAAAGACAGTGTTTTAGAATCAAAGCTACACTGTATTTATCGGTCATTGGCTTACTCATCTTTGTTTTTTTCTTGTTCAAGTTTTGGCATTTTACATATTCTAATAATCGTACTCATTTTTAAAAAGCCAGTTCATTCCAGAAGAGACAATGGGCTTTTAAATGAAGAAATGTACTGCTGATCAGATGATGTGTAATTCTGCGTCACAGGCTGCACGTCCACTGGAGGCCAGTCTCTTTCGGAACTGGGCTGGCCCCTACTTCGGCGGCATTTGAGCTCTGACTGGACCCTTTCCAGCAGCCACAAACCTTCAACAACGCTGACGCCTGCGCTTGTGTGTCAGTAACTTTACAGATTTCTATTTGAAGCAGATTTGAGGCCATTCATGCCAGAAATTTCTGTAATTCATGACCATTCTTCAGGGTGTATCTTCTCTTTATCTTATTTAAACACTGCTGACCACTGACAGATCACTGTCCGTCTCATGCCCCACTGTACTGTTTAGAATAGGGGCTCTTCACATAGGGTCCAACACAGGTTTCAGGGAGGGGACAGGTCCTTAAAACCACTTTTGTGTTCATGATAAACTTTCTCAGGAAAAGGGTCCATAATTTTATTTATTTATTTTTTCCCAATTTTATTTTAATGATTGTTCAAGTACAGTTTTCTCCCCTTTATGGGTCCATAATTTTATTTAGATACTCAAAGTCCCCTTGACTTACCAAAGTTTAATAACCACTATTTTAGAATGTTTGCTTTGTTGTAAACAAGTTATACTTTGCCTTTTACTAATTTTCAAAACATTCCATTAGAAGAGTCCTTCCCCTGTGGCCATCTAGAGAAGAGTCCTTCCCCTGTGGCCATCTAGAGAGAAGGCTATTTATTCTGTACAACCCGTGTCTTGGACGGTTGTATAAGGTTTAGCCTTTGTCTCTTCCCAATGACTTGTCTAGATAGTTATGTCTTCCGACATATGCAAAATTCTGCTCTTCTGACTCACTGCCATCCAGCTATTATGACCCCCATAGCATTTTCTTTGGCATCACAAGACGTACTGGTCCTTTCCCAATATTTACTGGGGCTTTAGAGCCTTCTCCACTGCCTACCTGTTGTAGATGACCACATCAAGGTGAGGAAGTGACTGAAAGTGGGCAAGAGGTGAGCAAGAGACATAGTTCCTTCTCTGACCCCTCCTCCCACATATAGCACCACAACGCAGCAAGCTGGGTTGCCCTGCCCTGGAGAATAACTAAGGCTCCACCCCTTACAACATAACAGGTTCACTGAGACAAAAAAAAAAAATATGGCCCAAATGAAAGAACAGATGAAAACTCCAGAAAAGAAAATATAACTAAGAAATTAAGAGATAGCCAACCTATCAGATGCACAGTTCAAAACACTGGTGATCAGGATGCTTGCAGAAATGGTTGAGTATGTTGCAAAACAGAGGAAAAAGTAAAACTATACAAAGTGAAATAAAGATAATATACAGGGAACCAACAGTGAAGGGAAGGAAACCAGGACTCAAATCAGTGATTTGGAGCAGAAGGAAGAAGTACACATTCAACCAGAAGAGAATGAAGAAACAATTCAAGAAAATGAGGAGAGGAACCTCCAGGACAACTTTAAAAGTTCCAACATCCAAATCATAGAGGTACCTGAAGGAAAACAGGAAGAGCAACACATTGAAAAGGTATTGGAAAAAAACAATGAAGGAGAGCTTCCCCAATCTGAAAAAGGAAATAGACATCCAGGAAGTCCAGGAAACTCAGAGAGTCCCAAAGAAGTTGGAGTCAAGGAAGCACACACCAAGGCACATCATCATTACATTACCCAAGATGAAAGATAAGGAGAGAATCTTAAAAGCAGCAAGAGAAAAAGAGACACTTACCTACAAAGGAGTTCCCATAAGACTATCAGCTGATTTCTCAAAAGAAACCTTGCAGGCAAGAAGGGGCTGGAAAGGAGTATTCAAAGGCATGAAAGGTAAGGACCTACATCCAAGATTACTCTATCCAGCAAAACTGTTATTTAGAATGAAAGGGCAGATAGAGAGCTTCGCAGATAAGGTCAAGTTAAAGAAGTTCATTGTAACTAAGCCCTTATTATATGAAATGTTAAAGGGACTTATCTAAGAAAAAGAAGATAAAATTATGAACAGTAAAATGACAACAAACACAACTACGAACAACTGAACTTAAAAACAAACTAAGCAAACAACTAGAACAGGAACAGAATCAGAGAAATGGAGATCACATGGAGGGTTATCAGAAGGGAGAGTTAGAGGGAAGAGCGGGGGAAAAGGTACCGGGAATAAGAAGCATAAATGGTAGGTAGAAAATAGACAGGGGGAGGTTAAGAATACTATGGGAAATGGAGAAGCTGAAGAACTTATATGTACAACCCTTGGACATGAACTAAGGGCGGGGAATGCTGGTGGGAGTTGGGGTGCAGGGGGAAGAGAAATAAAGGAGAAAAAAAATGGGACAGCTATAAAGGCATAATCAATAAAATATACTTTACAAAAATAAAAAGAAAACATAAACTCCACTGTTAGACTCTGAACACAACTTCCTATTCTCCATGCTCTCCCCCGAACACTCCTACTATATTCTTCCTCAGCCTCATTAAGAACTCTTGACCCTTTATCTCAACCTTTACACCCCACAGCTCATGCTATCAATTCTCTCCTGCCTTAAGTTCTTTCTTACCTAGATTAGGTTACGTGAACCATCACATCAAATACTATCTTTCCAATGCCCTTACCTCTTTTATCATTCTAGCTCTTTGCCCACCCACCCACCAAAGCTGAAAAACTGATTTTATACTTGGTCACCAAATATTGCTAAACAGTACACTTGCAGGCTGCTACTTCTGCAAATGTATGGTCTCCAATTTCCACTAGGAACCAAATGTTGCTGGTCAGCTAGCTGTTTCTTTGATACCAGTGGGGATTCCTAAGCCTTACACCAGAAGGATCCTTCTAAAATTTAATCTTATTATATTGCATCTCAAGTTTAAACCCTGCAAAAACTCCCAGTTGCCTTGAGAATGATGTTGAAATGTTTTAGTATGGCATAATACAGTCCTTCATAGCCTGGCATCTTCTTTCCTCTCTTTCCTTACCAGTACTCCCTGATTCTTTAGCTTACAACTATAGTAGCTTGCATATCTGTCCTATTAGAACAAAAACTCCTTGAAAGGAGGAAATATAACTGATCCATCTTTTTTCCCCACAGTGCCTTGCATGGTGCCGAGAACATAACAGGTCCTACATAAATGTTTATTAACTCAACTGTGCGCTGCTCTCAAGTTTTCCTGAAGATTTACTATCATCTCAGAGAATCAAGACACATTAAAAAGTCACAGATAATTATTTCTTAAAATTTTTGTTTTCTGACCTGGCTGGCGTGGCTCAGTGGATTGAGCGCAGGCTGCGAACCAAAGCATCGCAGGTTCGATTCCCAGTCAGGGCACATGCCTGGGTTGCAGGCCACGGCCCCCAGCAACTGCACATTGATGTTTCTCACTCTTTCTCCCTCCCTTCCCTTTCTAAAAATAAATAAATAAAATCTTTAAAAAAATTTTGTTTTCTTTTAAAATGCAAGATGTTTTTTAAGTTAAAATCTTGCTTTATACATATAACATACTATACCACTTAATGATATATAATAAAGAACTTTGATGTTAATATATAAAAATAATCACTGGAAAGTCTAGGTGAACCCTGGATCCTCATATGACACTTTCTCAACTAGGAAAAAGCACAGCCTAGTTGTATTAGTTCTGATTCACTGAGGGGGAAGGGGAGTCTGAAGTGGAATGGTCTCTAGAATCTGTTCAGTAAGGAAAGTAAACAATCAGATTTACCAAAGATTTTGTATTTCAGTCTTAGAGAGTACGTGAAATCATTTGCAAATGGCACTTCTAGTTCATATTGTCTTGATTATTAACAAGGTTGAACACTCTTCAAATGATTACTAGCCAGTTCTTTACTATCTTTTGTGAGGTTCCTGCTATGTCTCTTGTCCATTTTCCTACTGCGTTGTCTATCTTTTTATTGTTAACTTGATGAGCTTAATGTTTTCTCGGTACCACCATTTTTAGCTTACCTATGTTACAAAAATCTCTTCCTGCTCTGTGGTTTGCCTTTTTACTGTCTTAAGCATGTCTTTTTTTTAAGATTTTGTTTTTTTATTTTTAGACAGAGGGGAAAGGAGGTGGAAAGAGAAGGAGAGAAACATCAATGTGTGGTTGCCTCTTGCACGCTCTCCACTGGGGACCTGGCCCGCAACCCAGGCATGTGCCCTGACTGGGACTGAAACCAGCGACCCTTTGGTTCGTAGTCTGGTGCTCAGTCTACTGAGCCATACCAGCCAGAGCTTAACCATGTCTTTTGATAGCATAATAGCATAAGTTATTAGTTTTAATGTAGTCAATTTATAAAATAATTATTTTATGGTTAGTGCTTTTTTGTGTTAATTTTTAAGAATTTTTTCTCTATTCCAGGTCATGAAGATATTTTTCCATGTTATCAATTAGAAGTTTTGTTGTTTTATCTTTCATGTTTAAATGCTGATGGAACTGTTGGGTAAGGTGTGATATGGTAGGGGATACGTTGTGTTTTCTCCAACAGATATGAAATTAAGTGGTTTTAAAGTATTTTAAAAACTTAAAAACTGTTTATTTCAATGACCTTTACAATGCAATGTTTAGTCCATGATTTACTTATTTTATTGAGATATAGCTGACATATAACATTGTATTTGCTTTAGTATACAATGTGATGATCTGATATATGTATATATTATGAAATGAACACCACAGTAAATTGAGTTAACATCCATCACCACACACAGTTACAATTTATTTTCTTTCTTGTGATGAAAACTTTTAAGATCTACACCCCTAGCAACGTTCACGTACACAGCACAGCGCTGCTAACTGTCATCGCCGTGCTGCCCATTACGGCCCCAGCACTTAAATTTGTCTTGTAACCAAAAGCTTCTGCCTTAATTTTTAAATTTGTATTGCACTTTTAATTTATACTATAATTAATGCTGTACTTATAAATTTATACTTTATATTACAGTTAGTTTGCAAAATGGTACATTTTATGGATCCATCCCCTTTCCTTATTTATTATTGGAATGACCACTATATCTGAACTAATAAAGTTTATTTACTTACTTATTTATTTACTATTTATTCTATTATAGTTGTCCCAATTTTTCCCCCTTTGCCCCCCTCTGCCCAGCCCACTCCCCACTCCCACAGTTAATCTCCACACCATTGTCCATTCCGTGGATCATTCATTCATGTTCTTTGACTAGTCCTTTCCCCTTCTTTCCACCATTGCCCCCTTCTCTCCCCTCTAGCAGCTGTCAGTCTTGAACTAATAAAGTTTATATTATTGTAGTTTTATTGGCGATAAATTATATCACCATTTTATACTTTAATTCTATAATTTAACTTTTAGAAAGCTATTCATTTCAGTTTAGGGCCATTCCCATTTGGGGCCCATGGCCATTACTGCTCAGCACTCAGTTGTGAACACAAGATTTGTGGACTGGGAGTTCACGGACTGGATGGTTTCTGGAACTATGTGAATGTCCTGCTTTTCATGTTTTCCTATTCAATGATTCCTTGTAGAAATTATAAAACCAAGTATATTTTTTATCACACTACTTAAGTATAACACCATTAAGAAAAGTAATAATTAGAAAAGATATTCATAGAAGTCACATTTTAAATAAAAATCATATCAACTTACAGGCACAAAAGGTGCCTTATAACATTGTCCCATGTTGCTAATGATTTCTCCTACAAATCTCCAGGCAAGTTCAATTCTACAACCTTGAGTATGATGGACACCGGTGCAGCTCAGGCCTCCTTTCAGGGAACTGGACTGCTCTAAAACTAGGCATGACTTTGAATGCCATGACATAATTAGATTGATTAGGGCAGTTATGAAGATATCTCCATGGCTTGGATTCCATGAGAGATCTTGGAATGCGGGAGGCTAAAATCCAAGCTTAAAGGGTTTGCTCCTGGTGATCCATACTCAGCGCACAACAAGCTTAAACACACACACACATACACACACACAGAGCACAATTTAATTTCTGACATTTTCTTGTAAATTGGTGGTAATAAGAGGCCCTCTGTGGTTTGGGAAAGTGACAGAAATGGCTTTGGGAAACTGAGCATGGGAAAATGAGAAGGTAAGATGATAAATTAATGTCCCTGCATCATTCAGGTCTATTTGGTAGTTTCCCATTTCTGTTTGTGCAAAAGTACATTTTGCAGAAAATCAAACATTGCAAGTTTGTATTCTTAACCATGGTGAAAGATAAATGTTGGTTTTAGTACTTTACAATATTATTCAAAACAGAGCAAGCTTCTGTGTAAACACATTAAAGAATAAATACGGTTTCTCAAATAAAGAATAAATAATATTTTTTCTTATCTACAAGAGTGTTTTTCCCTAAGGGATGCATACTTGGACACTGGCCATGCAATGAACTGTTTTGGGGGA
The DNA here is from genome assembly GCA_004024845.1 of Tonatia bakeri. Classification (NCBI taxonomy): domain Eukaryota; kingdom Metazoa; phylum Chordata; class Mammalia; order Chiroptera; family Phyllostomidae; genus Tonatia; species Tonatia bakeri. Next base: position 188,046 of record PVIA01000897.1, read on the forward strand.
ATGTACTCTAATCATTTTATGATTAAGGCAATGAATATAAGTTTAGCTCAAACAGTTAAATATTTATAGATTCCCTAACTATGAGCAGCAAGATGCAAAATACGTGGGGAAGGGACTAAGCTTCAACTGTTTTTTACATTTTGATTTTGCTAACATAAAGTAAGTGAGAAGCAGCTCTTGGTCGTGTAGTTGGAAGTTCCTGGACACAAAAGCACCGATGTCCCTTCCAACTCCATCCTGCAGTGGACATCTGTTGTGTTTGCCTGCCCAGCACTCATTGTTCCTTTTGGTAATAATATGCTGCTTTCCACGAAGGTGCTACTATTCCGTCAGCATTTCAGTCCGTTTCAGTGGCAGAAGTGGCAGTGACCCTCTCCTGATTGAACTCATGCTTCTGAAATTCACAGAACCAGCCAATCAGAACCTCTCAGGCTCTGGGCCACAGGTACTGGTTCGGAAATGGGTAAGGATGACTAACTTTCTGAGTTCTTAACAGAACAACTCGGGAGAAGTAATTTCCTTTCCTGTAGGAACATTGGGCTGGATAAAATGTTAGCCTGAAATTGTTAGGGGCTAGCGCTGCTACAACACGAAGAGGCCCACGAAGAATGAAACCACCAGAGGAAAACAGAGCCCAGAGTCATGATTACAACTGCTGGGACACCTACGTCCCACCACGACAGAAGGGAGACCCACCTGGACTTTTCAGTTATATAAGCCAAGGAATTACTTTTTTTTTTTTTAACCTAATCCACTTTAGGTAGGATTCTGAGAGCTCTGACTCGTATCAGTATCTGTGAGTCTTTCACTTGCAGTGACTTGGCCTCACAGAAGGTGAGGCTGGAACTCTGCAACTCTGGCAATTCCTGAGAACTCTCTTAACTGGAGTGGGAAAACATTTGCTCTTACTCACTGTCTCATGTCTAAACCAAACATAGGTTTGTCTATAATGTCATTACTTTAAAAAGCAGAAAAACAGGCTGGATACTCACGGGTCCATTTCCGGCCGTGAGATTCTGGAGAGCTCCCAGAGATGCTTCCTGGGTGTAGCTGCGGACGCTCTTGGCGATCAAGGAGAGGTACATCCGTACCACGATGGAGTGCCACAGCCACTCCACGCCCCTGGGGTTGCTCTTCTCCTCGGGCAGAGGCATGTCCTGGTACTGCTAACCACACACATGGCGAAATCTAGAATTAATGCCTCCAAGTGATTTCTACAGTTCCACACCCAAACCAAGACACCGCAAATACTGTCTAGTCTAGAGAGACTAATAATTTGTCTAATAAGAAGCCCCTGAAACAGAAATTAAAAGGCAAATACGTATGATCTCCAACAACATAACTTTTAGCGCATGATGATATTTCTCCCTAGCAACATCCCATATCCCGACCTTCACATTTCACAGTGAGAAAGATCTCAGAGAATAGAGCACAGGCTGTCCTAGAATAGTGTGCAGGCTGCTGTTCAACTACAGGCTAAATCAGGCACAAACACTCTGAAGGTAAGAAAAACAGGCATCTTCCCTCAGAGTCAGTGGAGTGGTCTGGGATCGCATCAGGATTCTAAATTTACCAGTTCTTCTCCAAGTTCACAAACACCACGATACTCCGAGGAGCAGGAGAGGCCACATTCTTTCAGTTTTCATGAAATGCTAGTATGGACAGTATTCCTTCCTATGGGTTTTGCCTTTAGGACGTCCCAAACTTGTTTTTTGAATGTCAGGGTTAAGACAATGTATATACCACTGGCTATGTGGCATTAAGCCTATTTCCTAATCTACAGGGAATACACCAGTATGGTTTAATGACTAACAATGCAAATTCGGAGCCAGACTGCCTGGAATTGAATCCCCTCCCCTCTACTAATTTTGCTGAATTATTCTGGGAAAAGTGATTAACCTTACTGTACCTCTGTTTTCTTTTCAGTAAAGGAGAATATTGCCAGTACACACCTTGTGGCATTGAAGTAGGGATTAAAATAACTCAAAATAATGCCTGACACACGGAGTGGGCAAAAGTAGGTTTACAGTTGTTTGTATGGAAAATACTACAATAATGAATAAGCAATAATACAAGAATAAACCCTGAGCTTCATGTACTCACAACTGCAGATCTATTTTTGCCCAGTCCTGCACACTAAGTACTTAGAAATATGCACGCAAGAACACTTTTTCTTTCAAAACCCTCCCAAGATACCTCTTTAACTTTCCTGCTTCGATTGCCAAAACACCCAATGCTTTTGTTGTTGTCAGTCTGGATATTCCGGTTTTGAATATAGGCACTCTGCGAATACTTCTCTGGGAGCTCTGCCTCCAGCTGGTAGGAGAGGTTATGGAGAATACACACACAGTTCTCTGTGGCCTGAGAAAACAAGACATGAATATCGATCATATCCAGAGATTCCCTTTGCAAGTGTGGTATCACAGGACTTCGTTACAAGGTTTACTGGGTGCTTAGACTGCAGAGAGCCTGGGGAGAGGAATGAGCATGGCTAGAAAGGCTAAGGCTAGATCATGACTGCTCAGGAGCACAATGCTAAGGAGTAGAGGCTGAATTATTTTTAAAAATATTTATTTATTTATTTTTAGAGAGAGGGGAAAGGAGGGAGAAAGAGAGGGAGAGAAATATGGATGTGTGAGAGATACAGCAATCAGTGCCTCTCACATGTTCCCAACTGGGGACCTGGCCTGCAACCCAGGCATGTGCCTTGACTGGGAATCGAACCGGTGACCCTCTGGTTCGCAGGCTGGCACTCTATCTGCTAAGCCACACCAGCCAGGGCATAGAGGCTGAATTTCTTAAAACACTGTGGAGGTTTTCTAGTTTACTTTTTAAAGAGTGTGTTCAGAATGATTCTGTATTTTAAGACAGAACTTAGTACATAACTTAATAGCCACGTGGAGTTAGAAAACAGGAAGTGACATTGTTTGTAGAGACCAATCAGGAGTCGATTGCAATAATCACTATGCAAGTTGCACAAACTAGGACCACAGAGGCAGCATTAGAGAGGGGTAGATAAACCAAAGGGCATTTCAGAGGTAGAATGGACCTGATTTGTGGCTCAGCAGATGTGGGATGTGAGGGGAGGTAGCCCGAGATTATTCAAATTTCTATTTTTATTTGGTAGATGGTGGTAATTATTAACAAAGACTGCAAAGTGAAGGAGCAAGTCTGGGGACAAAGCAAGAGATGAATTTAAGTTTACTGCTGATCATGTAACATTTGGGCTCCTTCCAAATATCTACATAGAGTTGTTGAACAAATAGCTGGAAATTTAGGTCTGGAAAGTAGAAAAATGGGACTGACTAGATTTCACTATTCCTAAGCACGTATGGGAAATCTTAAGCTCAGTAAATGAGTTCATGAATAAAGATAAACCCAAACAGCTACTTCAAGAACACTCTGAGGAGTCATAGTAAGATAAAATAATTCACCACGTAAAATATTTAACTCCTGCTTTACCTTGTCATCTGGCTGGTAATCTGCAATGGTCCCTCGGACATAATGGACCAGTGAGTCAATGAGTCCATCACAGCTTCTCATCACCTTCCTCCCGTCGGGGCCGGCTGAACTCATATTTCTGTCAGGAAAGACAAAAACACAAACCCATGGGACTTAGGCCATGTATCCAACAGGACTTTGTTTCAAAGTTTTACTTGATGCTGTTTCCCAAGGGCTTGGAAAACTGGCAAATTTGTCAAGGTGTGACAGACTTGTCCTGGGGTCTGTATCAGCTGCTTGACAGTCAATTAAGTTTGGACACATCTTCTCTATATTGCACATAACACAGCACCATCAATAAGTCTCCTGTCTACTTGATCCTAAGCATCAGTGTCATAGCATTGTTTCCTTGATCTTCGCCCCATTTTGGGGAGGGTGTACCTATGAAGTGAAGGTTTTGCAATTAACAGAAAAAGTGACAACAAACACTGTGTACTGGATAGCCAAGCCCCACCTTGTTCTGGGATTTATCTGCAATGTACAAAAAGTTACTAAAATCCATTCGGCCTCAGTTTCCTCATTCATAAAGATAGGGTGTTGTACTACATTATGTGGGGATTTTGTAGGCTTCACTGTAAACTGTTATTGACAAATATTAAACCACATGCTCTAAAATGTGATGAGCCTATACTTAAAATGGCAGAGGTGACATGAAAAATGCAGGGTTTCAGAGTGTGTTAGATCTAAGTCAAAAACATGACCTATAAATATCTCTGCACTTAGTCTATTTCTAATTTTGCTAAGCCATGACACCTTTCTATAAACAGTAACTAAACCTACAAGTGGAGGTTGTTTCCTTAGAGAGAATGGAACCTTATTGAATAAAATAATGCAGTTGGGATCATGCTTCCGATTCAGATCATGTTTTTATTCAGATATTATTACCATGTTCCTCTGAATTAACTTTTTCTTGTTAGCATTAGCCATTTAAAAATATTTTCACCCCCAAATGTTAACATCTTTGTCAACAAGAATGGCCAAAAAAAAGTGCAATGCCCTTTGCTAACTTCAACTGCTAAGAGCAATTCCTATAAAATTTATCAGACTGGTTCCCTTCCTGGTAGGTAGAATATTCAAAACACATTAAAGGAATGTTCATAATGTCTCAGTGTTATTCTGAACGCTGAAAGAACAACAATGCTGAGAACTTTTGGGGTCTTACTTTTTTCATTAAAAAATAGCATTGAACTAAGTGATTTCAAAAAGACTTTCCACTCCCAAATACTACTTTCAGTACACACTCCCAAAGAACAAACGTGCCCAGCGTCACAGCAAGCGCTAAAGGGAACTCTGCTCCCACTCACGTCTATAGGTTGCCACTGACGATACCTGACTTGTTTTTAAACCGCAAAAATGCAATGTCATGACTCAACCTAAGCGTTAAAGAGAGAAGACTAACACACCTAAAACTAAGGATATTCTAACAATTGAAGTGTTGCTGAACTTTTACAACCAATGTTTTATTTTAACAAAATCCCTTCTGTGACTTTGGTTCTCTTTTAACCACGCTAATTAAAGATTCACCTCCTTACTTAATTTTTACTGTGCCTGAAAAATTTTGGTACTTTGTATATTAAAAAAAAGAAGACAATGGAAAGGTTCAAAAACTGTTAATGAAACCGTTTTTAGGACAGTTTTTTTCCTCAAGAAGTTCATTTGAACCAAGGTCCTCCATCTACTCTCTGACCCATCTCCTTAATTTGCGCATGGAAAAACTGAGGTCCAGAGACTTTCGGTTTCTTTTCCAGGTGATGGGTTAGTGGCCAGGTCAGGACAGGACAGCCGTTCTCCATTCTGTGCCCTGGGTGGCTCCGGAGCGGAGCGACACTCACCTAACATTCACTCAGCCTGCTGTTTGTTCAGCACATACCATATGTCCCCAATTCCAAGACAACGCTGTCATGTTTTAAAGCTTCCCTTTGACCTTTTTAACCTCTGGCTTGGAAAAATGGCTGTGGTTTAAGATTGCTCTGACAAATCAAAGGTTGGTCTTTCTCACTAGCTAAACTCACCACATACCTTCTAGGAGGGTGACTTAGCTTTGTTTAACTTCAGGGTGTTTATTTTGAGGGAGAGTGGTGATTCAGTTTGGCAGGACTGACAGTTCACACGCACTAACTGCTGTCTGGTAGTTTGGTATTATCCAGACTCTGCTTGCTTGAAATGGGACTTATCAGGGGTTTCTGGCAGCTGATACCTTTGCTGACAGAAAGCGCATGGAACCCCACTGCCTCAGTATTTGCTTATGCATATCAAAGATAGTTCCGCCCTTACTCAACCACCCAGAAATATGAATGATAAGGGCATATCACTTCACAGCACTGCATCTATGAATAGAAGTCACTAGTCAGAAAGGAATTTGTTATTGTACCAACAATAGTTATTAGAAAATAATATATCCAACTTAAAAGCATTTTTTCAACAGCTAATACTTCAGTTTGTGGGAATCAGAGAATTAACATGGCTAATGTTAGGCAGAATTGATCCTTTTACAATGGATCTTCTGAATCCTGAGAAATATTTACCTATAATTGTTTTCTATGTATAGCCCAATAGAGACTTAATATGGAAAAATATCTCAAAACCATAAACAAAATGTATCAAAACAATTATCTTGTTGAAATGTAAAAGAGGAGGAGCAAACAGAGTAGTTACTTGATAAATATCATTAGAGTTATCAATGAATATACTGGAAACGTTTAACTTAGTCTCTATTGTTTGAATTAGATTACATGAGTTTTTTTAGGCTGGTATAAGCCAAAAGAAATCTGAGTAAATATGTGGGTACCTTTTAGGAAACTAAAACTGTATTGCATTCTAAAGTTTAAATTTAAAAACCAGGTTCTTAGGCTGGGATTTAAGAGTTTGCTTTCTCTCCCACCGCCCTCCTCCCCTTGCCACCCTCCACCTCAGGAAATAGAGGTGGAGAAGAGAAAACAACTTTTCAGATAAAGGCAGAATTATTTTGGAGCTCTTCACCTCCACTGGGCCTGAATGAGAGTATACCAGCTTGCACTGTACCTTGTGTTTGATATTAGGGAGAATTTCTCTGGTAATATGACTTGTAAGTGATGGGAAAAATAGACTCTGAACTCTGTACATCTCTGAACGAAACTTCGTGTACTTAGGATTCAGGTGTTTTTATCTGAAAGCAAATCAGCGATTCATGACTCCCCCCAGGGCCACTGATCTCACTCAGTCCCAAAAGTCACAATGAAAAGGAGAAAAGAGAGTCAAACACTCTGGACCTTGCTAGAACTAAAAGAAAGAATGGTAGGTCTTTGTTGAGATGAAGGGCAGTGTGACGGAACCTTAAATTCATACGGCACACCAAAGAACGGACAATATCAAATGACAGAAGTAGCTGCAGTTTCAGTGTGTACTAGACACTACTGCAGGTGCTTTACAAATACCATGATCTGTAATTTTCACAAAATTCCTCATAATAAGGTTTGCTAAAATCTCATTCAGAATCCTGACCTGCAACTGTTTAAAATCAGAATTATCTGCTTCTAGCAGGATTTTACTGGCGCTTCCGTATAAAGGCTGCGTGTGCCTGGCTACGGGCAGGCGTGCTGTCGGTCAGCCAGCTCGCCAGCACTGAAAGGCCAAACTCAGAGGACGGCCAGCTGGCCCGGGGAAACGATGTGCTGATGTGAAATGTTTGAAGTGAGAGGGTGTAACTATTTCCAGGACATGAAAATAGCAGACAACAGAGCTGGAGTGAATCTTTTCAAGACACTTTGCCAACAAAACAGTCATTCTAAGAGGCAGAGATTTTTTTTTAATGGAACCATCTCTGTGGGTAATAGGGGCAGTTTCTTACTAATATGCAATACGTGTACATGGGTGCATCGTATTCAAGACCTGCTGCCTATGGGGCCAGTCTTAAAGTTCTAACCAGGACATTGAGACAATGATCACCTCAATAGGTTTTTAAAAACTGTGGGTGCATCTTCCTGTTCACCCACAATCATAGGCTTCCTGATATCATGTGTTGTAAATGGTGCAGTAGTACCAGTCCATAAAGACTTGGTGAGTCCATTCTAAGACTCAAGAGGCACTTGATAAGACACTGGCCGATAAGGAGGCATCCTTCTTCCTCTCGTTATTTGAGATTTAGGTCTGGGCTCTCATTTAAATCTCAGCTGATACGTCTCAGACAGTTGGGCCTTGTCTGTGATTAACCCAGAGAAAGCAGCAGTGGTTGCACAGAACAAAAGAGGAGCCTCATTTGAACTGGCGGAGCAAGGAAAGTCTCTGCCCAAAGAAGGGCTTGTCTGTTATTCTGAAGTCAACGTCAGATCCTGAGGGTATCCACAGACATCAGCTAAAGTCAACTGTTGTATCTGTGAACAGAAGCAACAGTGGGAGACAGAACAAAGCTCTACAACCTACACGTTTTGTTCCTTCCAGGACAAGGAACATTAACTGAACAAAGATATGCCAGCATCTGTTACACATCAAGAAACCAGAAGGTAGAGGAGAAAATCTATCCTTGAAATCCTTTAGTTCTGCTTTTCTGCATTTTTGGGGTCTTCCAAACGTGTTCTGAGTAGTCGATGCAGCCAGTAATCCTCTGGTTGGTAGGCAACAGTCATTTCCCCTGGACTGAGCGGCTGTTCAAGGTGGAGTGCCAAACGCCACTCCAAACAAAGTATAAACAGCAAATGAGTTTCTAAAATATGCCCGGAACCCCCTGGAACTTGAGCCGACATTCCTGACCCCTAAAGGAGATGCCTAGTTACCAGTCGAGAACTGGTGGGGATGCTGCAGACCTGGCGCAGAGCAGGACAGCAGCCGGCACCTCCACGACAGGGAGATTCCAACCGCCGGACAGCAAGAAAGTCATCAGCAGCTTTACCTGAATATATCGAACCACTCATTTTTTAACTAATGATAGATTAAAAAATTTAATAGTAGTTCTGACTATGATGATAGCTTTCAGGGTTTTTTTTTTAAGTCTTTCAGTGTCATAAGATATAGTTAATAAAATACTATCTTAAATTGTAAGCTACACACAATTATTTTTAAACATGAAGAAAGACAAGCAAGTACAGCCTTCTCAATATAATAAAAATAATTCTTTGGTCTCTTTTGCTGATTCATCTTCCTCCGTATTTTCCCTATTCATGTATTTTCTTTAATAATTATCCCAGGCCCAAATGAGGCAGTCAATATTTATGGACTGATAGGTAACAATAATTTCTTTAGGAAACAGAAATGCCATGTATCTTCTGTGAAGTATAAGGTTTTTTTTTTAAAGTATTATTTATTTATTTTTAGAGAGGGGGAGGGAGGGAAAAAGAGAGTGAGAGAAACATCAATGGTGGTTGCCTCTTGAGCGTTCCCTACCGGGGACCTGGCCCACAACCCACGCCATGTGTCCTGACTGGGAATGGAACCTGTGACCTTTGGCTTTGCAGAAAGATGCTCAATGCACTGAGACACTCTGGCCAGGGCTGATTATTTGATTTGTTTGCTTCACTAACTTAATTATTGTTGACAGATTTCAAAATAATGACCTAAAACCCTTGAGCCTTAGCTTATACAAGTATCACTGTTAAAAATCAAGATCTTATTTACCCATGTAAGTACCACCTTAAATTTACTTAAAGAGAAATTTACAAAATAATTTAATACATTAAACCACGTTTGTATATCTAAAATATCCAATTTATAAAGTGAGGTTATGACTTACAGTGTAACATTACTAGAAACATTGCCAATTCCACTATTTATTTATGTATACATATCAAATATAAAGAGTTTAAATAACCATGCAACTGAGGTTGAAGCTGATGATTCAATTGTCTTTGCATTTCTGAAGAGTCACTCTCCAGGCTGAACTATGTGATACTTCCATCATGTTTACACTGTCTCAGCTTAGTTTCATGTTACATCATTTATCAGAAGTAAATAACTACAAATTATTGTAAATGAGTAAATTCTGGATCTTAGGTTTATATCCTTACAGAAAGAAAATTTTTTTTGAAATCAGAGGAATTAGACCCTCATTATATTAAGTATCTTTTTAATTAGCTAAATAGTAATTTGGGATTATGCACAAGGCTAAATAAACAAAAAAAATCCTTTTCTGTCACGAGTATTCAGAATAATGGATGAGCAAAAGTAAATAGAATTAAAATGGATAATTAAGAAAATGCACATTCAGTAAAGGTCTGAAGTTTGATATGCAGATCAGCATAAAAAAGTGAAATTCAGTATAATAACAATATTGTGGAGCAGACAGATGTAATTTAAAACATTAAAATTTTACATGGGGAAATTCTGTTAACCCCATGGTTAGTTGGGAACAAGACCAATGGATGTAGCTTTTCTTTTTAAAGGTAAGTTTGATTCTTCTGAGTATTCCCCACCCCCAGCTAGATTTACAGTGATACATGACAATGAAAATTTCTTTTAAGACAATTAAAAATTTTAGTACATACAATTATGTTATACATTTATCAAAACACATTTACCACACCATGACGTGGGGAAAAGTGAAGGTTAAGTCAGTTGTAGGAAAACACATATTACTAATTGCTTTTCCTCTTTAACTGGCATACACAGGTGCACAATGTAAACAAGGAAAAGCAGTATGTTTTGTAATGCACTCTAGTTTGATCATTATTCCCTATTACCCTAAACATAATGGCAAATTCTTGGGTGGTTTTTACAATGCAGAAACAGTTGTTAGTCATATTGTGGTGAGAAGATTAGGGCAGCAGTTTTATAATCCTTTCTCAGTATGACCGTTATTGAAGAATGACAGGGCTGATGCTAACAGAATGAGAGCTAAGGAATGAGAGAAACACTCCAATACCTACTCAGTTCTCTAACAGCTCTGTAAGTGTGACTCTCAAGTCAACATTTCCCCACCAACTCCTGGGCAGCTTCGGTTAAGCAACTCAATGCTTTCCTAAGTCCTTTCATACTTCTTTCATGTTATCAAACGTAATGTGATTATCTCTTCAGGTGCCTATCTCTCCCACTAACCCTAGAGTTCCTTCAGTGCAAAGAAATTTCAGTAGCTTAAAAAGTGCTTTGTATATAACAGGCACTCAAGAAATAGTGAGAGGTGGGATAAGAGCAAGAGGAAAAACAGACCAAGTGGTAAAATCCCAAGAGGGCTGGACTAGTCGCCTTTCTCAAATTTCTATAATTGTGGAAGAGTCACTGGCACTTAATTTCTTCAACCGAAGAATGAGACCACTATCACAGGCTGCCTAGATGTATTTGTGTCTTCTGAACCCGAAGTGTTTTCAGAACCTTGAATCTCACTGCTCTTTGGGGATAAGCACTTTTTCCTCTTGTCTGGTTTGAAAGCCCCACCATTCCCCATGGCCTGGTGGGGGCTTGGTCTGGTGGTCTCGGTCTGTCCACTTAAGTGCCTCCCTGTCCCCTGGAAGCACATTAATTTCTGACCTCTAAATTGTTTCCACTTTCTCTTTCTTCTTTTTATAATCCTCACCAGAAGATATATTTATTGATTTCAGAGAGAGAGGATGGGGAGAGAAGGAGAGGAGGGAGACAGAGAGAAACATCGATGTGAGAGAGAAGCATGGGTTGGTTGCATCCCACACACCCTGACCTGGGTACCGGCCCTGACCGAGGATGGAACCCACAACCTTTTGGTGCACGGGAGGACGCTCCACCCAACTGAGCCACCAGCCAGGGCATTTCTACCCCTTCTTTAAGAGAAAAAAGACTTAGGGAAGAGGAGGGAAGAGAAAGAAAGAAGGGAGAAAAGAAAAGGGAAGAGAGAGGCCATAAGAATGATATGGAGGAATCAACAATAATAAATGTTTGATAGAAATTCTGGACATACCTTTAATAACCATTGGTTTTATTTATGGCACATCCAAAGGTTTTCCAAGTATGACAGTCAGTGAGGTAGAATGCACACATTTGACAGCTATGTCACACTAATTCCCAAGCAGTTACTCATCAGAAATAGAAAAGCAGGGGCTCACAATGAAAGTGTGTGTGGGAGAGGTGTATATTCAAAACAGGCAGCTAGTGCTTTTTTGGTAATTTATGATTCCATGATTGTCATATAAGTCCTTTGAAATTTGAAATATCTGGAAGAGTATCCTACTGATTGCAATAAATTATCAAATTATTTTAACTGTTACACTTCTTGCCCCATGTAAACGAAAATATTTTTGTATAAAATGAGGTATTTTAGGTTTTCTCCACTCAAAAAAAAAAAAGAGAGGATAATGCTGAGGCTTTATAGTACCTTCCAAGAAAACAAAGGACTTGTTTTCTCTTTGAAAGGGGATGTATATGGAAAAATATGCCTATATCGTTAACTATCCACATTTTGCTGTTAAAATAATTAACTAATGGAAATCCAGTGCCTGCAGTTTACTGATAAATGTTTAACAACCAGCTTTCTGGGGGCAGGGAAGCAGGGACATTTTTGATTTAGAGTGTTTGCCAATTTCTGTGGTATAAATACCACCATGGCTGATTTCCAGCTGCCAACATGATGTCACATGTGTGCAGTTAAAAAGAGATTTTTACTTTCTCAATATACCTTTCCTAAGGTACAGAGAATAAGTAGCATAGATGGTAGGGAGAAAATAGACAGGGGGAGGGCAAGAATAGTATGGGAAATGTAGAAGCTAAAGAACTTATGACACATGGACATGAACTAAAGGGGGGGGAATGTGGGTGGGAGGGGATGGGCAGGGTGGAGGGGAGTGAAGGGGGAAAATGGGACAACTGTAATGGCATAATCAATGAAATATATTTAAAAAATAAATAAAATTTAAAAAAGCCACCAAAAATATATATACCTTTCCTGTTGATATAATTATTTGTCTTCACCTTGAACTTATCAGATTCCTATCCTCCCCACACTAGCTAATATTGCTTACAGGAGACCATAATGAACTCCTTAACATGACCTTGAGGGCCCCCACAGTCTGGCCTCAGCCTATGTTTCCAACTTCTGTTTGATTACTGTACATCACAAATTTGATACTCTTGCCAGACTTGATCATTCACCTAATTTGTCATACATCTTCATTTGCTCACTCATTCATTTATTCTTTTTCTACACATACTTCATACTTGCATGATATGTGCCAGAAACTTTGCTAGGGGTTACGGATCAAAGATTTTAAAACTGCATATGCTTGTCTGCCTTTGTCAAGAATGAGTGTAACATGCAGAAGAACAGCAAGCAGAGATGAGATTAAAAAAGAAAAAATCCCAACTTGGTACCAGTGAGTTTGAGTTGAGCACCTGCCGTTTCCTATTGAAGTAACCCCGACTGATACGCCTGCCACAGTAAGAACTCTGATGGACATGGTAAGGCAGTAGGAGCTACAGAGAACTTTTAAAATGCAAAATGTTTTAAAATTTTTTAAAAGCTCAAAAATGCATTCAAAAAGCAGCTCCCATGGACTGTACAGAGATGAATTTGAGGGAGACCATTTAAGCACCTCTTTCGCTGTTCAAGAATTCAGTCCTTCTCCTTAGAGAATTTGTGACAATTTAAGTAGTCCACCAAGGCCCCGCTCACCTGGCGCCTCTTCTTCAGCGTCTTCTTATCTCACTCCAGCGCCTGAATGGCCCTTTGTCCTGCATTCCTGCCGCACTGCGCTGGGACCTTTGACACCAGCAGTGCATGAGAATCACCTGGGGGCTGTTAGCATGGACTGCTCACCCTGAGAGATTCTGATTCAGTAGCTCTGACCTGGAATTCACCCAAGAATTACAAGGGCGGTGATGCTGACGCTGCCACCCTGGGGCCCCTCCAAACACCAGAGCTCTAACACATTTCACTGCAGCAATATTCTAGATCGCTGTCTCATCAGCATCCCCTGCTAGATACAAGTTCCTGAGGACTTTCTAATTTATCTTTGTGAAGCTCTCAGAAGCTACCATAATGTATTATACAAAAATGTATCTGATGTGCATTACTGTGTGACTGGAAATAAGAGCAACATCTTACTATAATAAATTCCCTCAGTTAACACCCAGGTTCCCTCAAGCAAAAAAAAAAAAAAAGAAAAGAAAAGAAAAAAAAAACTGTGTAACTAGAGAAAAAAGATCGAAAGACAGAATACAACTTGATTTCTTTAGAGGTGCCCAATTTTGATTTTATGCTCTGATTTCTTTTAGTCCTTGGACATAAAGGGCAGTGGTTATTTTCAATTATGAGAAAGCTTGATACATATGATCCTAGAGAAGTTAAGACTATCATTTTTTCTTCCTTATGTGTATGTTTCTGCTTCTTCTTGATTTAGTTGGTAACTGACAGCCCAAGGGAAAATAAAAACATTTCAAGCATTTTTCATCCTAATATTTAGAAATGCTGATTAAACTAACTTCTTTGTAGCTATTCTTATGGCAAGACATTCTGTCACTTTAGGCAATGTTGCTTTACAGCTATTTAACAACACATAGGAATAAATTTAAACGAATAGGTGAAAGCTATAAGGCATTGAATAAGAAACACGTAAATGGAAAGGTATGCTTGTGGATTGGAACAACTAATATTGTTAAATAGTCCACACTACCTAAAGCAATCTACAGGTTCAATGCAATCCATATTAAAATTCCAATGGATCAGTTGGTTGGGCATTGTCCTGCAAAGTGAAAGGTTGCTGGTTCAATTCCCCGTCAGGGTATGTGCCTAGGTTGCAGATTTGTCTCCAGTTGGGGTGTGTACGAGAGGCAACTGATCCATGTTTCTCTCTCACATTGATGTTTCTCTCGCTCTTTCCCCCTCCTTTCCCCCTCTCTTTAGAAGTGAATAAAACCCTTAAAAAAACATTCCAATTGCATTGTTCACAGAAAAAAAAATTTGTAATTTGTATGGAACTATAAAAGACCCCAAACAGCCAAAGCAGTCTTAAGAAAGAACAACTGTAGGCATCATGCTTTCTGATTTCAAACCATATAATAAAGTTATATTAATGAAAACAGTATGGTATTTTTTTTTAAAGTATGGGTATCAGCATAAAACCAGACACAAAGATCAATGGAACAGAATAGAGAACCCAGAGATAAAACCACCAATATATGGTCAATTAATTTACAACAAGGACTCAAAAACACACAATGGGGAAAGAAAAGTCTCTTCAATAGGCAGTGCTGGGAAAAGCGGACAGCCACATACAGAAGAACAAAAGTGACTAACATTTTACACCATATGCAAAAATCAATTCAAAGTGATTTAAAGACTTAAAACGATAAAACTCCTAGAAGAAAATACAGGCAGTAAGCTCTTGACATTGTTTGGTCTTGGAGATGATTTTTTAGATTTGACATCAAAATAAAAGGCAACAGCAACAACAAAATACAAACAAGGGAAACTACGCCAAATTAAAAAACTTCTGCACCGCAAGGGAAACCATCAAGAAAATAAAAAGGCAATTTACTGAATGGAAGAAAAATTTGCAAATCGTATTTCTGATAAAGGGTTAACATATAAAATATAAGATATCAATAGCAAAAAACAAATAATCCAATTAAAAAAGGGACAGAAAATCTCAATGGACATTTTCCCAAAGACACACAGAAGGCCAACACACACATGAACAGATGCTCAACCTCACTAATCAGGGAAATGGAAATCGAAACCACAGTGAGGCATCACCTCACACTTGTTAGAACGGCCGTCATCAAAACGTGCACAGGTAAGTGTTGCAAGGACATGGAGAGAAGGAGCCCTTGTGCACTGTCGGTAGAAATGAAGCTGGGCAGCCACTGTAACACGTGGTGTATGGAGGTTCCTCAGATCATTAAACTTAGGACTACCATATGATGCCACAATTCCACTTCTGGGTATTTATCTGAAGAAAATGAAAACACTCAAAAAAAAGATGAACCCCATGTTCACCTCAGCATTACTCACAACGGTCAAGATATAGGAACAACCTAAGTGCCCACTGAAGGATAAATGGATAAAGAAAATATGGTATACATGTGCACAATGGAATATTAGTCATAAAAAGAAAAAGAAAATTCTGCCTTTTGTGACAACATGGACGGACCTTGAGGGCACTGTGCTAAGTGAAATAGGTCAAGCAGAGGATGGCAAACATTGTATGATCTCCTTACACATGGAATCTAAAACACCAAACAAAACCGAAACTGTAGATACGCAGAACAGACTGGTGACTGGCAGACGTGAGAGGAGGGCTGTGGGGACGGGGGCGGGGCAGGGTGTTGACAGAGTTGTTGAAGAGACTCAAAAGATGCAGATACGAACTTCAGGTTATAAAAGAAATAACTCTGGGGGATGTAATGTACAGCACGGCAACTACAGTTATAACTGTGAGCAAGTCTTCAAAGTTCTCATCACAAGAAAAAACATTCTGTAACCATGTAAGGCGATGGATGCTAACTAGACTTACCGTGGTGATCATTTCACAGTATACACAGTCACGAATCATTACGGTACACACCCAAAACCAATGTATGCCAATTACCCCTCAATAAAAAAATGAAAATAATAAAAACACCGGTTCAAAATTTTTTTAACCTCATCATTAAATTAGATTTTTGTAAGTTAAAAATAGCGTGAAGGGTAACCCCTGTGCGAGGAGGGAGGCCAGTCCACATGGACTTCTGGGTGTTCAGATCAGATTATTTGGGTTCTCTGCTGCAGTGGACACCTTCTCTCTATTATGGGTAGCTTCTAAAATCAATCATGTCTGGAAACAATACTCTATTGATACTTGAACCTTTCTCATTATTTCTACATCATGGTTCTAGTAGTTAGAAGGATGTTTATAATTTTCACAGCATCTAAGACAATGAGGTACAGTTTTAGACAGACATGAATGCAGTGTTGAGGGGGTGGAGTGCAGCGTGCAATTACCTTAGGCATCCTGTGACATTGTAGAATATATCAAAGTCCAGCACACCATTCGCTTTGGGGTAGTCTCCCTCTGGCCACCCGGAGTAGGGGATGATGATGTTTTCGGTCAGGATAAGCAAGGCTTCTGTTATCATGAGATTCTTGAGTTTGTCACTGGAGGACAAGTTCCACAGCAAACCTGGAATTAAAACAGTGCCGGTGGGTCAGAGGACTGCTGCAACAGCCGGTCATGGCTGTCACACCCGGGGCTGTGGTTACTTATTTAAAAAAAAAAAAGGTGGGCTGGGGAGGCAGCCCCTTTTCCAATAGAAGAAGCTTGTTTATAGTTAATTAGATGGCAATGGAAGCTGATCCATAAGAGCAAATAAAAAACAGCTAAGGGGGAGGGGAAGAGAGACTACCATATAAAACTATGCAGGTTTAAATTCATCAGGAATGTCAATGAAAGCCAGAAACCCTTAAACATTTATTGCTGTTTCTCTTAAGCCCCCACCATAAAATTGAGCACTGAGAGAACCAATTTTGAGCTCACCAGCCGGGAGGCTTGAAATGATCCTGTTGTAACTAGGACTTTAACTTTTTTGAAGGGTCCTGCCCCCCCACCCACTTAGATGCATGAAAAAAATGCACCTCCCTCTGCCTCCTGCTCCCGACTACCTGCAACTTCCACTTGACATTTGCCTTCTAATAATCACAGGAAGGGCTTGCAGCAAGCCTCCAACTATGCTTTTCCTGTCAACAGCAGGCTGATTAAACATCACCAATTACTACTTATTGACTCCTACCGAATGATAGATTTAATGTTCTCCCAGAATTTATGCTGGTTACCTCATGCATTTCTTATAGTTCAGCACTGAAGAAGGGACAAAGTATTTTATCTATCTGCCAATTTGCATGGCTTAAGCATTGGTCTAAAGCTGGAACCACATCTACTCACTTAACTTTCCCTTTCCTTTTGAACTCTGCCCCCACCCCCACCCCACCCCCATTAGAGAGAAAGGGTATATAAGTCAGCTCAGGAAAAAATTAAGATAATAGGATACTGTACACTTTACAGGGCATTTGTGAGACAGGTTGAAGCTGGGTATTGAGGAAAAATACAAAATGGTATACACAAGTACATTTAGGGTTTGCTACTTTTACAAGTTTTTCGTTTAAATACTTCTGATTCAGTGGGAGGACTACACACCTATTGCTTGCTATTCCAGTGACTCAGCAGTATAAAGCTGCTTGGCCATCCCTCGTTCCTCAGTGAGTTTCTCTAACTCGTTAGCATCCAGGAAAGGAGAGAGTGGGAACAGAAACAGGGGATCTTCATTTTCTTCCTAGTCACTCTCCTACCACCAGCCAATACCTCCTGCTTGCTAATGTTACTGCTTTGTCTGTATAACAGAAAGAGGAAGCACAGGTATGCAGAATGGTCTCCTTTATGAAGAAAAAGCAAACATGGAGATCTTGGCTGAGTTATGTGGTGGTATCATCTCCCCTAACTTTAATTAACGAAATAATACAGGTAAAGCGTGGTATTTATTCAACCATACTTGTATTTGGCCCATCATTTAGAACAGGCTAAGCCTAATGTAGTCTTTTGTGCTTAAACAGTTTACTTTGGCTGTGCACAAATAACTGATTTCTAAAACCAAAGTTCCACCGCAGCCTACACTTAACTCACATTAGCCACGGCGACACTGGGTCTCACGTCCTGTAGGGACTGGAATTCTGGCTAATGAGGACGTCTTTTCCTGACCAAGCTAGCATTTGGGTTAGTCATCAGCAGGGCCCCTCAGCCACAGTTTTGCAACACAATGACTTCATTCCGCCCACTTCACCTCAGAGGCCCCGGAAGGGGGAGAGACAGAATAAAACTCCGAAGGTGGTTGAAAACAATTAAAGGCAGATCTGAGGTGGAGCTCTGGTTACTAAGATACAACAGAAAGTTAGAAAGAAAAGAGAGAAAAGGGAAAAAAGCTTCCTGTTCTAATTAAGCAAACAAATGAAGAGTCTCTGCCTGTGGTGTCCGAAGGAGACTTGGTTTGGGGCGGTGCACACACAACACAGTGCGCAGATGATGTGTCGCAGAACTGTACACCTGAAACCCGAATAGTTTTATTAACCAATGTCACTCCAATAAATTCAATAAGAAAAGAGTCTCTGCCTGCCAGTGGCTTAAAAATGTGAAGCATAATGACACTTCCCTTTTATAAAAGACCACACAGGGCACTCAAAGGAAAAGTACACCTTACAATAAAAACCAGAGGAGATTAATTTGAACAAAAGGACTGGAATTTTCCTTCAATACTCAATGTTCTTTATAGCTTGACATGCAATGATTATTTCTACATTATTTCTACGGTTGGCAGTGTTTTAGTGTATATAATTTTTGAATCTTTAACAAAGGTTGTTGTACAGAAACAGCATACCTGCCAAATTTCTGTGTGGCACAAGCTAGGGAGAAGCTGAAATGTTCACTAGGAAGTTGAAATTATACACACTTATACACACACCCTCACACATGTACACACAAAATCAATGAATGACCAAATACAAATGGGGAAAAATGTATGACAATATAAGACAAAGAGTTAATACTCTTAATATACAGAATTCTTATAGATTATTAAAAATTCAATGTCTAGTAGAAAAATTAACTCAAAGCCAAAAGATATTTGAGTCTAATATACTTGGGAAAGCATGTTCTCCAGTAACTAAAGAAATGCAAATTCAACATCTAGGTATCATTTTCTGTGACTACAGAAGGCAAAACCAGAACCAATGAGTTGAAATTCTCAGGAAGGAGATTTGGCTCACTGCACATATAAACTTCTAAGATAGCACTGAAGAAAACAAAAAAGGTCTATTTGGAAGACCCAGCTCTATCGCTGGAGCTGATAAGAATGAGCCCATCTTTTACCAAAATATTGATAAGAAGGTTTTATTCTGAAACCAGAGTTTTAGACTAGACTAGCAGTTTCCAAATAAAATTAGCCCACTGGCAATTCAGAATTGCATACATATTCCTGGGCCACACTCCACACTGACTTAGCCAGTACCTCAGGATGAATTCCAGAAATTCATGTTTTAAAAGTGGTTTCCACCCTGGCCAGGTAGCTTAGTTGGTTAGAGTGTTGTCCTGATACACCGAGGTTGTGGGTTTGATCCCTGGCCAGGTCACATGCAAGAGTCAACCAGTGAATGCATAAATGAGTGGAACAACAGATCAACATTTCTCTCTCTCACTCCCCCTCCCTTCCTCTCTCCCTCTCAAAAATAAAAATCAACTAAAAAAAAAAAGATTCCTATTTCTGGTACTGCGAAACTAATGGAACTATCGGACCCTGAGTATATGTCCCTTTCAAGGGTCTGATTCTAGAATCCCTGACATAATATTTAGAGTTTAGATTTTCATTTGTTTCACCTTTAACTTCTGGTCAATTTATTCACAGTGCCTAAATTTCAATTATGGTTCTTTGTTGCCACTGCTCTGCCTGCAATTTTCTATCTATCACTAAGCTCTCATTTTAGCCAAAGGAGAAGGAACTGGATTCTAGCAAGAGATATACTTTGAATAATTAGCAATAATGACAACTGAATTATCCAGAAACTTATTGCCAACTGTGCTATTTGCAAAAAATAGCTACCTAACTAGTAAAGGGATCTTATAGATATTAAAACCTATTTTAGTTAATATACTGCCCTCTAGGACTGGAAGTAGAGTTATTCAACTAAGTCTGTATGACACTTAGCAAAATGTGCAAATTTGATAGTTAAATGAGTCCTCATTTTTAGTACAGGAGAAGGGGGAGCAGGTAGAGGAGAACGAAAACTGGGATTTTAACCTTGTTTTCCAAAGTGATCACGAAGCATGAGGATTTTTTAAAACAATCTCCTTTGCATGGATATACTCCTCCTTTCACCTAAATTTTATAAATTTTACCTGGAATACCACGTATCACAAAGGTCATTTTTTCCAAGTTATAAATAAACCCAAAGTACCTTGTACACATTACAAATACAGAAAAATACAGTATAAAGTTATTTAAAGAAAGTACATAAGGAATATTTTATAGCAAAAATGTTTTTGATATTTTATGGCCATAGAGCAATTCTAGGAAGTATTTCCATACACTATGCAAAGGTTAACACGAATTTGCAACAAATTTCACTGGTAGTCATCCCCTGACGCTTCCTCTGTGATATGCAGAAGAGGGACAAGAATCTACTGCTTCATTCTTACCACCTGTTTTCACCCAAGGCGGATGCTGCACACTACAGCCAGGGCTCATTACTCAGTGACCTTGAAGATGAATCTCTGAGACTAGTAAGCACTGTTCCCATTTCACAGTGCACCACCACACTCATTGGTAAGGGAGCAGGAACAGTCTCATGTGGGAGAAAGCTTTGATTCTGAAGTCTTTTCATTGAAAGAGGGAAGACCTTCCTTCCTAGGCTGGTACAGAAAGTGAGAAAATGCCAGAAAGATCAGTGTGTTGACATTCTTTTCAACAAACAAAGCTCTGATCCTAAACTTAGGCTCGGGCCCTCGCGGACACACACACACACACACACACACACACACACACACACACTTCTTTTAATAACTTGGGCAGAAAAATCAAGGTCTTATCTGAAAACACATCCAATTGTCGTATTTGTGTATAATCTAAATATTTCCAGGCCACAAGTCTCTTCTTTTATATTTGGTCAGACATCCACAGTTATTCAGAAACTTAAATGAGCACCACAGTTGTTACTGCAATAAACATACAGGCATGAAATACGTGGCAGCCTATTATTAAAGGATGCAAAGGTAGTTCAGAGAAGTCCCTTCCTTCAAAACTGCAGGGACGGGCTGAAAGTAAAGACTAGAGGGATGGCATTTGAAAACACTTCAGAAAAGTGATATTTGAGACAGCTATTGAAGGATGAGAAGGTTCTCTAGGTGTGGAAGAGAACTCCAGTCCAAGACAACAGTGGCACAGATACCGAGACAGAAAGGAAACATGAACAGACCAGCAGATCCTTTAGGACTTTAGAACTTGGGATGGAAGCATAGGATAGGAGACCCTCCCTGCTGCCCGTGCTCATCAGGCCCACACCTACAGAGCAGACTCTATCTTACAGGCAATGGGGGGCATAATGAGACAATATTTTCTTTTTAGAAAGAAATCACTAGCGGAGTAGTGGATGGACTGGGAACGTGCAACACTGAATCACATGGGCTAGGTACAAGGCTAGGGCAAGAGCAGACCAGAGAGAGGAAGAGGGCCGACCCCAGACAGTGACAAGGGGAGAGGGAGGGTCAAAGAGAAGTGAGAGAGAGCTCTCCGCTCTGAGATTCTCAAAGACAAGCCCTTTCCTAAATATGAGTAAAACAAAATCCCCTGGCCCTAAGACGTAGGTGGGAGCCACTTTGATACAGCAAAACACTCAGATAAAACTAGTTCAAATCTGGGCTTTATTCTTTCCTAGCTGTGTGACCTTGGACACTTCACTCCCCGCCCCAAACCTCACATTGATCAATACATAAATCGTCAATAAAGCCTTATGGAGCTGGCAGGAGGAACAGAGATGAAAAATGAAAAGCCCAAGCTTAGTGGCTAGCACATAAAAGGGGCTCCATAAAAAGATGTTTATGAAATAGACAAGAAGAGATTCACATATATGATTACTCACTTTGTGTTTTTAAACAAAGATATAAATATGTCTATTTAAGTCAACAATTTATTTTTAAGGCCAGGAAAGCAACTTACTTAACTTTTCTATTAATAGAACTAAGGGAAGTTATTTATAAGGATTTTTACCCAACATTCAAGTATCAAGTCAAATAAGTTAACAATGTAATGAACACCCTCTGGTAGGAATGTTTGTTTTGTACTAGAAATCCGGGGCCTTGAACAATTAACCTCCATTTAGTGGTTTCTATGGCATCAATACCACACAACGTTCTCTGACCTGCTTCCTATCGCACACAAAAGAAGAGGAAGCCTGGTTCAATGGATTATTTCCTTGACACACACCCATACAACCTCCCAAGCTTTCCAGCAACCACAGTACCTAGCCTCAATTGCCCTTATCCAAGCTTCCTCTAAATGATAAGTAGTTTCTTTCTGCTTCTTTGCTCTGCCAGTAGTGATGTTCACTTTGCTGGGGATAACCTCACTCTTCTTTAAAGACGCCAGTCCAAAGCCTATCCCTTTTTTAAGGTCCACCATGAAACATACCTCTTATATGACTGTAAAACATAGTCTGATTCTTTCTAGTGGTTCATTACTGTATTTTAATGAAGAAAATGTTATGTTCTAATCTAAATGTAAGGTTTTTTTTTTTTAAATGTCAACCATTACATAATTGTTCATGGTTTGGTAGCTGGAAAATAAAATCCACGATCTCTCAGGACTGTGATTTTTACTGCATGGCACTTGCAGGCTGTCCTGGAAATGCCGGCTGAGTGAATGAATAAGTGAGATGCCTTTTCATTTCTGCAGGTATTTTAATGTAACTCAGAAACACGGAAGGAACTATCCTGTAGGACATGACAGCATGCTAGCAGAAGGGTCACATGCTATAACCTTTGGATGGTTTTACAAAATTAAATTATACCAACATAGAAAAAATGTTGTATTTTAAGATACAAATGAGTAGAGAGGATATAAAGTTTTTACAGAAAAAAAAAAAGAAAACTTACATAATAAAGTGAGGATGACACAGCACAAGATACTCAATTAAAAATCATATTTGTGAAGTACCTCCTTTTTAAATAAGAACACTGTCACCTATTACCATTAAAAAAAGTTTATATAGTAAAAGGGTTCATTTCTTTGGGTTTTAGTTATTTCATCTGTAAAACTGAGATTAAATACCCAATAATACCTAAAAATACCTCAAAACCTAAAGGTTTTATTACAAATTTAATTATTTTTAAAATATACTTTATTGATTATGCTATTACAGTTGTCCCATTTTTTCTCCCCTTTACTCCCTTCACCCTGTACCCCACCTTCCACCATTATTCCCCTCCACCCTTAGTTCATGTCCATGGATGGGCCACACACACAAGTCCTTTGGCTTCTCCATTTCCTATGCTATTCTTATATTTCCCCTATTTTGTATCTACCATTTATGCTTCTTGTTCCCTGTACCTTCTCCCCCTTTCTCCCTTTCCCCCTCCCCATTGATAACCCTCCATGTGAACTCCATTTCTCTGATTATGTTCCTGTTCTAGTTGTTTGCTTAGTTCATCTTTTTTTTTTTTAGGTTCAGTTGTCGACAGTTGTCAGTTTGTTGTCACTATATTGTTCATAGTTTTGATCTTCTTTATCTTAGATAAGTCCTTTTAATATTTCATACCGTAAGGGCTTGGGGATGATGAACTCTTTTAACCTGACCTTATCTTCGAAGCACTTGATCTGCTCTTCCATTCCAAATGATAGCTTTGCTGGATACAGTAATCTTGGATGTAGGTCCTTGCCTTTCATAACTTGGAATACTTCTTTCCTGCCCCTTCTTGCCTGCAAGGTTTCTTTAGAGAAATCAGCTGATAGTCTTATGGGAACTCCTTTGTAGGTAAGTGTCTGTTTTTCTCTTGCTGCTTTTAAGATTCTCTCCTTATCTTGCATCTTGGGTAATGTAATGATGATGTGCCTTGGTGTGTGCTTCCTTGACTCCAACTTCTCTGGAAGTCTCTGAGCTTCCTGGACTTCCTGGAAGTCTATTTCCTTTGCCAGATTGGGGAAGTTCTCTTTCATTATGTTTCAAATAAGGTTTCAATTTCTTGCTCTTCCACTTCTCCTTCTTGGCACCCTGTGATTCAGATGTTGGAACGTTTGAAGTTGTCTTGGAGGTTCCTAAGCCTCTCCTCATTTTTTTGAATTCTTGCTTCTTCATTCTGTTCTGGTTGAATTCTGTGCGCATCCTGACTACCAGTGTTTTGAACTCTGCATCTGATAGGTTGGCTATCTCTTTATAGCTTAGTTCTATTTTTTCTGGAGTTTTGATCTGTTCTTTTATTTGGCCCATATTTTTTGTCTTGGTGCATGTTATGTAGTAAGGGGTGGAGCCTTAGGTATAGCCAGGGCGGGGCAACCAAGGTCTCTGCGTTGTGGGGCTGTATGTGGGGGAGGGGTCCAAGAGGGGTCCAAGAGGGGTCCAAAATTTAAGTATGCTGCTTATACTTAAATTTTAAAAGGTATGTGTAGCACCTGGGACACTGAAGCTATTTACAGTTTCCTCAAGGCAATAGTACTGATGAGTGCATTCAGGAATGTTTCTTGCACTCTGTGTGATACGTGCAGGGAGCTACAGCAGAAAGCTGATGGTGGTGGCAGGGAGGTGGACCCCAACATCAATGAACCAACCATGTTCTCCTAGATCCTACTCACCACTCATTTAAATGAAACTAGGCCTGCCTCTGTGCTTCAAGGATCACTAAAATTGTTGCTTTAACTCTATCTCACTAGTTCATATTTTTAATCCATTAGGCAGAAACAAGACATTTATTTGTTCATACCAGTATTTGAACGGAAATATAAAGTACAGAACTGGAAAACACATCCATTCACTCTCTTCTTTTCCCTATTTTTGAGGGTGGCAGACGGAGGGCTAGGTGGGCCAGGGAGCTGGTGTTTTGAGGGGTTCAGGTGATAAAAGGACTGGGAAATAGAGTTTCTGGTATTTTGACTAATTTTATCAAACTGATCCTCTATATTGGGATACAATGTGACTCCCCAATTTACTTTCTTTATATTGATTTAGCGAATAGAGTGTTGTGTAAATAGTAAAAAGAATTGGGTGTGGTTCTTGTTGGGTTTCTTCAGAATATTTTGGATACCTTGAACGATACTGAAATTCCACAGATTCTTAAACTTATAAAGTTCACTGTTAGTGAATTTATGTATAATTTTCATGTGGTCTTGTCAATAAGTTGTTTTAAAGACATGTACTAAAAGGTGCACAAGGTTTCTAATTAAAAATATTAAGCAAAAGCCTCCGAATAATTTCCCCCTTTAGAAGAAAAGGAATTTAAACCTGACTTAAACCTGGGATCTTAACCAGCAGGGGACAGTGTTCCTTGAAAGTCATTTGCCAAATAACAATGAACTCAGGAATCATTTGTTCCAGGAAACTTAAAAAAAAAAAAAAAAAGCAGAAGACATAACACATCCAGCTGGGGTGCACCCTGTAAGGCCTTTAATAGTCAATAAGCACTACCTGTTATTTGCTTTTTAGTCTCCAGGTCTCTGGTTTGCTTCAGCACCTGCAGCAGCCGAGGTACCCCATTGAGCTCAGCTACCTCCATTTTGTTGTCATTGTCTTCAAACACCAAGTTTCTCAGGGCCCCACACACGGCTCTCTGAACATCTTCATTCTGAACTTTTAGGAGCTGCAGAAGCTTCGGGATGCCATGAAGCTGATTGACCTGCGGGAGAAGTGGATGCATATTTCAGATATTTATTAATGTTGATGTGACATTGGAGACAGTCAATGAAATATGAATGAAGAGATAAAGCTGATTATTAACTCCCATCATCAACAACTATGTGTGGTACAACCTGAGACTCACAGTGTATAATATACTGCTGCTATAAGGTATCTCTCATTGAGGAGCTTATAATCAATTAGGAAGTTAAAATGAAAACCCATGAAAAACTGAAGGGAAAAGTTAAGTGATAAAAGGTAGGTAAGGGATAGCTAAGTGGACAGAAAGAGGTAAGTGATAAAAGCCTTGAGCATAATAAAGATGAAGAGAACTGGGAACTTGAGGAGTAAGGCAAGTTTTATGGAAGAACACCACATTGCATGAGTTTTCTAGGGCAGAACTTTACAGTCAATAAATAAACTGAACAGAAATCACCTTCATCAATGGTAGCAGTAAAAACTCATTAAACACGGTAACTGTAGCAGCAATGAAAACTAACCTAAATATAAGGTACTTTTATGATCAAATGCTTTGAGCATTTAAAACAATTTATATAAATTAGTCAAACATTCAAGTATATAACATAACTTTATACTCTTTTATGCCCTACTTTAAAAATATTTCTTCTATACAAATATGCAAGGGGCAGAACTAGGAATAAGAAGAACAATAGATGGTTTAGATTCTGAAACCTACAGCTGTTTGAGAAAAGGTCAAGGAATAGCCATCTGGGCAAGGTGATTTTGTGAGCTCGGCTGCAAATACCTAAAGAAACCAAGAGGTGGACACAGCGTTGCTGCACAGAAACGTTAAGTTACAGGCTGAGAGCTTTCTTTCTCGTGGGCTTCCATTAGTATCTGATTTAACAATTTTTAAGTTGGTACGAACTTTGGGTAAAGATCTCAGTAATTTGTAGCACCTTAATGCAGAAATGTGTAGGTAAGAAGTTATGAATGGGCATGAGTTTCCCTTGCAGATGAAGTCCCTCCCCCACGAATGACGCCCTCATTACACAGCAGTCCACACTGGGCAGAGAGCTGCGCCCCTGGCCCAGGCCCGTATTTTCACATTTTCTATGTATCATCAAACTCTAGCCTCCCTTCCACGCAGATAAGCGGAATTTAAGACCCAGTCTTTCAGTAGCACTCTCATTTGCTGGCTCCCTTCTGAGGAGGCATTTGCAGAGCAGGAGACACCTGGAAGACGGACCACAGCAACTTTGATGGGCGATGTCTAGAGCCATTCTAATAGACCTGTATAATAATTTTAAATGATAAAGATTTCATTTCATTGCTACCAATTAAATCTGGTCCAACAGATCATCTATTTGATTACTTTATCTATTCCCATTATTACCTTTCCTTAAAAGCAGAAAGGCACAATTTATTTTTAAAGCAGCCTGAAACTCACATGTTTCCTTAATTCTGTCAAATTCTATTTCATACTTGGGTTTTAAGGTGGTTAAATTCCCTCCATAAACATCCTAAACGCCAGCTAGACTACATCTTCACAGTAGCAGCGTAAACATCGACGCAAAAAGAAAATCCCATTCATCCTGAAGGTACTTTGGCAGCTTAGAAATATTTTATTACTTAATTTATAATTTATAAGTTGCCTTCTTCAAAATGTGATGTGAAGTGGCTTACTGACCATATTGCCTTTCCAGCTGTGATGATGGCAATAGTGAGGAGTGGCAGCTGGAAGCCTCCACTGCCCTGACTAGGGGGGCGCAGACAGCAGATTTCTATTTGACAGCCTCTGACCCATCCTCATAGCCTGCCACTGCTACCACCATCCCCTTGGCTCTCAGCACTTGCAGACACACCATGCTCCGATAAATGCTGAAATCCGACCACAGCTCTACTTTACCGTAGAATTTGACTCCCTAGTGTCTGGCACCTCCCCCACAATTAAAAATAAAGTTCAGTTAGGTGAGGACTCTTATCCTTCTTATCCAGCAAATGGATATAAATCATATTAAATGCATGAAGCTGATGACATTTCCTCATTGTACAGAACTAGAAGGACACTGGTAATGAATCCTATACACATTAGGACTAATGTCCCATGTGCTGCTGTTGCCCCTTTAAATTGAGGGCAGCAGCTGGAACCAGAGAGGTTACATCTGTTTCCCAGTTAGACTAAATCCTCAGGGGATTTGTTCTTCCTTTGGGGGAAGGAAAAAAGAAACAGACCCACATGCATGTCTCAGAACTTCAAAGGAGCTTTCATTTGAGATGGTTTCTAAATATATGAAAGGGCAAATCATATATTAGAATTTTAACTTTCTCTTTGTGTCTACTCTGATTCTCTTCCCTGTCAACGTCAAAAAAAGGAAATGAGTAGGATTTCTGGTGGCAAATCCACAGAGGGAGCAGAAGGCCTCTGTTGGGGTCAGGGTTCCCTGTGCCCAGGTGCCTTTGCTTTCACTCCCGTTGCAGCTGGCAAGGCTGGGCCCCTCTGCCTGTCTTCTGGCAAAGCCCTGCTCCTCCTGCAGGAGCTGGCTCAGATGTCACCTCCTTCGTCAAATGTCACTCCCTTTCTCTGCTGTCCCTCTCTGTAGAATTAATCACTCTCTATAAACTGGTAAAACCTTCAGGAAGGCAATTTGGCAAATCATGTCAGAAAGGAAAAATACTCTGTTCTAGAAATCTTCGTTAGGAAGCAATTTCAAATGCAGACACGGACTAGTAACACACAATAACAGTAGCTACTTTATAATAGTGAAAAATAAGAAACCATAAATGTCCAACAATGGGGGAGGACTGGTTAATGATTAACTGTCACACATCCGCATGTTGAGGTGGCCACAGGAGAGGCAGGACAGTGTCTGAATTGACGGATATTTTATTAGTCATGCAGTTCCCTCATCCATCAAGGAGGGACTGTATTAAGATTAGCAATAGTGTGCTAGGATGAGGTAGTTATTCAACCCCTGGTAGCTGCTGCTATCACCACTAATGCGCCACCATCAAGATGCCTACAAACTATTAAAGTTCCAAGAAAACTCTTAGGAGATAATGGTACTGAAAAAAAAGGCTGAATAAAATAACTATATTTTTATTCATAAACACAGACATAAAGAAGGGAATGAGATTGGGGGTCTGGGAGAAATGGTGGGCTATACATGAATGGGACATACTATTCTGCATATGTTTAAAAACAGCAAACATATCTGTGCACACTTTAAAAAATAACACGAAAAGTCTCCACGAACAAAGCCACATATTCGGCTGACAGCAGCTATGTACACACACAGGGTGGGGCAAACACAGGTTTGCAGGACATGAAACGGAGTTTATTCTTATATTATTATTTATTCTTGTATTGTATATTTTCCATACAAACAACTTTAAACCTACTTTTGCCCCACTCTGTATATGCATTAAAAAATCAGAGAACAAAACCAAAATGTTAACAATGGTGGGATCATGGGTATGTTTTTTTTCTTTTTTCTTTCTTAATTTCTCAAATTTCTTATGAATTTGTTTTGGATTTATAATAATATTTTACAAAACAGTTATGGCAGTCACGGCTTCCGTGATGAGATCTGAAGTAGGCATAAAAATAAAACTCCGTTTAAGAAGGGTCTTGAGAATTAAATTACGGAATTTGTCCTTTATCCTGCAGGCATGTAGGGCAGGCACGCAGGGTACTGGATGGTCTCCTGGGTACTGTGAGGAGAATGGATTAGCAATGGACAAGAATGGAGGAAAGGAGACTAATTAGGAGGCAGCTGGCTTAACAGAGACAATGGTGACAGGGATGAGCTGTACCCCTGGGTGAACTTCCACTTACAGAGGAAATACCCTTCTCTGAGTTATTATTCTGGGCAGGCACTGAGCCATTATCTGACTGCTTTCTTACACCAACTCTTTGAAGCAGAACTATTACTTCCACTTTTTCATAGGAAAGCTGAGGCTTAGAGAGGCAAACTGTCTTGCTCAAGGTCACCCAGGTAATTAGGGTGCTGGGATTCAAATCCATCCATGAGTGACTCCTGGGCCTCAGTGCTCAAACTGCCACGTATTTTACCTCCCAACCCAGCAGGAAGAGCAAGTTAAGAAGGAGGGCTGGATAATGGAGAGGAAAAGCAAAAGATAATGTGTTCGTTTTTTGTTAAGTTGATGTTGAGCTTAGTGGGAGTCGAGGAAATAGATGGACATGTGGTGTGGAACCCAGGGAAGAGATGTGGGCTGGAGATGCTGTGAGTCATCCACTTCCAGACCACACATTAATGGAAGCCACAGAACTGGATGAGGCAGGTCAAAAGACGCTGTCGAATAAGAAAAGCCCCAGCTAAGGAATATATAAGGGACAGGTCAAGCATAATTTTTTCACAGAGGAAACCTGAAGAAGCCAGAGGGACAGAAGAAGAAGCAGGAGACTCTGGACCAAAAAAAGAAAAGTTTCAAAAAGGAGAGAGGGATTGATGGTGTTAAATGCTGAGTCCTAACCATATAAAATAAGAACTGAAAAGTTGCCACTGGTTTTAAAAGTTATGACCTAAGTCCTGGCTGGTATGGCTCAGTGGATTGAGGACTGACCTATGAACCAAAGGGTTGTTGGTTCGATTCCCAGACAGGGCACATGCCTGAGTTGAGGACCAGGTCCCCTATTGGGGGCATGCAAGAGGCAACCACACACTGATGCTTCTCTCCCTCTCTTTCTCCCCTCTTCCTCTCTATAAAAAATATATAAATAAAATCTTTAAAAAAAGTTATGACTTAAAATTGTAATCCGTATGTCCGAATTGTAATTGTCTTTTATACATAATTTAAAAACTATAGCATCATGCTTATTAGCAGGATTTTGTTAATGTTCTTGGGTTATAACATCACAATTCTTAGATTTTCTACAAAGCATATGTTTTTAGTTTTCAAGTTTCGTTATTCTCAAAACTAGTCTTTGTTCTAGCTTTATCACAGAATAAGAGTTAAAAAGGCAAGTATAGCTTTAATTCTATGTTTAAGCAATAACATTTGTAATCAAATTAGTAATTTCATGAGAGGGGAAATCTAGCCCAACTTGGGTCACAAAAGGAAATCCAACTAATGCCATTATTACAAAAGGGACATAACAGTGCCCAGTATTTAAAGATTGGAAATGGAAATAAAAAAGATTTAAACATTTATCTGAGTTAGCCATAAAAAGGCTAATTTTTAGCCTAATTCTCCTGCAAACTACCACCACCAACTTTCCAGCCACCTGGGAAGAAGATTCCCCAGCCTTATTGAGACTGTAGACAAGAGTGCCCCGGCCAGAACCCTGACTGCAATCTCAGGAGTGAACCAGAACTACACGTCGGTGCCTCTGTACGGCTCGAATGACGTGATATGCAGGATTAGCCACATCCTTCCGTGAGACCTACTGATTCCCTGAGTGCTCTCAAAGTGGGTAGGTTGCTCTGTGCTGGGCTCTGTACTCCTATTTATACTAGTTGAGATACATGTTTATCAAGAATAGCTCAGGTTTCTTTCCCAATGTATTTATGTCCATTGTAATTATTATAATAATAATGCAATTTATTTCTTTAAAAAATGAAATACAAATATGAAAAAAGACTTTTGTCTCTCTGAAAACTAATCGGAATGTTTTCAGAAAATTAGATAAAGGCGAAGAACTTAAAAAATATAAAAATATAAAGACATAAAAATCTAGAAGGCTTTAAACTCACATGAATTAGTGCCATTAAGTTTTTATTTCACTTAAAAAAACTTAAAAATGGCAGATTATAAAGGGCATAGTTTATGTAAGAAAGATCATTACAAACTATACGTGTTGATGTGTATAATTTTAAAAAAGATTTTCTCTGTAACTGATTAACTGATAACTATTAGTCTTGATCCCGAAAAATAAAAAAAATTTCTACTACAGACAGATGCTTTCCTTTTGCTTGTCAGGTTAACACAAACAAAAAAATATTTTCTGATATTCACGATGTTGGTAAGAGTGTAAATTTGTACGATTTGGGGGAGCAGTTATTAGGGAGTTATTTATCAAAATTAAAAATGAGTCAATAGTAACAAGGGTGAAATGACCTATTGCCTGACACAACTTTAAAAACTGGAGAAAGCATACAGTGGTTCACAACTGGACATGGGGCAGTGGTGGAAAGTGATCTGTAGGAGACGGAGAACAAGCAAGGTGAGCCCGACCGCTGCCTCAGACCACTGCCTGAGAGAGTTCCCAGGCCGTGGTGCTGCAGTGAGGGCGGTAGTGGAATTCAACAAGCCGAGCCGAGGAGACAGTGCAGATCCTAGGAAGAACAAAGAGGTGAGCATTTGCAAGGAAGGGTCCCAGAGAGATGGCTTCGCAGAAAGAACCCCGAGATCCGCAGAGAGTCCCCTGCCAGTATTCAGTAGAGTCTTAATTAGTGCACGTGTGTGAGAAAACTGCCTGAGGCCGGAGAAATAACCCCCTAAAAGGATTTTAGGAAGCAACAGCTCCTCATGCTCACACCAGCCATGACCCGGCCTATCCTCACTCAGCCAGGAACCCTCTTGACTCACGGTGCATTGGGTACAGTTCTCAGAAGTGTCTCACCTTAAGAATAAGTGGGGCTGCTCTGGTCCCACTGAACAAATGTTGAAAGCATGGTTGGAAAGGATCAAACTGTTTTCAAGTAACTTAACTGCATCCTAGAACAAAGCTCGAGAATATTTGCAGAAAACTAAAAGTATACAGCATCCAACAAGATAAAATTCATAATACCTGGGATTCAATAAAAAATTTCCAGGCATGCAAAGAAGAAGAAAAATATGATTCATAATGAGAACAAAGACCAGTCAACTGAAACCTAGGTAGGGACATAGAAGATACAAAAAAGACTCATACTTAACTTATACAAATGAAAACTATAATTTATGAAATACAAAAATAGGACTTTTGGCCAAGATGGAGGCATAAGTGGATACACTTTGCCTCCTCGCACAACCAAAAGAAGGAAAACAACAAATTTAAAAACAAAAAAATAACCATAACTGCCAGAAAATCAAACTGTATGGAAGTCCAACAATGAAGGAGTTAAAGAAGCAACATTCATCCAGACTGGTAGGAGGGGTGGAGACAGGCAGCTGGGGTGGAGAGGACTTGCAGCAAGGCAGCTGCTGGACAACTGGGTGGATAAGGCAGTGGCTGGTAGACTGGGGTGGGTGAGGTGGCAGCTGAAAGACCAGGCAGCCCCACATCTGTGTGCAGATAAACCAGGAGGAACAACTGGACAGTGATAGACCATGCAACCCAGGATTCCAGTGTGGGAAAAGAATGCCTCAAAATTTCTGGCTGTAAAAACCTGTGGGTCTTGTGATGGCAGGAGAAACTCCTGGCCTCAAAGGAGAGTTCCTTGGAGAGATACACAGGGTTCTAGAACATACACAAACCCATCCATCTGAGAATCAGTACCAGAAGGGCCCAATTTGCTTCTGGGTATCAGGAGGAAGTGACTAAAAGCCAGCCAACAGCTGAGCAAGTAGAATGGTTCCCTCTTGGACCCCTCCCCCACATACAGTGCAACAATATAGCGACCTGGGTTGCCCCATCCTGAAGAATACCTAAGGTTCTGCCCCAAACAACATAACAGGCACACTGAGACAAAAAGAAAAAAAATATGGCCCAAATGAAAGAACAAATCAAAGCTCCAAAATTAGAACTATGTGATGAAGAGATAGTCAACCTATAAGAAGCAGAGTTCAAAACGTTGGTAATCAGGATGCTCACAGAAATGGCTGAGTATGATCGCAAAATGGAGGAAAAAATGAAGGCTATGAGAAGTGAAATAAAGGTAAATATACAGGGAACCAATAGTGAAGGGAAGGAAACTGGGACACAGATTAATGGTTTGGACTAAAAGGAAGAAATAAACATTCAACTAGAACAGTATGAAGAAACAACAATTCAAAAAAATGTGGAGAGTCTTAGGAATCTCCAGGACAACTTTAAACATTCCAACATCCGAATCATAGGGGTGCCAGAAGAAGAGGAAGAAAACTTATTTGAAAAAATAATAGAGAACTTCCTCAATCTGGCAAAGGAAATAGATGTCTAGGAAGTCCAGGAAGCTCAGAGAGTCCCAAAGAACTGGACCCAAGGAAGCACATACCAAGTCACATCATAATTACATCACCCAAGATGAAAGATAAGGAGAGAATCTTAAATGCAGCAAGAGAAAAGAGACAGTTACCCATAAAGGAGTTCCCATAAGACTATCAGCTGATTTCTCTAAAGAAACCTTGCAGGCAAGAAGAGGCTGGAAAGAAGTATTCCAAGTCATGAAAGGCAAGGAACTACATCCAAGATTACTCTATTCAGCAAAGCTATCATTTAGAATGGAAGGGCAGATCAAGTGCTTCTCAGGTAAGGTCAAGTTAAAGGAGTTCATCATCCCCAAGCCCTTATTATATGAAATGTTAACGGGCCTTATCTAAGAAAAAGATGATCCAAAAATATGAACAATATAATGACAACAAACTGACAACTATCAACAACTGAACCTAAAAAAACAAAAACAAAAATTAAGCAAACAGCTAGAACAGGAACAGAATCAGAGAAATGGAGATCACATGGAGGGTTTTCAGTGGGGAGGGGGAAGGGGGAAAACGGGGGAAAGGTACAGGGGACAAGAAGCATAAATGGTAGGCACAAAACAAATAGGGGGAAGTTAAGAATAGTATAGGAAATGGAGAAGTCAAAGAACCTATATGCGCAACCCATGGACATGAACTAAGGTGGGGCAATGTTGGTGGGAGGGGAGGGTGTGAGGTGGAGGGGAATAAAAGGGAGGAAGAAAATGGGACAACTGCAATAGCATAATCAATAAAATATACTTAAAAATAAATACAAAAATACAGTGAATACGATTAAGGGCATATTAAGCCTTGCAGAAGAATAGTAAATTTAAAGCATAGCAACTAAAATTATCGAAGGAAACACAGGAAAGAAAACCTGGAACAGGAAAACAAGTATGGATGAGCTGTGGGACAACTTCAAGCAGCCTGATATGTATGTAAATGGAATTCCCAAAGAACAGACACAAAATATTTGAGGAACTAATGGTGAAAACACTCCCAACCAAAATTTCAAATGTGATGAAAAGGAGAAATCCACAAATTTAAGCTCAATGAACTCCCAAGCACAAGAAACCTAAGGAAAATTATACTAAGGCATATGTGACCAAATTGCTCAACACCAGGGATAAACAGAAAATTTTAAAAGCGAGTTGGGTGGGCGGGGTGGGTGGGGGTAGAGACACATTATGTACAGAGGCAGGAGAAAAATGACAGATTTCTTCTCTGAAAAAATCACAATACAACTCTTTCAGAGAGCAAAGGAGGGGAGAACACTTCTCAATTTATTCTGTTAGGCTACTATCACCCTCAATCCAAAATTGGACAAAGATATTACAAAAAAGAAAATCAAAGATTAATATCCTTTGTAAATATAGCTGTATAATTTTTTCAACAAAATTCTGAAAACAACCCAAATGTCCCCGATAGATGAGTGGATAAAGAAAATGTCACTGAATATATAAACATATGTAAGATTTTATACATTATATATAACATATATACTACTAAGCCATAAAAAGAAAGGAAATCTTTGCATTTGTGACAACATGAATGGATATTGTGTGCACTATGCAAAATAAGTCACAAAAAGATAAATACTGTATGATCTCACTTATATGCAGAATCTAAAAAAACAACCACAAAATCATAGATACAGAAAACAGATTGCTGGTTGCCTGAGGAAGGCATTTAGGCATTGGTGGTTGCAATGGGTAAAGGTGGTCAAAAGGTAGAAACTTTTGTAAAATAAATAAGTCAGGAGGATATAATGTACAGCGTGGTAATTATAGTTAATAATACTGTATTTTATATTTGAAAGTTGCTAAGAGTATATCTTAAAAGTTCTCATTACAAAGAAGCCCTTGTAACCTTGTGTGGTGACGAATGGTAGCCAAACTTATTATGGTGATCATTTTGCTGTATACCCAAAACTAATAAAACATTATATGTCAATTATACCTCAATTTAAAAAAAACCAAAAAGCAAGAAATGTGATGTTAGAAACTTTTCCCTTTCTTCAAACAAAAACAAAACCTTGGCCTCCTCTGTCAGTATCTTTCACTGAACTATCTTTTATGGGGGAGCAGAAGAGAGTCTTGAAGAATGAAAAGATTACAATGGTGGGGTTTATGTAAGATTTGACAAGGAAGAGATGAACATTCCGGGTGGCAGAGAGCATAAACACAAACATGTACGTAGGGAGGCACCAGGCACGGTGAGGGGTCAGGGTCTGCCTGAGTCTGAGTATGCCCAGGAATACACATGAAAGAACAGTGCCACGTGGCTAGACAGGTTCTCCCTTGGCCAATAGGAAGCCATGCAGGAAGTGAAGAATTTAGTGTTTCTTGCTCCATATAAAATAAGGATCCATCCTTTGGACTGTGTTCTGTAAGAATTGTTCAAAATCAAACATGGCTAGTGGGAGTATAAAATGGTAAAGCCATTTTGGCAGTTTTTTTTTTTTAAGTATTTTATTGATTATGCTATTACAGTTGTCCCAAGTTTTTCCCCCTTTGTCCTTCTCTGCCCAGTACCCCCATTCACTCCAGCAATCCCTCCCCCTTAGTTCATGTCCATGGGTTGTACAAATAAATTCTTTGGCTTCTCCATTTCCTACTATTCTTAACCTCCCCCTGTCTGTCTTGTATCTACCAATTATGTTTCTTAATCTCTGCACCTTTCCCCCCATTCTCCCTCCTCCCTGTCCCAGCTGGTAAGCCTCCAAATGATCTCCAATTTATGATTCTGTTCCTGTTCTGGTTGTTTGCTTTGTTTGTTTCTTTTAGATTCAGTTGTTAGTAGTTGTGAATTTGTTGCCTGTTTAATGTTTATAGGTTTGATCTTCTTTTTCTTAAATAAGTTTCTTTAACATTTCATATAATAAGGGCTTGGTGATGATGAACTCCTTTAGCTTTACCTTCTCTGGGAAGCACTTTATCCGTCCTTCCATTCTCAATAACAGCTTTGCCGGATAGAGTAATCTAGGTTGTAGGTCCTTCCATATCACCACTTTGAATACTTCTTTCCAGCCCCTTCTTGTCTGCAAGATTTCCTTTGAGGATTCAGCTGATGGTCTTATGGAAACTTGTTTGTAGATAACTCTCTTCTTTTCTCTTGCTGCTTTTAAGATTCTCTCTTTATCTTGGACTCTCCGTGCTTCTTAGACTTGTATGTCTCTTTCCTTTACCAAATTAAGGAAGTTTTCTTTCATTATTTTTTCAAGTAAGTTTTCAATTTCTTGCTCTCCCTTTTCTGGCATCCCTATGATTTGAATGTTGGTACATTTAAAGTTGTCCCAGAGGTTCCTAAGCCTATCATCATTTTTTTCAATTCCTTTTTCTTTGTGCTGTTCTTATTGAATGCCTTTTCCTTCCTTGTGTTCCAAATTGTTGATTTGATCCTTAAGTTCATACTCTCCACTGTTGGTTCCCCGTTGATTTTTATTTCACTTAGTGTAACCTTCATTTCTTCCCTTATGTTTTTGCTGTATTGAATCAGTTCTTTGACCACCCTGATTACTGATGTATTAAAACTCTGTATCTGATAGGTTGGTTATCTCCATTTAATTTAGTTATTTTTCTAGGGTTTTGCTCTGTTGTTTCATTTGGGCCATATTTCTTTGTCTCCCCAATTTGGCAGCCTCCTTGTGTTTATTTCTGTATTAAGTAGAGCTGCTTTGACTCCCTGTCTCTGAAAAAGCACCTGTAATTTGTGTGGGGTAGAAACGTAGGTAATTGCCAGGGTGGGGCAAGCTGCTTCACTGCTTTGTGGCTCTGTATGAGGGGAGGACTTGGAGAGGGGACAATGCCACTGCCTGGCTTCTGGTGGTGTGCCCAGCAGTTGGCCCAACTGTAGTCACTTCACCCACTCCCCATATGCGACTGGTGCCCTTCTTCCTGTTGCCCTGGTGGTGAATCCCAGAGTGGGTGTGTTTGCGAACATTCTAAGTCTGTGAAGGCCCTTTAAATGGACTCTCCTGAAAA
Organism: Tonatia bakeri; assembly: GCA_004024845.1. Taxonomy (NCBI): domain Eukaryota; kingdom Metazoa; phylum Chordata; class Mammalia; order Chiroptera; family Phyllostomidae; genus Tonatia; species Tonatia bakeri. Next base: position 225,861 of record PVIA01000897.1, read on the forward strand.
TCTGGCCGTTTCTTCCACTGCCCCAACCCCCACTGGTTTTTACAGCCAGAAGTTATGGGGATTTAACTTTCCAGTACTAAAACCCTGGGCTATGCAGTCTGGCCTGGGATTGCTTGTTCCCAAGGTATCCCTCCTGATTTTTATCCACCACATGTCAGTGTGGGACCACCTGTTTCCCACCGCCTCTCTGGTGTGTCTCTGAGCCACTCAGCCCAACTCCATGTCTCCGCCCCGCCTACCTATCTGGGTGAATGTGGTTTCTTTAAATCCTTGGTTTTAGACTTCCATACAGCTCAGCTTTCTGACGGTTCTGGGTATTATTTGTTTTGAGATATAGTTGTAATTCTCTCTGTGGTAGCTTGAGGAGGTGAAGCATGTCTCTCTATGCCTCCATTTGACCAGAAGTCCTCGGAAAACTGGCAGTTTTTCATAAAGTTATACATATACCTATTTTATGACCCAGCAATTGTGCTCCTAGGTATTTACCCATGATAACTTTTATTCACACAAATACCTATTTAAGAATGTTTTAGAGGCTTAGTTCATACTTATCAAAGCTGGAAACAAATGTCCTTCAGCTGGTGACAGGATAAACGAACTGTGGTGTATCCATCCATTGGATGGAATCCTACTCGGAAAAACAAATTGGGAAGGGACTACTCATACACACGACATGGATGAAACTCCAATATGTATGCTAAGTGTGAGAAGACAAGACTCAAAGGGCTATATGACTCCATTTATCTGACATTTTGAAATGAGTAAAACTTAGTGATAGGCAGAAGATCATGTCAGGGGCTGGAGATGGGGGAAGGATTTGACTGCAAAGGGACATAAAGAACTTTGGGGGGGTAATGGAATAGTTTTTATCTTGATTGTAGTGGTGGTTACATGTCTGTGTGTTTGACATAAAACTGTACACTAAAAAAGGCATATACTATGTGTCAATCATACTGTCATCTTGGAAAAAAAAAACAGTGCTTTTTTGAGTTTGGTATTAAAGCCAAATTAAAAAAAGAAAGGATGTCTCAGAAGCTAGCAAAATCTAAGGGAAAGATTTCTTTATAAAATTTCCTGACAGAATTGATTTTTCCATTCTCTGTTTTAAAGAAATGGCCTTAGAAATATTTAATGATTTCAGCTTAGTGATATGGCTGGACCTTCTTTTTTTTTTTATTACTTAAATGCATATTATTTTTAGACAACCTACATGACAGGTTTTTCCTTAGAAACAATGCCTCCAGTCCAAATAAATCAAGGTCAAAATAAATGAAGAGTTCAAGATTACATCAGTCCCATTTGTTCTGGTATTGGGTGAAAAGCAGCAGCCAGCCCAGGCCAGGTGGTTCAGTTGGTCAGAGCATTGTCCCATGCACCAAAGGTTGCAGGCCTCATCCCAGTCGGGACACACACCTAGGTTTGAGTGCGGAGAGCACAGGAGGCAATGGCTGGATGTCTGTCTTTCACATCGACATGTGTATCTCTCTCTCTCAAATCAATAAACATATGCTCAAGTGAGAATTTTTTTTAAAAAAAGAGGCAGCCAGTTAGGATGACAGGTGATACATCCAAATTGCCAAACTTGTTAACATTTTTCCATTTCTCAGCCATCTTTGAAAGAGAATCACCCATGGGGTCGCACGGTTCTCACGGCAGGCCAGCACAGCAGCCATGCCATCTGGATGCATGTTTTTAGCACTAGAGAACTGGTAGATGTTGAAATTCGCACTACATTTATTTCAAAGGCCCTGTCATAAGAGCTTTACTCTTTCTGGTCTCTGTTTTTAAAGTTCCCATTTGACTGATTTTGTGTAATCTTTGATGGACTTCCTGTAGGCTTCTTTTGTGAAGCTTTCGGGTACCCTGCCCTTGGGGACTTCAGCAGAGACAACTCCACCAATAAGTGAGTCATCCATATTATCCTCTCTCTTACTGACCACCTTCCCCTCCACCTCCATGCACAGCCCGTCTGCATCTCCAGGATCTTGTAGATATTGGAGAACATCTCATCATGTGGATGAGGTCCTGGTAGAAGACCATGACGGCTGGTGGCTGGAAGGAGAGGACAGCGGCACTGACAGCAGGAGTGCTGAGCTGTGCAAGTGCTGCCTCAGCGATGCTGGGTGAAGGGCGGGGAGTGGGCAGAAAAGCATGGCTGTATCTTTTTAACTGGGGCAACTGTATAGTAATAAAACTCTTTGTCAGTCAGGAAAAAAAACAACCCACAAATATTCCCTATATTAAATATCTCCAAAATATAAACCAGCCCACAGGGATCACAACACTTAATAGCAAAAGACTGAAGGCTTCAAAGAACAACACGTCCACTCTTGCTTCTCTTTAACAATGTGCTGGTGATTCTAGCCAGTACAGAGAGAAAACAAGAAACATAATTCATTCAGATTGTAAAGGAAGAAACAAAAATGACTTTATTCACAGATAGCATGATCTTCTATGCGGAAAATCTGATGAATCTACAAATATGATACAGAGCTAAGAAGTGAATTAGTACTATGGCAGCATACAAGGTCACCTGTATTGACTGAATTGTATTTCTGTATACGAGCATTGAACAATCAATCAAAAATTGAAATAAAAAAAAACCCTGACCATCTGTAAAGATATGTAGAAATATGACATCTTTAAGGATAAATCTGACAAAAAAAATTGAAGACCTCTAGAGTAAAAGCTACAAAAAAATGCCGAGAGAAATCAGAGACCTAAATAAATTGTGAAATATATCTTGTTCAGGAGTCAGAAGACTCAACATGGTTCACACATCAATTCTCCACATATTGATCTATAGATTCAGTGCAATCTCAAAAAAAATCCCAGAAGTTTTATAAATGTAGAAATTGACAAGCTGATTCTAAAATTCAAAGGTACTGCAAAAGACCTAGTCTAGCCAAAATAACTTGAAGAAAAAGAGCAAAAAGGACTAATATTACCTAATTTCAAGATTTAATATAAAACCAGAATAATCCAGACTGTGGTTTTGGTATCTATAAATACAGATAAACAAATCAATGGAACAGAATACATAGTCCACACATAGACTCACACACTGATTAATTCCTTTTCAACGAGGGCATGAAAACAATTCAGTACCAAAAGGAAAATCAAGAAGTGGTGCCTGAAAAATTGCACATATGCACAGTTTTTTAAAAACTGATTTTTAGAGAGAGAAATTCTAGAAAATTCAGTATTATCTATAGTAACAGAAAAACAGAGCTAAGGTCGCCTAGGGTCTAAAAGTAGGCGGGGGACAGGTGGGTTTAAGGACCATAAAGAGGCACGAGGAAACTGTGGAGGTCATGGATATGCTCAGTGTCTTGATTGCGATGGTTTTTTCACAGCGCCAAAACATGTGAAACTGTGTCACATGGTACCTTACGAAAGGCATTTAAGAAATGAACAAACAAAACTGGTGCATTTATACGACATAAATCGATGCAGTAATTTTGAAAAATAAAGGAGGGCTAATACGTATTGAAGATTTCCAAGGTAATAAATGAAGGCAAATTACAGAGTACTGTAAATAATCTGCTACCATTTGTGATTATGTTTCAAACAAAAAAGGATACTCAACCAACCCATCCAATAATTGTTTCTACATGCATAGAATATCTCTGGAAATACACCCAGAAATTGATGAGAGAGACTGAAAGAGAGAGGAGGAAGAAGGGAGGAGACAGAAGGGGAGAGTGAGACAGAGAGAGAGGAAAATGGGGGATAAGCTGGGCCTTGCAGTAGGAGAGGAACTCTCTTTCCACTGCAGACCATTTCGAACTATGATCCCCACCCCCGCCACAGATGTATTACTTTTAAAAACAAACATGCATTAACATTACCTATTGATCCTGTTTTAGGGCTCTGGCCATTAGGAACACTTGTGGAAGTGCCCAAAGACACATGTACAAAGTTGATATGTATGATGAATGAAATTATTTAATGGAAACAAAAATTGGTAAAATTCCTTATATTTAATATAATATAGTACACACTCACGCCACCTCCCTACCCTCTCTCAGAAAAATCTGAAGGCACACAGATTGTCAACAATTGCCTCTGGGGATGGTTTTAAAGGGGGAGGCTGGAAGACAGACAAAGAAGGGGGAGGTCTGTGTAGTAACTTTAAGTTTATGAGTTGAGGGAACATTTTTCATAATGTGTATGTTTTCTTTTAAATTAAAAACTCCTGCCCTGATCAGTGTGGCTCAGTTGGTTGGGCATCAGCGTATAATTGACATACAACTCAATGACAATGTTTAAAAAAAGTAGGTTATGTTACTGGTTTTGGTTTGCAGGTTGCCATAATAGACAGAGCTAGTTCTGCAATGGACTTAAGACGGTACTCACCCTTTTCCGCGCTTCAGATTTCTGGAAGCACTCATGCTGTATGAAGGTGGCTGCCACAGAAATCCTGGCAGGTGGTGTGTGGTCTGCATCAAGCATACTCACTGCCCGCTCCAGAGTCATCTCAATGTCTGCATTCCTAGACAAACAGTCACAGATTCAGCAAAATTCCAAACCTGCTCTCTCCTCTCAACCTATCAACCTGATCCTCCAGAGATGACTCAGCTAATACTGGAAAGCGCCTGGAACATCGGTCTTGCCTCCTTCAGCCAAAAGAAAAATCAGTACCTGAGATCAGAAAGTATAGGAAGCTAGTAGCAGAAATACTTCAGTTCTGGTCAGACTTGCCTCAGAAAATCATCACTGAATTGAGCAGATTCATAATAAACGAGGCCTGTCCAGAAAAAGTTTAGCCATTATTAATATAAAAATAAAGGTTTGTGTGACATTGACATAGCCTGGCAGACAAAGAGAGTGGCCTGGAATGCTTATGCATGAACAACGACGACTTCGCTGTACTAGTCAGTGGGGGTGGTAGACACTGTTGAGTGGGCATGTGTACAATTTTACATACATTGCATTCAAAATGACTAAGCATATAGAACAATGGATCTGCATCAAATTTTACATTAAGCCTGAACAATCCTCCAAGGAAACTATTTGGATGATTCAGAAGGCTGCAGCTATGGGCACCTGGTGATTGGCAGCTTTAACATGACAACATACCCGCTCGTACATCACATCTTGTGCAGTTTTTGGTGAAACATCAAATCACCCAGGTGACTCAGCCCACCTACAGCCCAGATTTGGTGTCCTGTGACTTCTGGCTTTTCCCAAAACTAAAATCACTTTTGAAAGGGAAGAGATTTCAGACCGTCAATGAGATTCAGGAAAATATGATGGGGCAGCTGATGGTGAAAGGGAGAACTATGTAAGGACCCAAGGTGCCTACTTTGAAGAAGACCCATCATGTACAATGTTTCTTGTATCTTGTATCTTCCTCAATAAATGTCTCCATTTTTCATATTATATAGCTGGATACCTTCTGGACAGACCTCATAACCAAAAAAACTGAACTGTGTTTCAGATAAATATGGGTAGTATGGTAGTCACACCTTAAAAGGTGACTTTAAAGGCACAGTAAGACTTCAGGTGAAATTTAAAAGAAATCTGGTCACAGAAATTAAAAATTATTGCTACCCTGGTAATGTCAGACCTGTAAACATTTTCCTCAAAAATGATTAGATTTTTCTCAAAGTTGCTCTGAATGTGTTATTTTACCTGAAAACGAGTTTTAAAAAATCATTCTAAAAGTGCTCTTATTTAATGAAAATAACAGCATATAAAGAGTAAAAGCCAGGAAAACTGAATTCATTTTGTTAAAATAAGTCATGCTGGTGTGACAAAATCCATGAGAAAAGGTAATGATTGAATGCAATTATAAATATGCTTTTTCTTAAACAAACAACTTTATACCCATTCTGTTACCATTTGCTTTGCTATTGTAATGACATTGAATTTATGTCTAGCTAATAGCGTATGTTTGTCCTTTACAAATTCCAAGTATTTATAGTCATGATGAAATCTGATGCCGTTTGACACAGGGAGGATATTTATAGAGGACAATTAAAACTGCTACTTGAAAATAAAAACTGGTAACTCCCAAATGCCTCATAGAACTACACTGTTTTCTCCCCTTTTATTTCTGCCTGGAGGGTGACTAGATTACGCAGTCTGTATCTGTGTGGTTTGGCTTCCCTAAGCATTGCCTCAGAGAAATTACTCAGGACGCTAACATCTTAGAATTGTGGCCCAAGACATGCTTTAAAGGTAGGACCCCACTTTGGCTTCAAAGACGGTAGCCTGATTCATTTCAGGTAATAAACTCCAAAGACATCGTGGGAGGGTGTTTTCCAGCACCTGCTAGCAAGCACAGTGAGTAAGTCCTCTTATGTTGGGCTAACCCATGGTGCATACACACGCGTTCTGATGTGAGTGTGTGTTGTGTGGTGAATGGTGTTTGTACACGGTGGATGTGGCACAGGTGAGGGGATAAATGAGCCTCATGACTAAAAACTAATACTCACTGCCTCTGAAACACATGTTCAAACATAGAAGTGTTACCTCATGAGTATAAGGGTATTAAAAATGAGGCAGCAGAAACAGTTCTGGCATCCACACTGGGAATTATGTAATGATCTCATATTTTAAAATGTGCCTCGGGAGTCAGTTTAATTGGTAAAAAATGTAGGCTATTACCATTCAAGTCAGAATTTGAGTCATTTTTAAAAAATATACTTTTTAAAGGATGGAAATAATTGACATGCATAGACTCCAATGCCTTTAGAGAGAAATCAGAACTCTACCAATCTCCATCTCAATGGCAGTTTTAAGTCTTTAGCATCTACCAGTACAGATGTTTTTATTGATGAAAGATCACTCATAGCATAAGAATACCCTTCTGTTTAATGCAGCTTTTATAAGAAGATTCAGCCACTAATCCACTTCATAAGTCATAAATGACTCAGAAGAGTTTGAATTTCCCAAAATAATTCCATTACTCGAATCCTTTATTTTCCTGAATGTGATTCACAAAGAAGCTCTGCATTCACTCGTAGCCAATCCAATGCCATTTTACTTTATTATTAAGGATAGTTCCCACACTGAACAAAGACTTCCTCGACGGAAGGTCTGCTAGAGCTGGCAGGGCATCAGTTTCTGGTTTGTGAGTGTCTGTGATGCCCAAGTCTAAACCTCGGGGGGAATGTTCTGACCTGACTCTGGCCCCAACCCTACCATCCCCAGTCCCCTCTCTTTCCCTTCCTGTGATGGGCCACTGCATCTTCTGACCACACCGCACACCACACTTTCTTTTCTTTTTTTTTTAATTTTTTAAATTTATTTTTAGAGAGAGGGGAAGGGATGGAGAAAGGGAGAGAAGCATGAATGTGCAGTTGCCTTGTGTACTCGCTACCAGGGACCTGACCCGCAACCCAGGCATGTGCCCTAACTGGGAATCAAACTGGCGACCCTTTGGTTCTCAGTCCGGCACTCAATCCACTGAGCCACACCAGCCAGTGCTACGCCACACTTTCAATCCTTTTCTAAACACTGCACATCTCTTCACAAACCACTCTGATTTTTCCAGAAAGTCTATGCTTCTACTTAATTCTTGTCTATTCATCAAGACTCACTTCAAATGTCCTCACTTTTGTGAAATTGGTCTTGTGCCCTATTCCCAGCTAGAGCTATGCCTTTCCTTCTCTGTTCTCCTACAGCACTCCACCCCTAAATTCCCTTCTTTTTCTCTTTTGTCCTCCTTCCTTCTTTCCCCCTTTCCTTCTCCCCTCCTGCTCATTCATCATCCAGCACTTTCTGAAGGCTGCAAAAATGTGGCTTGGAAATGGGGTTAGGGGGCGGGGAGATCAGAAGAGCAGTTGTTACTGGACCCCATTATCCCCGGAGCACACTCTCCAGAACTGAGTCTTTTCAACACATTATTAGTTAATATGTTAAAACAATGTCAATATAAATGAAAAATGTAGGGAGGGGGGCAGTATATAAAATATCCTTGGTCAGAATACCAGCTAATATTTAACAATAAATAACCACCTGTATTTTTGTGTGTGTGCAATCCCTCGGCAGTCAGCATTCCTGTCAGTAACAGCGCAGCCTGCTGCAGGCTGGTTCCAGATGCTAGAACAGGGCTCCACCTCCAAGGCCAACCAACACTAAGTGATGAATGGAAATCTCCTGCATGTGGTCACAGAGTCTGAGGAAACGCAGATCCCCCTGCCTCAGAAGGATTTTAGGTGTGATGTGTGGAGTATAAGGGGACGAAAAGGTAATGGAAAAAAATACAATAAAGATTAAATTTTTAAAAAGTGTGATAAAAGCACCATTTGGAATAGATATATGTTCCTAGAGACAGTATTGAGGGCACCACAAGAGTCTTAGTGGAAGCAGTGAAGCCTTGAACTGGGCTGCTGAAAATGAAAATAATTGAAAGAGACTTTAAAGAAGCCGGTCATTAGGAGGATGTGGAGGGAAGTTAATATGACATCTTTTATGCTCTATGCCACAGACCTGCCTGGTCTAGACCCTGCCTAGAGACCCAGTGTCTCTCCTTCATCTCCTCAGCACACCGCTCTTCTGGTCTCTGAACTGCTGTAGACACTAGTATGTACCACACAGCGCAGCACTTGATGATGCATCTTACTCTCCTTTTCACTGATCCTCTCTAGACCTTCATAGGTCCCTCTCAATTTTTCTCTTATAGTTCTTACTGCAGTGCTGCATATCCCGAGGAACCAATATTCATTTACTGAACCACCGGTTCCTCATAGGTACAGAAATCACACTTTCAGAAAAACTGATCTAGAAGTTTCTACTTGGTGATTTCTTGAACCTTCTTCTTCAGTCTGATTTAGAACAGGCATTGACTGTCTGTCTCTCTTTTACTCTCATGTCTTGGCTTTCAGCTGCATTAGTAACTGTCTGAGCATCCATTCTTCTTTTAGAAAGAAAGATCCATTGTTTAATACCTTATGTCATTACACAGGTTTATAGTTTTATCTAGCTACTCTATAGGGGTATTTCACAAATGTGAGAGAATAGTTCTTTGCCGGTGGGACTTTCATTAAACATAAAACAGTAGATTCTAAAAGTAGGGGCTGGGTAGACGTGAAACGTGAGACAAGGCCAAGGACAGCAGCCACAGGAGCAGGACTCTCAGTCTGAGACACTGACATGAGCCACAGCAACGCAAGGAGCAGAGTCAGGCACAGTTGCCACCTGGATCGTTTATTTTCCTCATTATAGGAGATGCCTCTGACTCTCCTTTCCACTGAGAGCAAAATTTTCAAAGAGAGTTCATTTCTACGATTTCTGATCTCTAGAATAGAAACTTTAGGAATCAAGAATAGATTTCTTGCCTTTCATTTTAAATTTCTTGACCCCAAGTGTTCCTTCTCTTTTTGAAATACCATTATTCTAATACGATTTACCCTATTTGTTTAAGCAATAAACCTGAAGTGGTGTGGTTAATACTTCTTCTAGAATTTGAGTAACAAAAGAATCTAGATGTTAAGAAGAAAAAAGTTTATATTTCATTTCTTCTTTCTTTAATCCCTTCATTCTCTCACCAAACATTTACATGGGGTGCTGAGAATATAAAGATGATAAGACACACTCACAGAAAGTTCAAGGTCTACAGCGAGAGAAGATAAGTAAATGAATAACCACCACATACTTTTCTGGGAGAGATAGCCACACAGTGCAGATAACTGGGGCACCTAAACTAGGTTGAGAGGGCAGTGGTCAGGGAAAGGTGGTATCTGAGCTAAGCCAGGCAAAACCAGAACTATTGGGGGGGAAAGAGATGATGATTGACAGACAGACGGATGGATGGATGGATGGATGGACGGATGGATGGATGGAGGAGAGGAAGAAAGGAAATACATGAATGAATACCTTCCATTATGGGAAATAGGAGGTTCCAAGTGGTGTGAGTGTTTATGTGAGGGTGTGTTTGGGGATGGTGGTGAAGAAGTGAGAAGATTAAGAATAGAAAGGTGACAGTGGACAAGCAGGGGGGAAACACGTGCCTTGTGTGCCATGCTAAAAAGCAGGGAAACTTAGAAGGATTAAAGAAAGGTTATGAAATGGAGAGAGCAATAACCAGATTTGGGAAGCCCATTCTAACACTACTGGAGAACGGTTCTGAGTGACCGGGACAAGAGGCAGATAGACCTATACAATGAAGATAGAAAAAAGTAAAAATTTCAGAGCATTAAGGAGATAAAAATATGATTTGGTGCTATGTAATTGGGGAGGGAGAAGGTAAGAATGACTTCCAGGTTTAGTATGAGGAGATGGTTAGGAGTAGGAGGCCTGGAGGAGCTGATCAACTTAGTTTTGGATATACTGACTTTGGGAAGTCCAAGAGGTTGTTGGAAATACAGGGTGGAGCAAAAGTAGGTTTATAGTTGTTTGTATAGAAAATAATACAGTAATTAATAAATAAAATGCAAGGATAAACTCTGTTTTGCATACTCACAACTGTAAACCTAGTTTTGCCCCACCCTGTATATACAAGCCTAGAGTTCAGACTAGAGGACAGAGCTGAAGATAAAACTTTGGGAATTATCACAAGAGATAAGTGTAGCACACAGGGCCTCTCTGGGAGAGCAGCGAGGCTTGAAAGAGAAGGGTCACCAAAGATGACTTCTCTGAGCATGCGGAGAGTCTCTTCAGAGAAGACTAAGAAGAAAGGTCTTGGAGAGGTGAATGGGAAACCGCGGGAAGACAGAATTTCACAGATGTGGAGTTAAATGCTGCCCAGAGGCTGAGCACGGCTAAGGACTGAATACGTTTGTGTGCTTTGCATGTGGCACTGCGGCAGTCACTGGTACGTTGGGGCAGAACGGTTCGGTCAAACAGCGGGGACTAACACCATATGGCAGTGGGCTGATGAGGCTGGGAATCCACAGGCTGGTTTACGGAGCCTGGGGGCCCAGCAATGAGGGACGAGAAGAACGCCAGTTGTGGGAGGATGTGGCAGGACAGCTTTGTTACTGTTAAAATCACGTGTAGTACAAATCTTAGAATTAGAACAGGCATTCAGTAAATTTTTAATTAGCCATTTAAAAGCCTTGATCAGCATTTCCCTTCCACAATAACCTCACACATTTTTCTTCTTTATAAGTGAGTCCATATTGACAAAGATCTGCTTTCTACAAGAAATGTTTGAAGTCTCATGAACAACTTTGCTTTATAAAAAATATTTCCTGCCCTGGCTGGTGTGGCTCAGTGGATTGAGTGGCGCCCTGCGAACCCAAGGGTTGCCAGTTTGATTCCCAGTCAGGGCACGTGCCTGGGTTGAAGGCCAGGTCCCTAGTAGGAGGCATGAGAGAGGCAACCACACATTGATGTTTCTCTCCCTCACTTTCTCCCTCCCTTCTCATCTGTAAAAATAAATAAATAAAATCTTAAAAAATATATTTCCTGCTTCAAGTATAGGCTTACCCTAACATCTTTTATCAGCACTACCTGCACAGTCAATGAGTCTACTGTACAGCTTCACTTAAGTGACAATGAAAGGTATTAACTTCCATTAAGCAACATTAGAATTCAAACAAAACATCATATATTCAATGTTTTACCATAATGATACATCATGATTTCAGGACTTGTGACTTAATCATCCAGCCATTTCTCAGCCTCTCTTTGTAACTCTCTCCTCAGTTTATAAAATTTGTACTCCAGCATTACACTTGAATAAGGGTTAAGTTCCAAAGACTAGATTAGTCAAGCTATACAGTAAGAGTAAGACACGCAAAGGAATGACTTTGAATATCTAATTTTTTAAATTTTTCGGTATTGCCAAAAAATACCCTCCAACTCACTGACACTAGAATTAAAAAGTAGAAGCATCGGGTATAAAAGGAGGGAAAGCAACATCTGAAAATGAGCTGCCTCTGCTTAGCTCTCAGTCTTTCTTATAGTGGTAGTTACCAAAATAGCCTTTCAGGTTCACTCAGCACCAGCAACAGGTCTTTTTACCTTTCTCCTTTCTTTTTCTCCCCCTTTTTTTATTGCAAGAAAGTGAATGCAATTATCCACTTCTTGGTCTACTTCGGCATCAGCCCTCATTCAGCCGAGGTAGTCACCCTTTAGCTAGCATCTAATTTGGAACAACCGATGGATTAACTATCCCATTTCCCTGCAAAGCTGCCAATATGAGCAGGCAGCCTGGTCTCTATCCCGGAGGTAAAGAGGAGGCTAACATGTCAATTAGGCAACTGCCTGAAAAGTCGTTATTTTAATCTCTAATCTCAGGAACCCTTTCTCTGCAGCTGCAGAAAAGCCAGCCCCTGCAGTAGGGCTGTGAAAACAGAATGTGCTGCACTACGTGCCCTGCAGACCGAGAAGGGGACTCACCTGAGCTGGGAGTCGCTGTAAGTGGCTCTCTCGCTGTGCATAGTCCCAACTCCTCCGGCTGCCACCTGGCCAATGGTCATATGCGTCCTCCTCCCGCCTCCATCTACAGTGACACTGGGCCCGGCTTCCCGCACCGTACGGGTGCTGTGGAAGGAACTCTGATGCCAGGAGGACCGAGCGCCCCTGTTCTGAGTGATGGGCTGCAGAGGCACCAGCGGCCTGCCCTGCCCAGGGGCAGGCCCTGAAGCCAGGTAGTTCTCCTTCTCCAAGAGGTTGCTCAGGCTGTGACTGGTCCCAGGTCTGGGGTACGTGAGCACCACTGGGTTGGGAGGGGCACTGTCAAAAACGCTGTCGTTAACAGACCCGTACTGGAACTGTCTGTGGTAAGTGTCATAGTAGCGCTGCCTGCTCACAGGCCGGGAGGTGAAACCCACAATTTCTGAGCGTGCATATCTTGGGGGCATAAGGAGGGTGGATCTCCTGCTGTCTTCGTGCCGCAGTGTATGGCCGGCATGGCTTCTCTGGCTGTACTGGTGGTTGCTGAGGGAGTAATGACCCCTCTCAGGGCTGCTGTCTGGAGAAATCTCCAGTCTCCTCAGAGGCTGCCTCAAGAATCTTTCTTCCACTGACCTCTGTGAATTGTACCGTGTAGTTCCTCTCCCCCAGTGACCTTCATAAGCCGAGGTTACGCCTGACTGCGCAAGAGAGAAATAAAGTTTAAATGAGGCATAAATCAGTTTTTATCTTTTTTGAGGACTAACTATTCCAGGACTCTTATACAAGGTGTCCATTTCTCTGAGTCACATGGAGAAGTTGAGCCCTTTCTGGATAAAATCTATTTTTAAAGAAGACTTGGTTAACTTGGTTGATGAGTTATTTGCACTAGGATTTGAAGCTGTTTGAAGTCCCCAGTTTTCTATGGTGTCCACACAAAAATCAATCTTTTTATAATTCATTTAGGAAAGAGTAATATTTGGGAAAGGCAACACTAAAAACATAATCTATGGGAGTTGAAAAATGTTTTCATGGTTATCTGATAACTAGTGTTTCATTCTTTGGTACGCTACCTTTAGCACGTCATAGGTTTTGGTAACGGGGAAACGCCCAACAGCGAAGTCATTTTCAACCAGGTGTAGATTGTAGACATACTCAGGAACACTGCTGGTTCGGTGAAGGCTTCCTGTAATCAAGCATATATATTAAAATAATGTAAGTGAGTTAGTCAGTAGTTAAACATAGTATAACAATAGTATATTTTAAATTCAAGGATTCCAGGCAATAACAAGTATTAGATTTGTATCAGTTTTTATAAATGCTGGTTTAACATCACCCTTGGGTATGGCAAATGATCACAGGTCATCACAACATTCTCTACAAGCTTTTCAAAATAAAAGTTGAATTAAAAATTAAACATACATAAGACTTCCAGCTAAAATGGAGAAATAGGTAGATACACTTTGCCTCCTTGCAGAACCAGAAAAAGGACAACGACAAATTTAAAGACAAAAAATAACCAGAACTGCCAGAAAACCAAACTGTATGGAAGTCTGACAATCAAGGAGTTAAACAAGAAACATTCATTCAGACTGGTAGGAACGGTAGATACGGGCAGCCGGGGTGGAGAGGTCACATGGCAAGATGGTGGCTCGTGGACTGGGCAGTCCCACATTTGTGCACGAATAAATCAGTAGGAGCAACTGGGGAGCAAGACAGACCATGCAACCCAGGTTTCCAGTGGGGGGAAATAAAGTCTCAAAACTTCCAGCTGTAACAATCTGTGGGGATTGCAGCAGCAGGAGAAGCTCCCAGCCTCACAGGAGAGTTCAATGGAGACACTCACAGGGTCCAAGAATGCATACAAACCGATCCACCCAAAAATCAGCAGCAGAAGGGCCCAGTTTGCTTGTGGGCAGAGGAGGAAGTGACTGAAAGCTGCCAAGAACCAAGCAAGTGGCATTGTTCCCTCTCAGAACTCTCCCCACCGTGTCACAGGGCAGCAACCTAGCTCACCCCGCCCTGGCACATACCTAAGGCTCTGCCCCTTACAACATAACAGGTGCTTGGAGACAAAAAAATATGGCCCAAATGAAAGAACAGATTAAATCTCTAAAAATAGAACTACGTGATAAAAAGAGCCAATCTATCAGATGCAGAGTTCAAAACACTGGTAATCAGGATGCTCACAGAAATGGTTGAATACAGTTGCAAAATAGAGGAAGAAGTGAAGGCTATGAACAGTGAAATAAAGGGAACCAACAGTGAAGGGAAGGAAACTGGGACTCAGATCAACGGTTTGGACCAGAAGGAAGAAATAAACATTCAACAAGAACAGAATGAAGAAATGACAATTCAAAAAATGAGGAGAGGCTTAGAAACCTCCAGGACAACTTCAAACATTCCAACATCTGAATCACAGGGGTGCCAAGAAGGAGAAGTGGAAGAGCAAGAAATTGAAACCTTATTTGAAACATAATGAAAGAGAACTTCCCCAATCTGGCAAAGGAAATAGACTTCCAGGAAGTCCAGGAAGCTCAGAGAGTCCAAAGAAGTTGGAGTCAAGGAAGCACACACCAAGGCACATCATCATTACATTACCCAAGATGCAAGATAAGGAGAGAATCTTAAAAGCAGCAAGAGAAAAACAGACACTTACCTACAAAGGAGTTCCCATAAGACTATCAGCTGATTTCTCAAAAGAAACCTTGTAGCCAAGAAGGGGCAGGAAAGAAGTATTCCAAGTTATGAAAGGCAAGGACCTACATCCAAGATTACTCTATCCAGCAAAGCTATCATTTAGAATGGAACGGCAGATCAAGTGCTTCCCAGGTAAGGTCAAGTTAAAGGAGTTCATCGTCACTAAGCCCTTATTATATGAAATGTTACAGGGACTTATCTGGGAAAAAGATGACGATCAAAAATATAAACAGTAAAATGACAACAAATTCACAACTATCAACAACTGAACCTATAAAAAACAAAAACTAAGCAAACAACTAGAACAGGAACAGATCCACGGAAATGGAGATCACAGGGAGGGTTATCAGTGGGGAGGGGGAGGGGAGAATGGGGGGAAAGGTAGAGAGAATAAGAAGCATAAATGGTAGATAGACAGAGGAGGTTAAGAATAGTATAGGAAATGGAGAAGCCAAAGAAGTTATATGTGTGACTCATGGACATGAACTAAGGTGGGGCAATGCTGGTGGGAGGGGGGTGCAAAGCAGAGGGGAATAAAGAGGAGAAAAAAACGGGACAACTTTAATAGCATAATTAATTAAATTTATTTAAAAAGTTAAATATAAAATAGTATTTTAGGGAAAAAGAAAGGGGAGAGGAAATTTTCACAAAAAATCCATAAATATTTGTTACATTGAGAAATTTGGCAATCACTTATGTGGGTCTACACTAAAAAGTTCGGCTTCTTAGGTCGGAGAACTGGATTCCCAGGGCAGGACCCCAGAAGTCCCTGAGAAGGCTGTAAGGGTAGGCAATAAACGGAAGGGTGACTCAACACTACTAGATAAGATAGCTTATATAACAAGGTGGCTCAGCCAGGTCAAAGAAAACATGGACCTGCTTGGCAAAGACCAAACCTGGGGTGGAGGTATTTGAGCATGAGAAGCAAGAGAGGAAATCAACCTCTGCCCTACAAATGACTGCATTTTTGGAATCAGCCGGGTGGGCTTGTTCTTAGTTTGGAAGTCTAACAGCCAGCCAGCCCACTCTCTTGCAAACACTGAGGAGGACACAGCCTCCGGGCTCAGCTCCGGCAGGGGCCACAGGGACTCTCAATAGATGTTTCAAGGGCTGCGGGGACAGGATGTGCCGGCACTGACCGCACTGCAGTGTCTCTTCAAACACTGCTCTGAGGGCCGGCGGTACAAGGCAGTGTCGTGACCCTCTTCTACCCCTTGGTCCTTCTCCCAGCTTTTCGTTTGTTCTTCTTTTATAATCCTCCACTGCCTCGGCAAAGGGAAAAGTAAAAAGAACAAAGCTGGTCAAAATAATCAAAGATCTCTAAAACCTAGGAAATTTCTCCTAATTTTAGCCAAAATGATTCTGTCATATAGCATTCTTTTAGAAATCAGAAGAAAAATACCCAACTTTTCCAGGCTTCAGAGACTGGGGAAAAATACTGAGAATAAAATGACACAGGCAGTCTCTTTCCAATACAATTGGAACACAGCACCGTACTTTCCGAATAAATTGTTATAAAGTCAAAGTTTCGAAGACTCACAATAGATTCACAAATTGTTCTTTGGGAGAGGAGGAATGGAGATTACTGTTGTCAGGGCCTAAAAAGAATGACTCCACCACAGAATGTGTGTGTACATGTGTCTTACGTCCTAGAGCTAAACAACCTGGTGGGTAAACAAGTTTCAGGCCTCAAGGGTCCTGGAGGAGGAGTCATTACGAGCTGTGGGCTCGTAAATGTCACTCTAAAGACCAGGGAAGTGGAGGTAAGCCAGGTCTCTCCTGTTTCTACTGGGCTGACTTCTCCACAAGGGATGGTGAAAGGTCAGGCAGCTCCTTCATTTTAACCTCAGTGACAGATAATGCCTGAAACCAGGACAATGAATGAAGGAAAGGAATGTTCTCCAAGGCCCCTGAGCAAAGGTTGTAGGTGGCCTTAGGACTCAACTCTCAATGCCAACCTCAGGCTCCTGCCCAGGCTGCCCACAGTCCCCGGCTCTGCCCTCACTCTTCCGTGTGTTCCTCTCCTCCACCCTATTCCAAGTTATCAGGGAGGCAGGGCCGCAGGGTCCTGCCGGCGTGGGAAAGGAGGCTAGCAGAGCAGGTCCAGGGAACCTCCTGGGTCTCATTCTGAGGGCTCTGGGGACCAGGGAGCCCTCACCACTGGGGTGGGACATGCGGAGGAGTGCTTAAACTGTACCCGTCCCCACTCCCAATAAAACAGTAGCCTTTCTACAGTGATGGCAAAGCAGAAAATTATTGGTCAGTTGATATGTAAGAAACCAAATTTATTACCTTCAAGAAAAGTAGTGTAGGGGTATCCATGTTTAGGATTTTAGATTGTATGAAAACTAAATATATGAAAGTCATGGATGATCTAGAATGGGAACATACAAATAGCATATACAGATGGTTGCTGGAACTATTAATTCCTGTTACTTGATAATAAAATGGCAGATGAGGAGAAGGTGCGACTTGAGGAATCCAACAAAATTTCTTCAATGGGCCCCACTAGCCTGTCACCACCTACAGTGACCCAGCAACTGGAAGATATTCAGCAACAGTCATTGGGGGCTACTTGTATCTTTAAGCCAAAATTCCCGCACAGATTTTTTAAATGTGTAAGAATCTTTGAACAGGACCCAGAGAAACAGGGTAGCCTATCAAAATAGCTAATGATTGAGTTTTATAATCAGGTCTGCTGAAGTAAGCATTCAACTCACACTGTTGCTTTTTGTAGGGCAACTTAGATGAACTCCTTACATTTCAATATTACTTTTCTTTCAAGAGCTCAAATTATTTTACACGTCTCTTTTCTATATTCTGTGACGCAGAGCCAGCTATTATCATTTCCCTTTATAAATAGGAAAGCAAATTACTTGCTTTGAATCGCAAAGACATTCAATATCAGGTTTGAACTCTGGGTTCCTCCTTTCCACTGGTCTCTGCTGTTTAAATACACTGGGGCTTCTCTGAAATTGCCACTTATTAAAGCCTTAAAGAGATTAGCATCATAGTTCTTGAGAGGAGGACTAAAACCAATCATTCTCTTTCCTCTAGAACCTTCGCTGCACAACTCAAAAGACCCTGTAAATGTTAATTCTTTATTTGCTGACATAAGTCCCTATAAGGAAGCTTCTCCTTTAGTTTTCAGATGAATGGGCTAAGACCAGTGTACTGGTTCCCCAAATAACTACAACATGTCTGGCAACCAGGAATAAAAGAAACAACTGGATCTTTAAATCACAGACTCTCTACCTTTGCCAGAAAAGTTGTGACTCCTGATATTCAACCTGCAGGTTGGTACAATAGATGGTTTTTCTGGTTAACAGTCCAATCTCAGACAACAAATAATGCAGATTAATTTGCCTAGGCAGTCATGAGTTTGGGATCAGAATACAGTGGATTAAAGGTGAATTAGCAGCTGTGTTCTAAGACTTTAAAGAAATTTTGAACAGGGTGGAATTTTTTCTTACAAGATAAATATTGATCTGGATGAAAAGCAGTCTCTTTAAGGCTAGTCATTATTTCCTGTTTGAGCAGAGAATATAATATTATATACTATAATAATGACTACTGAACATACAAAGTAATTCAGCCATGAATCGTGCTTCTCCAAAAATAGAAACAAGGGCTCAAACAAAAGCATATTATACATACAGGCACATCCTGCTTTAAATACATCCAACGTGAAAAATGCACATTTTCAAACTGCGAAATGAGGGTGTGGCTACATTTCAAAGAATTTGTTTACTTCACAAAAGGAGGTGGGTGCCTTCCCTAAACCACAGAAATCTGTGGCCATGGGCTGGAGCCTCCACCCACCACTTTCGTGTGTCTGGACAGATCACTTAGGTGCCTCAGCTTCCCTTAATTCCAGCTACTAACTGAGTTGCTGAGAAAGAGGTTTACCTGAGAAATTACACTTTCTAATGCTTTTATAATTGTAAAGCAACATGCAGAAATGAGATGTGGTTTTTAAAACAATTTGGATCACAAAAATTTGTTTTTCATACTTTTTCTTGAATTAATCTTTTCTACACGGAGGAATAAACTGGTATGCAAGCTTTAATTTACATTGTGTTGTACCTCAGAGTTTTATTCTGGTAAACTTACCAGTGGCATTGAATTTTACTTTTTTGGTTATTTTTGACTGACTCAAGCACCAAGGATCACAATAACATTACTGTGATTTTTTTTTTGGTCATTCATTTCACTTGTACCGTGCATTATGTTTTTGGTGTTTCCTAAAGGTGGTGATGATTTATAGGGAACATTTAAATTTTTTTAATCCTCACCTGAGGACATGCTTATTGATTATAGAGAGATGAAGGGAGGGAGAGAGAAGGAGAGAAATATTGATGCGAGACATTTTAGGGCACCCACTTTAAGAGAAATGAAGGAAGCAGTTACAGAACTTTGAACTCCACCCTTCTCAAACAAGAATTGTAGGGGTGGGGCTAGAGAGAGGTTGGGCTGGAGGATGCCGGTGAGAGGGCTTGGTGTTGATGGAAAGATTCCAAATTGTTCCGAAGATGGCAAAGGTGTGGTAGACTTCACAGGATAATGGAATTTTCTCTCTTTCCTGGTCTGAATGTTAATCTGAGCAACATACTATCCCCAAGCAGCTATCAGGAAAAATATCTTGATTTCTGGTTATCTATGCTCGTATTGTCCAAAATAATGGATTATTTTAGGGTTAAAAAATAAGCTGATTTCCACAATCAGTTGTTTCTTGTGAGTTTGTGAGCAGCTTTATTACCTAATTTGTTAGATCTAATATATTTATGAAGTCAACTTATAAATCAGCCTCTATTTTGACACCATTACCTATATCTGGGTACATTTAAAAAATCAACTATAGCTTCATTTATGGTAAATAGATGGCAGAGAATTGCTAAAAAAACAAAACAAAACAAAACCCCACACAAACATAATCTTTACAAAACCTGCTTATTTTAGAAAAGAGAAACACATTCACAGTCAGAAGGATCTTTTCCTTCAAGCTTCTAGCACTCTCTGAGTGTGGTTAAAAAAGTGATTTGGTCTCCTTTGCTCTAAAAGGAGAATGTGCAGAGATGGAGGAACAAGAAATTTCCACAAAAACAGGTGTTGTTAAATGTTTGTACAGACTCTTTTTGCCACATCTACTGAGAGGATGAAGACCACTCTCAGCAATCAGACTGTCAGACGTTCCAGAAAATGCCGACATCCCTCTGAGGACTTGTGCGGTTATTGTACAGAGGCACTCTTCAGCGGGACTTCAACCACATAACGTAGACATCAGTCTCCTTGGGACGAAAAAGAGGCTTGGGCCTGACAAATGACGGGGCAATAGAAAGGGGGTGGCTACCACTGTCCGCACTACCTGCTGTCCTACACAGTGCATGATCAGGGGTGTGACACCAGGCTGCTGTGACAAGATGTGGTCTGGATATTAACCCCTCTCAGATGCATCCGTGAGTATGTGCTCCCCTTTTGTCCGTTGTCTTTTTATTTTGTTGATTTCCTTTGCTGTGCAAAAGCTTTTTAGTTTGATGGAATCCCATTTGTTTATGTTTTCTTCTGTTTCCCTTGCCTGGAGAGATATATCCGAGAAAAAATTTCTATGAGAAACATCTGAGATTTTGCTGCCTATATTTTCTTCTAGGAGTTTTCTGGTTTGGGGTCTAACATTGAAGTCTTTGATCCATTTTGAATTTATTCTTGTGTGTGGTGTAAGATGGTGGTCTACTTTCATTTTTCTGCATGTATCCACCCAATTTCCCCAACACCATTTATTTAATAAACTATCTTTAGCCCATTGTCTGTGCTTGTTTCCTCTGTCAAATATTAATCGACTACAAAGGTGTGACTTTGTTTCTGATCTCTTTATTCTGTCCAAAATTTATAAAGAACATACAAAACTCAACACCAAAAAGACAACCCAATTTAAAATAGGGCAATGGACCTGAACAGACGCTTCTCTGAAGAGGACATACAGATGGCCAACAGACATATGAAAAGATGCTCAATGTCACTAATCATCAGAGAAATGCAAATTAAAATTACAGTGAGATATCATCTCATACCTACCAAAATGGCTATCGTCAATAAATCAACAAACAGCCCTGGCTGGTGTGGCTCAGTGGATTGAGTGCCAGTCTGTGAACCAAAGGGTCGCTGGTCTGATTCCCAGTCAGGGCACATGCCTGGGTTGTAGGCCAAGTCCCCAGTAGTGGGTGCATGAGAGGCAACCATACATGGATGTTTCTCTTCCTCACTTTCTCCCTCCCTTCCTTTCTCTCTAAAATAAATAAATAAAATCTTTTAAAAAATAAATAAATCAACAAATAGCAACTGCTGTTGAGGATGTGGAAAAAGGGGAATACTTTTACATTGTTGGTAGGAATGCAGACTGGTGAAGCCATAGTGGAAAGCAGTATGGAGATACCTCAAAAAATTAAAACTAGATCTGCCTTTTGACTCAGCAATCCCACTTCTGGGAATACATTGAAGGAACCCAAAACACTTAATTCAAAAGAACACAAGCACCCCTATGTTCACTGCAGCGTTATTTACAATTGCCAAGCTATGGAAACAGCCCAAGTGTCCATCAATAGATAAGTGAATAAAACAACTATGGAACATTTACACATAGTCTGTAAAAAAGAAGAAAATTTTACCCTTTACAATAATATGGCTGAACCTGGAGAACATTATGCTAAGTGAAATAAGCCAGTCAGGGAAAGACAAATACCATATGATCGCACTCATACGCTGGATCTAATGAACAAACTGAACTAACAAGCAAAACAGAGACAGACTCATAGATGGAGA
Organism: Tonatia bakeri; assembly: GCA_004024845.1. Classification (NCBI taxonomy): domain Eukaryota; kingdom Metazoa; phylum Chordata; class Mammalia; order Chiroptera; family Phyllostomidae; genus Tonatia; species Tonatia bakeri. Next base: position 247,668 of record PVIA01000897.1, read on the forward strand.
GCAGATGACAGCTAGTGGGTAGGGCTGGGGGGAGGATAGGGAGTGGGGGGACTGAGCAAAAAGAAAAAATGTCTCGTGGACATGAAAAACAGTGTGACGACTGCTGGAGAGAGGGGGGTTTAAGGGGACTAAATGGCAATGGGGGAAAATACAATTAGATTAAATAAAAAAAAAACCATGAGGTCTGTGTACACTTATTTCCCCATCAATGTCGTTATTCAGGAGACTGGTTCTCTTGTTGAAACCTGCAGTTTCTTGGGTGAAAAATGTATCTGCAGGGTTTGGATGAGGTCAGGCATTGCTTGTTCAGTATCTCAAGCCCGGAAAGATGAGTTCATTCTTTAAGGAACAGACATTGAATTTGTATCAAATTCAGCTGTTTTGATTCAACAAGCCACAACAGTTAAAATGAAGGACATCAGAAATTGTTGGATGGTATCTATGTTTTAGAAAAAGAGCGAGAGTTCAGCAGGCTGGTGAATAAGATCTAAGTTGTTCAGCTACAGAAACGGCAAGATGTCTGGTGATCACTCAGACTTAGATAACCTGTGATATTGTAATGATGCAATAAAAACCATGTATTGGTTTGGGGGGGGAAATGGATGCTGGTATGCAGTTCAGGTGGCATTCACTGCTGCTGATGATTTAAATGCAACACTTAATTCTGTTCACAAGCAGCTGCCTTCACAGTGTGGATTCACAATGGTCTTTTTGGTGCAAAGAGAAGTTGGAAGTCTAAAAGCTACCACCTCTGGTTTTTGGTAACAACAGCTCTCCTCCGACAACTGAAGGAATTTCATTTCTGCCATTAGAGTAAAACTGCTAATAGAGCTGAGACACGGCATCTTGAAAGTTATTAGACCTCTGTATAGCAACTCATATTTTAGTGGCTCCTAAAGTTATTTGCTAGCAAACGTGGTAACTTAAAAGAAAACATGAAATCTGTCAGAACCGCATTTTTGTTTGTGTGGGCATATAACACAGAATTCTTTCCCCTGACTTCCGTTAAAAAACAAACAAACTTCTTTTATCTTCCTCTATTCTTACTTTCTAAAAAAATGACCAGATATAATTTATGGAAACCACAATTTCACACCTTGCACATAACTCTGATAAGTACTTGCTCAGGCTGGAAAATGAGTAGAATTTGTGGGTTTCAGAAACTATGGTGAATCGAAGTCTAATAAATGTTTTGCATTATTGAAAAATTCACAAAATGTGTGCAGTGGTGATTATTATGTAATTATTATTACAGTTAACACAGCTCACATAATCAACCCTAAGAAACAATTCAGTGTACTGGGGGCACAGCTGGACAGGCAGCTCTGTAAGACTTCACAGCCAGTGCTGTGTCAGGACGTGGCACCGGTGGCACAGCAGTGAGCACAGCTGCTTTCCAACAAAGTTGAACACTCCAGGGGCAGAGCCATTCTCTCAGGAGAACGGGCAATAAGATCCACATGCCGCTGTGTGACTAGTACACGAATATATCAACCAGCTGCTGGGAGTTCTTATTTTTCGAGTCCCCTAAGCAGTTTGAGGTTATCCTCTGATACATCAGCTTATGGCATTTGGGGACAATCTTCAAACTACTGCTTGAGATGACCACACATATACACAATTAAGAGGCCCTTTCACGGTGTCAGTGTCTACAGAATGTATTTGAGTAGTCGGTTTGAGTAGTCAGAATATGTCTTTATAGAATTTGTGATTATAAACTGGTAACTTAGCACACTGGTGAAGTACTAAATTGCTACAGCCTGGCATTTTCTAAATCTCTTAATTCCTGTAATTTGTCTCCTTACATTGACATTCCTGCCAATTCACTTGCTGAGATATCCCATAATGATAACTTCAGAACTGCTATGACAAATATCACATGCTCTCACAATGATGTGACAGCCAAAAAGATGAATTTATGGAACTCACAGATTTTTTTTTGCTTCAAAAGCTCATTACAGGTTTTTTTTTTTTAAGATTTTATTTATTTATTTATTTATTTTTAGAGAGGGAAGGGAGGGAGAAAGAGAGAGAGAGAAACATCAATGTGCAGTTGCTGGGGGCCTTGCTGGGGGCCGTGGCCTGCAACCCAGGCATGTGCCCTGACTGGGAATCGAACCTGCAATGCTTCAGTTCGCAGCCCACGCTCAATCCACTGAGCTACAGGAGCCAGGGTTCATTACAGGTTTTTGTAAGGGGTTTTAAGTCATGAAATTTCCACGGCCTCTCAAATGCAGAGCTAACCTCTTCCCTCCCAAATGATTCACAACTGCTATCCCCTCTCCTCTAAATCCACCAAATCTGCCAAATGGGGTTTCAGAAAACCCTTGCATTTTCTGTGTCTCCCCTGCTGAAACATCGTCTGTGACTTACGATTATCAAATCTTTAACTTGTATTTAAGATCTTCCTCTACAATATGAGGTAGAGGAGGGGTGATGGAAAGCTGCCATTGGGGATACAACTGAACTGAGTTTTGAGGAGCTTGCAAGAGTTAATCACGCCGAGAGAGGGGAAGGAGGAGTGCAGTAAGGGGTAGGAATGAGAATACCAAACAAAATAAATCACACATGTTTGGGGTCGTGGGGGTAGTAGTGATAGTATGACATTTGAGAAGTTGCAGGCGTAACATCATGAAGACCTTGGAATGCCACGCTGAATGAGGATTTTACTCTTGTAGATAACAGCAAGAAAATAAATTGAAGGAAAATAAATCAGATGATTCAATGATACTTTAGAAAATGTACTCCAGTAGCTATGGGGAAAATGGATTGGAGTGAGGCCAGAACAGAACAGGAAGAGGCTGTCTTATCTTTCAAGTAAATTTTTACCTCCTTGACATGAAGACTCACATCCTTTGCACTCCCTTCTAGTACAGTCCTGCATCAGCACTTGACAAGGTAATTGTTGATTAGTCATAGTTCCTCGTATATTCAGAATATGCCAGTCACACAAATTCAGTGTGCACTTAATCCTTCAGGCTGACATCTATCCTGTGGACTGCACAGTGGAGCCCAAATGTGAGGACTGTAGCTGCTTGTGTGTTTTTATCTTGGAGCGGGTGGAAGGTAGGTACTCAAATATTTTCTACCGTTTCTCTGTTATTCTGGGAATATAGAGGAAGGAAAATTTCCTTCCCCCAAGTAGGGGCTGACTTTCTTCCTGGGTGATCAGAAAAGCTTACTATGCTCATTTTGGCAAGGTTAGTTCTACATCTGGATAACATATATTTACTGTCATTCTCTTCTCTGTATGGCTTGTGTATTTATCTGTAAATTTTGGTGGCTTACAATAAGTTCCTATTAACTATCAAGAAAAGTTCCCTTTTTCCTCCTTCAAAGAACAGAGGTAATCAAGCTACAATAATTCTGATGTGATCCTTCTCAATCCCATCCCATGGATGTTATTACTGAAATTTAAGATTTAGTGGGAATAATTTATTAAGCTTCTAATGAGCAACGTTTTCTTCTGAAAATGAAGGAATTGCCAAAATGTGGTCGAAATGCTTTGGCCAATTACAATAATATTGTTAAGCCTAAAGCTGATTATTCCAAGAGTAAAAATACATGAATTCTTTTCATGGTAATGGCAATTATGTTTTCTTTTGTGTAAATACACACTTTTCTCTAAGGCTACATATTGGGTTCGCCAGCTCATAATAACATAATAAGTGCTTTTATGTCCAACATCCAATCACCATGAACAACATCACACAAAGATACACAATAGATTTCTTAATATTTCTATTGTAAGAAGACTGAAATTTTATTATTCTTACTCTAATAAGGCAGGGGAGTGAGATGGCTCATTCCAATACAAAGATTAGATTTTCTCCTAACTTTGTCTATTCCCCGCCTTGCAACACTGCCTTTAACTCCTTACTTCCCCAGGAGAAGTATGCTATCTAAGTCTTCACACATTTGTGTACATGTGCAAAGTAGCTGGAAAACATTTATCTCAGAAGTGTATAACTGAAAATTCCTGAATGTCATCTGAGATAGAACAAACTGATCTTATTATAGGCCATTATCAACCACATCTAATTTTTAGATATTAGAGGTTTTAGCAACATATTTCTTATTATATTTCATTACTATCATTGATAGGTTGCCAATAATATGTGTGTTCTTTCAAAAAAGAAAAAAAAATAAAGCTTTAATGATTGTTACTGATCAGCCCAGGAATTTGATTTTAGTGTAAAATCAATGTTAACTATTTGTAGATAAAATAAATACATATAGCCTTATTTTAATACCTGGGAAAACAATTTAAAGCGTATATCCAATACAACACTTTAGGAGAAGGAGCCGATGTGAACAACAAATACCTAGAATATCTACTTCAAGTGAGCTACCCTCTATTCCCAGGATGGAAGCACTAGCACAGGACACAGATGACATTCAAGAAACCTTCCTGAAAGCTTAAGTGGACAGTCTTCTTCTCTTTAGTTTCTTGTATCTTAACCGTGACACACAGAGCAAAGAACTTTATTACAATCAGTTCCAATGACTCTCCTCCTTACTGGGTCCTGCCTGACCCAAGGTCTTATCCATAAAAGACGTGTTCTAATCATTTCTAGGGGTAGAGAGCTCAATTTTTGTAATCATCATTGTGTTAACATTCTATTTCCTTTGACTAATAATCATTAAAATAATCCCTAAAAAAACAAGACACACTTTTTTCTTTTTTTGGTACTCACTGCAAGTGATGTGCTAGACACTGGCCAAAAAGGGGCCCATGGGCTATATTAGGCAGACATGGGGGTACATTAAATCAGGTGGAACTTTGCGTTCAGAGCGGCATGGCCATGTCCCTACCACCCCACCACTGAACTCTTTTTTTTTCCTCTCCTCTCCTGATATCTACTTTCTGAATGAGTAGTCACCTTGCTTCCAGAATTGCTTCATTCCTGGAATTCCTTTTAGGCAAACAAAGAATTCACACAGGATTTGAACAATGTCTAACCTCCCCACCCCTGCCCTCTAACACCTATTAATCACCTTTTTTGCTACCTTAGCCAGTTTTCAGTCCTTTTTCCAGAATTCTGTCTGATCACAGATATTCAAAAGATATTGGCTAGGGAAACTGTCAAAGTAAATAGCATGCCTCAAGGTTTTACCGTAGATTTCAAAAAGTTGCAAATTTTATTACAACATTGTTCATTGTGTTTTTTATGTATTACAAACAATTTAAAACACAACTTTCCTCCTAAAACAGGCTCCAGGGGGAACAGTGTAATATGTAAAGTGGTAGTACTTTCAAAGTAAGTGTAATAACTACGATATGGACACTTCTAAATTTCCCTTCGCTAATACTTGCAATTCTTAAATGTCTTCTCTGTGACTTTTATAAAAGGATTTAAAAAATTCCCTACAATACAGACTCATTTCACAATGCTGCTATGCCCCTCTGCCCCTCTGCCTCCACCCCCATGAGTTACAGCTAACTTTAAAACCATTCAGCACAGTTGAAAATAACAAAAGTTAGAGCGATTTACAATGAAAACCACCCACCTATATTAAGGCAGTAGAGAGAAACTGATGGGTTAAAGATCCTTGCAAGGTATTTATCAACAAATCAGCCCCACATATCTCATCCGTTTTCAGATTATCTGCTGCCTCAATCCTACAGGTATGTCAACAATGCAGAATTCTCCAGAGGCCTGGAGCTAACAAAGTTAACACCGGGGTCATTTCTTCCCAGAATTTCTTCTGTTGATACAGGACTTTTTCCAGATGCACTGTTTCAACAATTGCTTGCCTGTTTCAACTTTAGAGACATGACAGTAATAAGGAAATAATAAACGTAATACTCAAAACTATCGAGAGCCCCTAGACCTTTTCAAAGAACTTTAATTAAGCAACACACTTGAACCACCTCTGGTAATTGTTCCATGGCACGTTAATGTTAAATTCCTTTCAAGCCGATTACTTTTTTGAGCCTCAGAAAGCTCAGGCTTTAAAGTAAGTAGGTGTTGTTTGCTGCTTTATCTCTCTGCCTGACTTGCACTTCTGTACATGCTGCTGAGTGTATTTCAGCTTGCTGGGAAGCTCCTGTTGCAATCAAAATATTTCAAACACTTTGTTCCTTGGTTTGAAGAGCCACTTAACCAGCTGCCCTTAGCATTAGAGCAGAAGCACGGTGACAGTGCCCTTTGCTCTACCATATCAATTCCATGAACTGTGAAGTATTTCTGCTATTCCTGCCTAAAATGTTCTTCCCTCCAGCCACGTTCCTAGGTCCAATCCTACTGACTTTTGGGGATCTAAAATTCCAATCCCTCTAGAAGTTTTTCAAAATTTCCTTCAGTGAATGGTCTAATTTGTCTTTCTAAAATCCATAATGCATTAGCTGTTCTTTTTTAGTGTCGCTTACCATTTTTAATTTGATAATGCATTTTTTAGTGGGAGGTTTCTTTCTTTGGGCTCTTAACTCCTTGCTTTAAGGCAGGCAAGAGTCTATGTTTAAGTCAGCACCTGCACTGTCCTGCATGAAGTACAGGCCCATTTGACTGTTCTTGAATTCATGAAGCAATTATGAATGTACATGTTGTAGAGAAGACATCATGTGTAGGTTTGGGACTAAGTATCCGATAAATGTTGAGAGACCAACACATTCTACATATGTGAAATTACTCCTCATGTCCATCTCATATAATTGATTTAAGGACAAAATAAAATGCACACATATTCTTGAACAGGGCTAGGCACATAATAGATACTCAGCAATGTTCACTTTCCTTCTGATCATCCCTCCCATTTATTGAATAGTTGATGTCTGGTTGCCCCTTCTGGCCAGTCATTCTCAGAGGGTATGAATGAAGGTCTGATGTGCACTCCAGTGTCCCCCCAATTAGAAGCTAGTTTGGTTCCAGCATGGCACTGGTTCTGCACAGACTAAAGGGATGCAGTGACTCCACTGGTCAAAAACTGACCTCTATTGTCTTGCAGTGGTTAGTTAGCCTCGTAAATGTAAATTCAGGGTTGTTTTTTTTCCATGCACTGTGTCAATTCTGTGTTATCTAGACCTCCCACTGTCTCAGAGCCACTTCAACTGCATTTAAAGGAAAAATGGGAGGGGGCTTGGTGTCTAACAAAAATTCTATTTTGTGTTACTAATCAAAAACCTTAACAATGTAACTGAGGAGTGGTTTAAAAATTCAGGCTTTTAAGTTTAAATTCAGTTCTGCTACCTGTGAGAACCAGAGTGTTACCTAACTGCTTAGTGTCCTCATCTGTAAAATGGAGACTGAAGAACTTATCTAACAAGTTCTTCAATCTAAAGGGTTGTTTGGGTGAAGGGGTAAAGTGACGTAATGAACACAAACCACATAGTCCAATTCTTGGCACACAGTAGGCAGTTACATGAACTATAGTCATTACACATCTGTTTACCTTTCAAATATATAAATATTGACTGCTTGATCCTTTAGGATTCTTTTACAGAAGTTGAAAACAATACATCCTCTCAGGGTCCGCTGTTGCAAATTTCTAGTCTGGTCTGCCAGCGTTTTCCTTCTCCACTGGCCACAGCCCTGTCACTTCCTAGAGAAACTGTTCAATATTGCAGGAAACAAACTGATATCCCAACTTAATTAACTGTTCAATTTTTTAACTCTTCTCTTTTCTATCATAAGCTTATAATACTTTCATAATGAAAAAATAAATTAATTAACTAATAAAGGAGAGACTGTGTGGCGCTAATTTTCTGGCTTTTAGCAGGGGAAAATATTTCGTGCTAATTTTTATCTATAATAGTTTGCCAAATGCTTCACCCTTCATCAATTACACCCTAACTACCAATTACTGATACAGTATTTTACTTATTTGAAAACCCCTTACACCTCTTGGCTGAAGGGGTGCGGGCTGGGGTGCTGGGCCGGTGGGGCCAAAGTCCTTCCTCCTCCCCCTCTTCCTCCCTGGGGCGGTGTGATAGCTCCCTGGCTCAAAGCCTCCTAATCAATTTTTTTACTTCCTAGATCAACCCCTCGCTCCTTACACTGGATGGAGCGCCCCGACGTACGTGAGCGAGGCACCGCAGTCCCAATCTACAGTTTGTAGGAGCGCCAGTACTTCCAGGTTTTCTTTTTCAAGATGTTTAAAAAGCTAATAAAAGCTAGGGGTGCTTTCTCCTCGAAAAATGATCATACCGAATTTCTGCATAAAATTTCGAAGTGTTTACAGACTCCCGGAGACTCCAGATGGGGAGTGGGGAAGAGGACGAGGGCAGCAGGCTGAGGAAGGAGTGGAAATCATGGACTGAATTCTTTCATATAGATATGTATGTGCATTTAATATACGTAATATACGTAGATACATATATGACAAAGCTGAGTAGGAGATTATTTCAGAAAAGAGTGCTTTCCCCAAGTAAGCGGGTCTGAGTCGGGAGGCGCGGCAGCTCGTACAAAGGAACCGCAACAGGTGGGCAGAAGCCCAGGTCCCGCACCCTCAGGAAGCAGTGAGTCGAAGCAACGGGGAGCTGAGAGGTGAGGGAGGGAGTAGGGAAGGTGGAAGAGGGGCGTCGGGGTGGTGCCGGGGGGCGGCAGAGCTCCACTCACCATTGCCCACGAAGCTGCGGCCCTTCCGGGCCAGGGTCTGCTGCACCTGTTCCTGGATCCGCATGCTCTTGGCCGCCTGGCCGTTGCGGCCGCTGCTCCCCGTCAGCTTCAGCTTGGCCTCGGAGGGCAGAGCCAGGCTGGAGCTGTCCAGCTGCCCCAGGATCTGCTGCCCCAGGACCGTCCTAATGTAGCCGCATTCAGCGGGGGTGCTGAGGGCTGCCATGGGACCTAAGGGAGCGACCGAGCCGCCCGCCTGCCACGAGACCTGCGGGTGAAGCTGCGGCGGAGCTCGGGACACTAGTGCGAGCCCCGCCTCACCGCCTCGGCCCCGCCCCCAGCCCCACCCCCAGCCCCACCCCCAGCGCCGGTGGGAGGCCGGTCCCGAGGGGAGCGGGACGGAGGGGACCGGAGAGTCCAGCCTCCCCGGGGGAGGGGCGCGGCTCCCACCAGGCTGGCGCACTCCGCGCGGGAGGGGGGAGGGGAGGGGAGGAGGAGGGGGCGGAGCCGGCCGCGGGCGCCGGCACCTGGCGAGTTGGGCCCGCCCCCGGGGGTGGGGGTGGGGGAGGGGCGGGCGCTCCTGGGGAGCGCGCACTCTGGGATCACCTAGGATACTGCGGGCCAGATCCGCGCCCAGGCTCGGCTGCCGGGCTCGGCCTCCGCCCAGCCTTCGAAGGATGTGGTTTCCGCTGGAAGGCGAAGGGGCCGCCTTCCGGGCAGGTGTGCCCTGAAGAGTCATGTGTCTTACTGGGCTGAGATTTGTTTGCCCCCGGGAACCCCTAGTGAGTAAGCGTATCTGGTTAGGCAGTTTGTGTCAGGCTGTTCGAAGCACTTCGTAGTCTTCCTGTACCTGAGGGTGAGAAAGGACTATTTAGCCAGGCAGAAAACACAGTTAGGAGGGAAATGTGCCAAGACGACATGTGTGAAATAAAAGATTTTTTATAATACAATAGTTTTTTTTTCTTAGTACAACTTCAGGGACTATGTACTTTTTGCACAGATGCAGTGTCAAAAACATATGTTCTTCCTCACTGCGATCTGTTTCCTCTTGCGAATACACGTTGTACCCAGTACACTCTCTGCTCACTGACTCCTCTCTTACGAACACACCCACACAGAGAAACTCCAGTAAGAGGCGCCAGGGAAGAGCACGCTTTTAATAGGTGATACGTTTTAATAGCCCTTCTAATGCTGATTAAGGCCTCTTTATGACCGGCTCTGTAGGAGGCCCATGGAAGGGGCCTCTGAGTTTTGCATTTTCCACAACTTATATTTATCATGCTATTAATTATGTTTCACACGTAATTGACTACTGAGAAGTTGAGAACTAAGCTCAAGGGTCCTCGACCTTACATTTTATAACCTAAGCCACTCGTCCTGATTTTCCTCTTTGGATTTGAGAAGCAGGAAAAAAGTATGTATCCCTGGTATTAAGATAATTTTCCTTTGATTGCTTGGGTTTTATGTTCACTTTCCCTCAAATCACTCAGGAACTGTAAAACTCCACTTACTCAGGTCAGGAATGACTGGAGAACATGGCTTTCCCCTTGCTTCCCCATTTTCCTAGTCATGCCCTTTAATCTTTACAGATACCCTTAATGCACAGGGACCTGAGTTTCCAGGGGGTAAGGGGAAATCAAGGGGCTCCAGTCCTGAGCAAGGAAACGGTGACAGTTCTGCCACCCTTTCTCAGCCAGCCACATGGCTAAGTCCTTGTGAAACGTATGGTTCAGTGAAGTTATGTGGATCACAGGTCTTGAAACAAATTCCTCCCACCCCAGCAGGACCAGCCTGGAGGTATAATCTACCACCAGTGATTGTAAGTGGCCAGGTCATGTATGTGCCCAGATGAAAACATCCAATCCTGATGCTAAGATTCTGTTGCAAAGAGAGGGGTGAACAGAAGGGGAAGTGATGATAGAGACTTTCCACAACAAACTCCGTTCCTACCCTCTTCCTCCTCTTCTCCTTAATGCTGGCCTCTTAGGGCAGCTCTGAGGGCACCGCTGTGAGAGGGGGGCTTCAGTACCTGCCATTACAGGGCCAGCTAGGGCATTGTGTGTGTGTGTGTGTGTGTGTGTGTGTGTGTGTGTGTGTGTGTCTGGAGAGCCATAGCTTACAAAGTCTGCTCTGCCTCCATCTATGTCCCTCAAGAGAGAAGTAGAGAGGCTTTTTTTTTTCATTTATTTATTTGATTGAACTAAGCCTCATTTCTTTTTTTCTCTCAAATTGATTTTTTTCTTTTTAAGTATAATGTTGTAATGGACTATCCTATTACGTAGGTACCAATATTGAACATGTAGAAATCTTGATTTTGGGTAGTTGGGTGATTTGACAGGTGGAAAATGGTCAAAAGCAAAGTTTGTGAGTGAGGCAGATATGGGTTAAATCTTAGCTTGCCTTTTATAGGTAGTGTGGCTTTAAGCAAATTTCTTTACATTTTCAAAATGGGAGCAATAAAAATATCTACCATGAAGTGCTGCTGTGAGGATTAAATGGTAAGTAGTTATAAGAAATCCTGAATAAATAATTGCTTGATGATCTTTAAGAAACGTTTGTCCCCACCCTAGAGACTCAGTTGTGGATTTTCTCACCTTCTTCAGGTCTCTGCTCATGTCAACTTATTTGAATGAGATACTTATATGCACAAACACATAGTACTTATTTTCATTATACGTGCTTTATGCTTTGCTTATTTAATAGTTTTCTTACTGCAGCATAAGCTCCATGAAGGGGATTTCATCCACTGTTCTTCTCCAGGTCCTAGAATAGTGCACACAATAGACAATAGGTATATGTTGAATGAATGAATGAATGAATGAATGAATGATTGAATGATGCATAAGAGCTCTTAGTGTATATCATAATATATAATGAGTGCTCAGCAACTGTTATAATGATTATTTAGATTTTCATACTCTTTTGGTAACTTATTTTTTAAAAGATTTTATTTATTTTTAGAGTGGGAGGGAGAAAAACATCAGGTACCTAGCCCTCAATCCAGGCATGTGCCCTGGATGGGAATTGAACCAGGACCTTTCAGTTTGTGGCATGATGCCCAACCCTCTGAGCCACACCAGTCAGGGCTGCTAACTTATTTTTTAAAAAGTCAGATAGATATCATTATGTATTCTAGGTGTTCAATTAATTAGCTATGTAATACTCCCTATAAATAAAAAACAACACTGATAATTTTTAAATACTTTCAGAATTCAATGATTCAGAAAAACAATCCTTTTGAAAATAAGATAAACATATAAGCTCATTAAAAGGCTCTCTTTGGAGATGAGAATCCTGTTGTAATAGCAACAGTTAATTACAGGGTGAGGAAGTATGCAGCAGACTCTGGCATGGTGCCCCCAAATGTCATCTAGATGTGCTTCTATTCCAACAAAGTGCAGGCCCTGCCTTGTTTCCTGAGAAAGCTGCCTAGCCCACTTCCTAAACTTTGAGCAAGCCCTGGGATAGCTGTGAAAGGTAGCTTCTAGCCAACAAATTGAAGTATGGAAATAAAATACTATGAATACTTTTGTGGTAGTTGGCTAATCTATAATCTGCTACTTCTTTATATGAAGGCCCAGTTTTGAAAACTTTTATTTCTTTTGTTTTATCATTACCAACAGAATTTGACAAAAGAAAAGGGTAGAACCACAGGAATGTAGAAGTAAAATGTAAACAACAGATAACTGAATTATGAGACTACAGTTATCTTCTGCTGGAAACTTACAAAATGATGGGGAAATTCTTGAGTTTTATACTTGCATTTTAATTTGATTTACACACTGTAGCTTTAAAGCAGTAGTCTTTAATTGTTTTCAAATGTAGAGTTAAAGCTTCCTCAGAGTAATTTTATTTCCTTTAACCATATATAAATTTCAATATGGGCAATTTCAATACATGAAAAATTCAGGAAGTTACTAAAAGACCACAGTATACATTTTAGAGCAGAAATAATATTTTAATGGATAACATACAGAACATGAATGACATCAAAACTCTTTGATTCATATTTAAAAAATAGACTCATACATTTTCATAACTGTCTTCTCTTATAAAATATTATTCTGTTACTATTTGTAGGCTATTATTACCTATTGCCTTTAAAAAGTATTTTCTAATTTAGTCTAAGAGACCTGGCAGCTAGAAAATTTAAAATAAACCTCAGGTTTTTTATTTCCTTTTTTAGCACATGGATATGTTGCCAAGGCAATGGGTAGCAGTTTTACCATTAACCACGTATAATGAAAGTGGCTCAGGACTGGAAAAGGAAGCTCTGAACACCACTCCTCAATGGGGACTTTATTTAAAAAAAAAAAGATTTTATGTATTTATTTTTCAGAGAGTGGGAGAGAAACATTGATGTGTGAGAAATGTTGATCAGTTGCCTCTCATGTGGCCCCACCTGAAGTTGGCATGTGCCCTGACCTGGAATCGAACTGGTGACTTTTTGGTTTGAGGGAAGACACCCAACCCTCTGAGCCACACCAGCCAGGGCTCCAATGGGGACTTTCAAAAGCAATGAGGATTAAGGTGTTTCTCTTTAATGCAGATGTTCATTTTGTCTGCTATTTTGGATATGTCGTGAGTGTGTAGGTCTGAAAATTAATCTCTTTGAAAGACCTCAAATATGGTGTGGGAGGTGGAAGCCAGGTGGGCAACCACTAGAGCTGGCAGTGAGCAATTTGTTCGTAGTTACCGAAGCTTTCAAGACAGTTCCTTTAATCATGACTCATGGCATGTATGAGCTCAGGAGATCAGTGGAAATGATCCACCTTCTGGGTGGATGACCACAGCTGCTACATTAATGGTTGTCAGATCTCTCAGCTGATGGCCAGGGAGGCTGAAGGGAGGGGACAACTTGGTCGTCCACATACTCTTGTCATCGTTAGAGACCATGGTCCTCACTTCGTTGTCTCTGCCATGAATTTAGCAGTTAGATAACTAGCAGATGCTTAATAAATAATGAGTGTAACCTCTCACCTATAGGCATTTTGATTAATTAGTTTGTCTCTGTGTGGGCCCAGCTGCAGCTGAACAAAAGGATCCCAAAGGAGGTGGCCTGGCCTGAAACAAAATGTCGAAGTGACTTGAGAGCTTAGGGGAGCACATGGTTAGCAATTTTTAACCTTATGAAAGTAGCATAGTAACTCAGAAGAGCTGATTTTTTAAAATAAATTTGTAGAGGATCTAGCATCTCAGTGTCATATATTTAAATTATTAAATTTACTGCACTACATACTTTATTTGGAAGTTATTTGAATATAAAATATTGATATATATGTGCATATTTCTTCATAAGTAATCTGCACTTAAAAACTTGTCTTCTTTTTTCATATACACTATTTCCTTGAAATTCCCCAAACAGAAGTATTACATCTCATATAGAAAAATAATACTAATAAGCTGACTTTGATTTTAAAAGCTGCACCAACCCCTCTTATTTCCTTTAAAAACATCATCAGAATAGAAGGTGATTTAAGTGTGTGCTTGAAGCCAGAGCTGAATTTGACTTGTTTCTTTACTGTGTGACCTTGAGCCAGTTATTTAAATTCACAGAGCTTCAAGTTCTTTATTTATAATGTGGTGTCATTAATAGTATTGGCCGCACAGGATTGTTAAGAAGATTCATTCAGATAGTAAATATAAAGCACTTAGATTTCTAGTCCATACTTTGTATTTCAGTTATCTATAATTGAAAAAAATCCATCCCAACATTTAAGAGTTTAAAACAGGAATGATTTCCGTCTCATGATTTTGTGGTTGAGTCCACAATACTTCCGTGGTTCTGGTCTGGGTTCACTCATGTGGCTGAGGTCAGCTGGAGGCTCAACTGGGATTGGATGTTCTGAGACAGCCATTCTCACCAGTCTGGGGCCTTGCCTGGTATGGCTGCAACAGCTGGGACGGTTGCGCCTATCTGCCCAGGTGGCCTGCCATTCTCCAGTGGGCTAGTTCGGACTTCTTTACAGAGTGGCCTTCAGTAGCTTTCTAAGAGAGCAAGAGCAGAAGCAATCGGCCTTTTTAGGCCTGGGCTCTGGCACTTGCTTAATGTCATTTCTGCATATATGCTATTGACCAAAGCAAGTCACAAGCCTAGCCCAGATTCAAGGGCTGGAGAAAGAGAGGCCACTTCTTAAAGGAGAGACTGCAAAGTTTTATTTCAAGGGGTACACCTGCAGGGACAGGAGGAAATACTGTGGCCATCTTGGTAAACCGTCTAACACCTTTACTGCTCAGGAAACGGCAGTTGCTATTATTATCATCATAGTCATTACTACTATTATTTAAAATTGACATATCTCTCAGAGGTTGGCAGGATTGTTGTTATTAACTTCTGATGGCTAGAGAAACAAAGTCAAAGGAAAGCAATCTTGATTTACCCAAGATGCGGATACAAATAGCTCTCTGCCTGTTTTATCAGTAGAGTGTAAACTCTATTCTGAGGAACCTTGGGTGCCTTTAGAAATCAAGTGCAGTTAATCCAGACAGGTTTCACTGGATGCAAAGGATTCACTGTCAGTCTTCTACTGCTGTAAAAGTGAACACAGCCCTGGCTGGTGTGGCTCAGTGGATTGAGTGCCACCCTGGGAACCGAAAGATCACTGGTTCGATTCCCAGTCAGGGCACTTGCCTGGGTTGCAGGCCCCCAGTTGGGGTTTGTGAGAGGCAACCGATAGATGCATCTCTTATACATTGATGTTTCTCTACCTTTCTTTCTCCCTCCCTTCCCTTCTCTCTAAAAGTAAATAAATAATATCTTTATAAAAAAGTGAATGCAGTTCTAGTTTGTTCACTATCTCAGTGAGGTTACTGATGCTTGACCAATCATCATCTTGGATTTTATTCAGAGTATACTCCTTAATAATTTTTTAAAGATTTTATTCATTTATTTTTAGAGAGGGGAAGGGAGGGAGGAAAAGGGTGAGAGAAACATCAGTGTGTGGTTTCTTCTCATGTACTGGGGACCTGGCCTGCAACCCAGGCATGTGCCCCAACTGGGAATTGAACCAGTGGCCCTTTGGTTCGCAGGGTGGCACTCAATCCACTAAGCCACACCAGCCAGGGCTGATCATTAATAATTCAAAATTAATAAAAATGCAAAAGTGATCAATGGTATAATATGATTTTATTGTGGCATTCCTACTTATAATGCTAAGGGAAAAAATACATGTTACCTTTCTAGTAGTAAGAAGGGAAGTGTATGGTTCATTTGGACTATAGTTGCTATAGTCCAAAAGAACAGCAACTGCCAAGGGTGATGAGAATGAGAAAGGATAGACAATTGTCACTCCAATCCCATTATTTTATGTTGTTATTCCATATTGTCTCAGTTTGTTCAGGCTGCTATACAAACTACTATAAAGTAGGTGGCTAAATAACAACATTTTCTCTTATGTTCTGGAGATTGAGGCGTCCAGGATCAAGACGCTAGCAGATTCAGTATCTGGTGAGGACCCACTTCCTTGATCACAGAAGCCATCTTTTTGCTGTGTTTTTACATGGCAGAAGGGAAAGGATCTTTCAGGGGTCCCTTCTATAAAGCACTACTCCCGTTCATGAGGACTATGCCTCCTTCCCTAAGTCCCTCTAACCCCACGCCTGACCTAAGTGCCTCCCAAAGGCCCCACCTAGTAACACTATCACAGTGGGCATTGGGTTTCAACAGATGAATTCTGGGGACACAAACATTCAGACCATAGCAACTATGTTTTGTTCTCTTTTATTAGATCTGCAGCATAAACCCCAATTTAAAATTCCAGGTGAGGTTGGGCGTGTGGAGGATAGGGTTCTTCTTTATTTCTTGATGAAATATACCTGTGCATTACTCCTTTCCTCTTCCCAGAAGATACCTTCCTAAATTTTCAAGGGATTGACTTTTTCCTGTCATTTAGATTTGTTTAAATATCTTCTCCTCAGAAAGAATTTTCCTGCCCAACTAGTCTTCAGTAGCTACCCTGCCACTCTCCACAAAGCGTTTACTATGGCCTGATAGTTTTCTTATATAGAGAGGTATGTGTGTTCATATGCATTATTTCCCTACTAGAATGTGCAACCCATTCAAGCAGAAACTTTTTCTGGTTCACAAATTCATTTGTAGTTTTTAGAATCCATACATATAATAAGCTCACAGGACTTTTAAATAAATGCCTAATAGAAATTCATTTTAATTTTATTCTTTCCTTTTTAATAGGGCTTCAATGTGGAGATAAATCTTTTAGTACTGGTATTTTTTTACATGGTTTATAATGGAAGATGGGATTACAAGCTTATTTGTTTTATTTCATTATTATTTTTAAACTTAATGGCCTGAGCAACAATGTGTTAAATGACTGGAAAATTAAGCAATTGCCTGTTTTCCCAATTCGCTGTAGGTCCTGGAATCTGAAACCCAGGGCTTACTGACGATTTCTGGCAAATCTCCCAGAGCTACCCCCTAAATCCTCTAAAGCGAAAACACCTTTGGAGAGTCCATGGATATTTATGGTCTCAGGGATGGTTCTAGACAGGACACATGATTCTGCGTCCCTGAGCCCACTTGTATTATCGTTACAGCCCAAGTTTTCCTAGACTCCTCAGTGTGATTATTGCATTGAACTAAATAAGTTCAAACTAGAGCCTGTTCAGGCCTGCTCTTTTTAAGCTTAAAATCTTATTTCTCAGGTAGCAGGAAGCCTTTTGAAGAAATGTTCTAGCCATAGAACCAAAGTCAAATAAGAATCCTAGTGATTTCTCTTTGAAAAGAGGAAAAGGTAAGAAAAAAATCCTTCAGAAGTTGGAACTGTGGCAGCAGCTTCTAAAAAAAAAGTTCAGAATTATTTGCTGTGTATTTTGACTGATCCTGCTCACATTTCAGTGTTCTGGATTTCAGCAGGGGTATCAAGCTTTGGGGCCATGAATAACAAGGCATATTGACTCAATAAATCAAACTTCAAAGATGTTATCAGGAAAGTATTTAAGCGAGGAAATGACCCTGGCAACAGCCCGTTGCATAAGGGAGCAAGACAGTATTAATTTCCCTGGCTTTCTCAGATCTTCCCCACCAGCCTCACGCCAGCCAGCTGACTTTCTCTCAGTATGGAACTCTCCCGCACACACACTCCGAGTGGCCAGGCTAAAATTCCCCTCAGCCCCTAAATGACTGGTGCTCATTCCTCTTACCTTCAGTGGCTGTCTCATTTATTTCTACCCATCTCTTAAGGTTTATTTCATGCTTCCTTTCCTTGGTGAGGCTGATTTCATCTGTCCTCATGTTTTTCTCCTTGCTCCACTCCCAGTCCTTTCAGAATCATTTGTTTTTGCTTCGGAGAATTAAATGAGATGACATTTGTTAGGAGCTTAGCTCATGTACTGAATAAAGATGCCCATTTTATGCTTGCATGCATATATAAGATACTTAAAATAAAAATGAGGGGATACAAAATGGATAATCATGCATGCTTTTTAAAGAAATATAGGATAACAGTTAAAAGCTTAGCCTCTGGAATTAGATAAACTGGAATTATTTTCCCTATTGTCCCACATACAAGTTATTTAAACTTGGTCAGGTCAGACTTCCCTAAGCCTTAGTTCTGCCTTAAAGATAGGAGTAATAAAGGCTACCACATTTAATAGGGTTGACATCACAAGTAAAATAATAGATATGAACACTCTTCATAAGCCAGAAAGCTATGTGAATGTTAAATGCTTTCTTGCATATTTTAGAATTTTTACATATGTGTCATCAAGTAACAAATTGATTTAAAGCCAGTAATATGCAAGACAGTAGCTAGGAGCTTGGTATGCAAAAGAATAAGGCACCTTCCTGTCCTGGAGGCCTTTCCACTGTACATTGTAGATAGGGAGATAAAAGAAAACTATGTAAACGTTAAATAAGGAAAGCATGTCAAAAATTATTCAAAGCAACAGTAAAGGAGGTGGCATGGGGTGATGTGTCAAATAAATGGGGAAGAGCAACAGCATTCCTGAAATCCTAGGAATAATGGATTGGTGCCTTCAGGGAGGATATCTGTAGAGACCGTGACTGGGTGTTAACTGAGCTGAGTCTCCAGAGTGGGCAGGATGTGATTAGGTGGAAAGTAGGTAGAGGGTCTAAGAAGGCAGGCGGCAGAAGGGTGAGGGTAGAACGGTGTGATAGTTGGAAGGCTGATAAGAAACTAGTCTGACTACAGTAATTCGGCTCCTATTCCCAGACCCAGGTGGATGTTAGAATCAAAGGAGAAACTTTAAAAATCATACAGATTCCTGGGCTTCACTGCAGACCAATTAAATCAGAATTTCAGGGGTGGTATCTGGGATCTGTAGCTTGAAAATGCTTTCAGTGTGATTCTGATGAACAGTCTGGTTTGGGAATCTCAGGTAAAAAGGGTTAATGGGTTATAATACAAGAATTTAGTTGAGGTCCAAACTCCAAGGACTTGAATGTTAAGAGTATGTTTTGCACTTTATATAAAAGTATGTGTCAAATTTTAGTGATGTATGGGTAATTTTTAAAGGGGAAAATGTCTCTCTGGGGACCCTATGAGAAAACTGCAATTGTCAGTGGAGAGTCACAAAAAGTTCTGGAGGAGTGACAGTGCTTTGAGGCATGAATCTAAGATACTCATCTACTTACTTCTAGTCTCTGGAATGGCCTGGAAGGGAAAAGAAAGTGGAGATGGGCTGATAAATGAAGATCCCACAGAGGTGGTGCAGGGGTTATGGGGGTCATAGAGAGAATTTGGAGCTCTAGAAAATGAGCTTTCTCAGCCAGAGGAAGAAGTAGTAGCAGAAGCATTGGGTATATAGCAGGGATGCTTAACACCATTCAAAGACCCCTAACCTAAGTGATCTGGCTGTGTAGGGGGTTAAGACTGCTTCTTTCCTTTTCTCTGTCTCCTTTGGCACTTAACACAAGCCACTCTCGGACAGTTTTTCCCACTGATTTGCTTGGAAATCCCAAATTTTTAGTTCTGCCTGTAGAAAGCTATTGCTGTATAACTTTTCTCTGGTCAGCTTCTAAGTTTAAAGCAGTGGCTTTTAAAGCATAATGTACAGGCCACTTGGGTTCTCTGAGATCCTTTCAGAGTTGTGCGTAGTGAAACTATTTTCATAATAATACTACTGAAACTGTTCCTGCCTTTTCCACTATGCTGGCATTTGCACGGATAGCTGGAAAACAGGGGTGGGTAACACTGCTGGTCATGCAGTGGCCCTGCCCTGTGCTAGAAGTCACTGCCACACCCCTGAGGTGAAAAAGATCTGCTTTCTCTTAGGAACACCCTTGATGGAGCAGTAAAGATCATTAATTTTATTAAATCTTGATCTTTCAGTAAGTGCCTTTTAAAAATGCTGTATGACAAATTTAGAAACACACACCAAAAATTTCTGCCGCAGACAGTGTGAGGGCTGTTTTGAGGGAAAGCAGTTGTTTGAGTTGTGAGTGAAACTAATCCCTTTTTTCATGAGATATCTTTTACTTGAAAGCTGACAAAATATTATTATGCAGACTTGGGTAATTGGCACGTACTTTTAAAAAAATAAATGAAGTAAGCCTGTCAACACAAGGACACCGACTGCAAATGTGTGTTGCAAATAACAGGGTTCAAGGTTCTAAGTGAAAATTAGAATTTTGGAAAGCATGTATCTGCCCCCTTAAAAGCTGCCCATTCCTTTCTGATGAATTGATGGGGATATTAACAAGTATGACTTTTTGTTATTGTATAATAAGATGTGTGTCAACATTCGGAGGAGATACAAAATTCAGTGAGTCAACATTTCTAATGTTACCATTGTGCATGGATGAAAGAGCTATTTAAAGTGCTGAACAGACAAATAGATTTTAATGTAATCAAGTAAAAACTTCATTCATATAGTTTCAGGTCCCACAATACTACTAACCTTTAAGACTCTATCACTTGTTAAGTTTTTGTGTAGTATTCAAGAACATGCTCATAAATCCCTGAAAAGGCTGTTGAACTACTCTAGCCTTTTAAACTTGCATGTCTGTGAGGCTGGAGTTTCTTCCCGCACTCGAATAAAACAACTTGCCATAGCAGTTGGATGTAGAAGCAGGAGTGAGAATCCAGCTAACTTACATTATCTGCAAATACATAAAAATTTTACTCTTGTCACTAACATTTTACTTTGGAAAATACAGTTATCTTTCTAAGCAATATGGTATTTATGTTAATATGTAATGGCTTCATTGCTTTAAAACATTCTCAGTTTTAATTTCTAATACAGTGAATATTGATAGACTTGACCCACACAATTAATGATCTTTGGGGTCTTTAAAACTGTTTGAGAGTGTGAAGAGTTGTAGAGACCAAAAAAAAGTGAGAATTGAAGTTGCTCTACCTGTTCCTGTAGTGAAAAAAAAGTCTCATTAGAGGTTCATGACAAGAGAAAAGATGTGCTACAAAAAGTAACACAGCTGACCCGGGAAAAGTTAAATATGAAATTGCCATGTGATCCAGCAACTTCACTCCTAGGTATCTGCCAAACATAATTAAGAATGGGTACTCAAGTAAATACATGTATATACATGTTCATGGCCATAATATTCAAATCAACCGAAGGTGAAAATAAGCCAAATGTTCATCAACAGATGAACAGATAGACAAACCATGTGTACATATGATATGTACACATTCTGCTATGACTGAATACTATTGGAATGAATACAGTGGAATGAAGCACTAATAAATACTACAACATGGATGGACCTTGAAATAAACCAGATGCAAAGGCTCACACATTGTATGATTACATCTATGTATATGAAATACCCAGAAGAGGTAAATTCATAGAAACAGAAAGCAGATTGGTGGTTGCCAGTAGCTGAAGGAAAAGGGAGTGAGGAGAAACTGCTTAGTGGGCATAGGGTTTCCTTCTGAGTTGATGGAAATGTTTTGAAAGTAGATAGAGGGGGTGCTTGTACAACCTTGTGAATGTGATTGATGCCACTGAATTACACACTTTAAAATGGTTAGTTTTATGTTAGGTAATTCTCACCTTAATTTAAAAATATTAGAGCTGGGTGATCACTAGACATAGGACTTGGCGCTTGACATGGATTCAGAATTTCTTTTTCAGTTTTACTCAGGCAAAGTGAATGGTGTCTGTTTTCTTTCTGTTGGCAGTGTTTCACGTGTCTGATGTCAGTGTAATCATTATTTTGGCTATTATCAGATTTAACTCTGCAATTTTTGCTTTGATAGTCTTCCCAGTTGTTGTGTCAAGAAGAAGGCAGAATTAGACAGTATGCTAAAATTAAATCAGTAATTCTTACAAAAATGATTGGTTGGGTGAGTCTGGTTTTGGTCATAAATCTCCTTTGAAATCTAAAAGCAAGAAAGAAACTTGAGATTGTTGACATTTTCTACAGAAGAGCTGAAATGCACTGTGTTGTTAAAAAAAAAACAAAACAAGAGGACATTATAATCTTCAATTTATCAGCCAAAGGTGGAGCCACTCATTGTGTTCTTTTTCCAAGGTAAATTCCTTTGTCCTTTACTTAGCGAAATTTTGGGAAATGTTCTGAATGCGTTTGATTGCCATAGAGGAGTTGGCTTGCAGTTCTGGGGTTTGTTACTAACTCCTTTTCCATAGTAACCAGAAGCAATATGACTCATCGAGAAGACTGCATGTTATGCCTTTATGTAGGGCCCTTTGTATTTAACTTGTAGTCTAATTTCCTTGAAGTCTGCACCCTAGACACATCATAAATTCATCAGTAGCAAAGGGATCATATTTCTAATAAGACAAAGCAGCATCTAAAGGAGAAAGCAAAAACCTGAAAAGGCATTTGTATTAGTATTTCTGACTTTAAAATTAGAGTGTGGGGGTAGAGGAGGCAATATTCTGCCTTTAATTTAATTTGTAAAGCTACATTAATGGTACAATTTATGTAGAATTTTGTGATAGAATGTATGTATTTATATGAAATGTCTTATATAGGACAAGGCATGGAATTGGCCAGTGAATTAAATTATTTTAAGAAATATATTTTACCTCTAGCATTGCATAAATTTAATAAGAGAGTTTGTTTTTATTATTAAAAAAATGCTGGAACTAAAATTGTGCTGGTCATAAAAGGAAAGACCAAGCAGCAAAGGGAAGTGGAACTGGCTCAGCTTTCCTTCAGTTGAAAGATAGATTTATAATTAAAGCAATACACCCCCCCCACACACACATATGAGGTCTGTCCGGAAAAAGTACAACCACTGTTAATACAAGGAGAATGGTTTATGTGACACTGATGTAACCGGGCAGCCAAGGACAGTGGACTGGAATTCACATTCATGAACAATGATGACTTCACTGTACCGGTCAGTGGAGGCAGTAGACACCATTGAGTGAGCGTGTGTACTGTGTGGTCGTCGAATTCAAAATGGCTGAGTGAGTAGAAAAACAAATCTGCATCAAATTTTGTGTTAAGCTTGAACATTCCTGTGCGGAAACTATTTGGATGACTCAGAGGCTGCTGCTATTGGCAACTGGTGATTGGCAGATTCATCACGACAACGCACCTACTCATGCATCATTTCTTGTACAGAGTTTTTTGGTGAAACATCAAATCACTCAGGTGATTCAGCCCCTCTACAGCTCAGATTTGGCATCTTGTGACTTCTGGTTTTTCCCAAAACTAAAATCACCTTTGAAAGGGAAGAGATTTCAGACTGTCAAGATTCAGGAAAATATGACAGAGTAGCTGATGGGGATTGGGAGAACAGTGTGAGGTCCCAAGGAGCCTACTTTGAAGGGGACTGAGGTGTCATTGTCCTGTGTACAGTGCTTCTTGTATCTTGTTCGATAAATGTCTCTATTTTCCACAGTAAATGGATGGATACTTTCTGGACAGACCTCATGTATTTTTTGTGTATAATCTATAGTTATTGCTATAGGAAAATGTGCACTGTGTAATATTTAAAGAAGAGCAAAATAAAGAAGCTCTATGAAGGAAAGGAGATAAAAAAAGAAGGGTTGAGTGAGGGATAA
This sequence comes from Tonatia bakeri, assembly GCA_004024845.1. Taxonomy (NCBI): domain Eukaryota; kingdom Metazoa; phylum Chordata; class Mammalia; order Chiroptera; family Phyllostomidae; genus Tonatia; species Tonatia bakeri. The sequence goes on from PVIA01000897.1 coordinate 271,202, forward strand.
GCTACATCCAAAAAGATTATTTTGAGTGGCATATGAGGATGTAAAAATGTAAAATTATTCAGCTATATAGAATATCAGGTCAGCTTACATTCTGTAATATTATAAATTAGGAAAGGTGTAGGACAGAGTGAAACAGAGACTTCTGAACCTTACTGACATTCAGACTCACTCTGAGAAACGTATAAAAACGTAAATGTGTATGCCCCACCCTGGAGATTATGATTCTCCAGTTCTTGGGTAGAATCCAGTGATCTGCATTTAAAAAAATATCTCCAGATAAAGTGTGACACACAGTTACATTTGAGAACTGCAGACACAGGAATAAAATATTAGCCTTTGTGCAGTAGTATCTGCTCAGTCCCTTCACGTAATTCCCTTCTCTTTGCAGAGCAAGAAAAAGAAACATGGTGGAATAACCCAATTTAAAACAGAAACAATCATTACTTTTTAAAAAAAAGTCGATGAGAAAATATTAAAACGGTATTTGTCTCATTTTTCTTCTCTGCTGACTTTAGAAGGAGCCACCGTCTCTTCTTCAAAGGTGGAGGCAAGCAGTGACATCAAGTGGTTGTTATGGGTATGTTCCTTTTTATTTGGGACTTTGATATTTACATGAATTAACTTAAACAGAGTGCTGTTTCCCCCTCCCCATCAGTTAGAGGACATACTCTTTAGTTCCTGCATGCCTCATTCTCCAGAAATGCTTAAAAATGAAAAAAAAAAACCCACCAATAAATAAAATTTGATCCTGACATGGGATCCTTTGACTACTATCCAATATAAGCACCTTTGTTTAGTTGTTTCTAGAACCAGGTGGTTTCGGTGAAGTGAGAGAAAGCCTAAACTAACCTCTACATGCAGAAACTATGATAACATTGATGAAACTGTCAGTGGTTTTAAAACAATATGACTCATAAATGAGAGAGCACTATGAATTTGACTCAAGTGAGAATACTTTGGGCTGATGCCAAGAAAATTCAGTGAGTTTATGATGAAGGTCAAAGCTCCTTTCATAACCACACATAGGGAGCTAAAATTTAGGTGTCCACAAAGTAACAACACTAACCCCCTGGCTGCTCCAGACTTTATAGGAGAGAAATGAAGTGGTGGCTTTCAGGATTTTTACCTTATAATAGCATTCATCAAAGATTTCCTTTAAACAGTGCTCTCACAGTATGTTTACACTATGACTAAGTTTATAAAATTTTGAAATACACAGTTTAAAGAAAAACAATTGCTGAAGAGTGTAAGACACATCCAAATTACAAAGAAAAGAAAGAAGAAGAAGTTAGGCAATTAATTGGCACATGGACATTTAGTTATTCTGAACTGTGGCACTTCAAAACACTGGCGGAGGAAGCACCCTCATTATTTAAAAAAATAAGAAAGAAACAAAGGCAGCCAGAGAAAATGGGATTCTCTTGATCCCAGGGCCCTTCCTTTTGTACATGGAACCAAAGGTTTGGTTAAAGACCATGTGACTGGCCACTCAGCCCCGGCTGCCTGTGCCAGTGTGAGCGCTGGAGAGCAGAGTCCCCGAGTCACAGGAAGTGCCCTTCACTCCTGCACCCGTGTTTCTCAGATGTCACTTTTCTTATTTTTTCAATATGTCTACCTGATGCTTTTAAAATCTGTCAATAAAATGAAGTATGTTTCATTATAAAATTCTAGATTTAGCCACCTTTTAAATGGGGGAAACAATGGGTCCTTAGTTTAGCACCTTAATGCTTATTCATTTTATGTCACAAATAGCAGGTTGGTGCATTTAGAAAACGGCTGGAGAAACATTGATATAAAAACTATACACAGCAGTCAGCTGATATGGTAGGTCATGGACCTGCTGCCGGACACAATTTAATGACCAGAAACAATAAACAAAGAGAGAACTATGAGTTATCATCTATTTTTGAGCTAAATGTCCTAAAATTTGCAAATGACTAAGTGATGAGGCATCCGTCTGCATATCACATTCACATGTGAATAATAGGGAGGGATTCATGAGTATTTTTCTTTAGCATATGCGGAACAAATCATTCTGAGATGAGAAAGAATGCTTTACCTTAAACTGCAAGTTGAAACGCTGGATTGAAATACTGGAAACTTTGTAAATCCCTATGAAATTATCTACAGGCCCCAAATAAGAGGACAGAATTTTCACTTTTATTTTACCCAATCAGAGGTTAAAATAGCTTGAAAACAACGGTGTCTACTTGGACACAGACAAAGCAGAAACATTTCTATCATAGCCAATGATGACTGTCCTTTTGCCATGTCACTCTGCATCCCCCCGCCCCCACGAGCCTGTCATACTGAGTAAGCCTGAGATAAAGCCGGAAGAGGAGACGGGGCCAGGACAAGGATGACATATTTTCTCCAGCAGTAAATGGATGTTGTTAAGAAAACAAAAGAGATGATCATGGCTTGGAAAGACATAGCTGGTAATGGTGTGTACAACACATTGGCGGAGTGTGAGACTGGAGGTAGGGAATCTGGCAGATACTGTGGCTGGAGAAATGAAAAAAGGGCAGAATTAATGGGGCTGGCTGGAGTGAACTTCTTTCTCTCTCATTTAGAAAGAGTGAATGCAAAAAATAGTTAGTGGAATACATGGTACTCATTGTTGAGGAAAGGAAATAGTTAAAGGTGACAGAAAAGGCTCAATTCTTAAGAGCTGGGTTTCAAGACTGAATTCATTCTGTTCTTACCAACAATGGTATTGCTGCCAGTGCTGTCACTAGCCTGTCAGATCCTTTGTGTGAAAATTTTTGGAGAAGATAGTTTACTGTGATCAGTATAAAAGTTTTACAATGAATACATAGGTGTGATGTATTTGGTGAAAATAGTGCCCTTTGGGTGTGGTGTGGTGGGCAATGCCCACCCTACACAACCGTATGCAGTGGCCTTAAGTCTTACTTGCTCTTAATGAAATAACAACTTTTTATTTAAATCAAGGGAAAGAAAAAAGCATGGTCAAAAGTGCAAAATGCTGTAGAGGTAGAGGAAAACGAGAAAAGACTAATGAATGCTATGTTTAATGATTAAAATGGTCATTGGTGATTTTTTTGAAAAAGAAATTTCATAAAATTATAAACCCTTTGTGCTGGAAAATCCCACAGAGATCTTTGAACTCTCCCTTTTCTACCATTTTGAAACGTGGGAAAAGAATTTGAGGGACTTGCCCGGTATTGAGGGGCACTATGTAATATTCTACATTTCTTTTGGTCTCAGGCTTGTGTCTTATATTCTTCTTTCTTTATTATTGTTTTCCATGAAGAACTGGAGAGCATTATGCTAAGTGAAATAAGCCAGGAGGTGAAAGACAAATACCACATGATCTCATCTTTAAGTGGAACCTAATCAACAAAACAGACAAGCAAGCAAAATATAACCAGAGATGGAGAAATTAAGAACAAACTGACAGTAACCAGCGGAGATGTGGGAGGGAATAATGGGAGGGAAGGGGGAAGGGTTTTCAGGAACAGCTACAAAGGACACATGGACAAAACCAAGTGGGGGTGGAATCAGGAGAGGGAGGTGGGGATGGCTGGTGGGGAGTGATGGAAGAAAAAGGCAGACAACTGTACTTGAACTACAATAAAATGAAAAATATATATTTATATATATTTATATTTGTAGAATAAAAGTCTTGAAGAAAATATACCAAAATATTAATATGATTATAGTTAAGTGATGGGATCATGGGTATATTTATTATCTTATTTATAACTGTATTTTTTCATTTTTATAAAGAGTGATAATTTTTATAATTATTAAAGTAGTTTTTTACACAGAAAAAAAAAGAAATATTCTGAGCTAATATGTTTTCCTAACCACTTCAGCTCAGGGAATGTGAAAGCCTCGTGGGTTAAATTCTGATAAGCAAACCTGACCCTGGGGGATGAAGCTGAAGAACAGTGCTGACAGCACAGGATGAACCAGGGTCATCTACATTTTTTTTCCGGAGGAAAACTCAGAATTTCTTCTAGTATCTCTTTCATTCAGAGGAAGGCACTCTGCATCGCATCACTAGAATAAGTTTCCATATTTCGGGGTAGATTAACAGGAGCAAAAGAGGCAGGTTTTAGACAACTTCCAAAAGCATTTCTTTTCCTGTTCTTGTCTAGTAGAATGATGAGGGTAAAAGCTCAATTGTCCAGGTTTGAGCAGTCCCTAAAAGGTGAGGACTGGAGGCAGGGTGGGGTGACTACGGAACAAGTTGGGCAGAGAATGTCAAGAGGTTGCTAGAAGAGGAAGATAAAAACATTAAGGAAAAATAGGAAGTGGCAAAAATAGTGTTGGTTGGCTGTTTCTGATTCTGACTCAGCCCCATTCCTGGGTGCTCCAGTCACTCACTTCTTCATTTGTTATTCCCTGCCATTAGACTCCCTTTGAAAATTCACTCTCCCTAGAAAGTTTTTCCTAAAAATAACATCATATACTACTGTATCTTACACTTGATTTTCTAGAGTTATACATAATTATTATATACCTTTGCATGTTATCTGCTTCTGTTGAGCTTTTAAAAATTCAACAATTTAAAGATCAGATTTCTTATATCCAACCCTAATCCCTTACTACACACAGAGAGACACACAGACACGCACACACAAGGGCACTAAAATATTGTTATTTGTTGCTATCCTCCTCACATCGTCTTTTGGCCTTTTATCCATTTGAAATATTTCAGAGCATCAGTTAGATGCAGTCCTGGATTCAAAGTGAAGCAGATGCGACTCTGGCTATCATGCTGCTGGTGTCTGCTCCTGGAAAACTGGGTGCCTTCGTGGCCCATGCAGCTGTTTATTTACCCAACAGTCATTGCCTCTCTTCCTTCATGCTCACTGAACCTCCTTATTGTTGAGAGTCTGGACTGGGAGCAATGGGTCCTGCGCTTGTGCAAGAGGAGAAATATACGTGATTAAGCCAGTCACATCAATCTCATTCTTTGCCAGGGAAGAGGGTATGCTGGTTCTAGTTATGGCAATGGAATATAAGAGAAGTGTCCTGAGAGTATGTGATAAAGGTTGGTAACAGAGAGAACACTTGGTGGGAAGGCCCAGTCTGACCCCTCTCCCTTTCTTCTAAGTCCACCAGTAGGAGGAAGTGCTGACTGGAACTACAGTAGCCTTCTTGTGACCTTGCTGTAAAAGCCAAGAGAATCTCAGAGACTCTAACCTGGAACACTGACAACTTTGAGCTGATAAATTGCTTGGAACCACTTACCTCTAGACTTTTTGTTAACTGTGAGTTTTATCTTGTGGTTTAAGCCTTCATTAATCAGTTTTTTTCTTTTTGTTTTGATTGCTTGTATCTGAAAGTATCCTAACAGAATCCCTGATCAAAAGCCTGTCCATGAGGGTAGGGTAGCTAGACAGGAAACAGGCAAGTTCCAATGCTGAGTAAATTCAGGGAGGTTGTTCATTAAAGAATGTTTGAAATAGTGCAGGTGGAGAAAGAGTAATTCTTGGGGGCTAAGAGTAAAGAGACATGGAGAATGTTTCCAAAGCCTAACCAATGTCTGGCATGCTAGGTCACAATAAATACTCATTAAATGTTGGACAGAGGACAATGCTGATGGTCTAATTTAACATACATGAAAGGGTGAGGGAAGTCAGTTGCCAGGAGGATAATGAGTAGGATGAAAATGCATTTTAAGAAGTACGTCAGGAATGAGAGAAGATATTTGCAAATGGATAATATATAAAGTATATAAAGAAATTGTATAACTCAATAACAAGACCCCCCAAATAATCTAACTTAAAAATTGGTGGGGGACCTGAACAGATGCATTTCTCAAGAAGACATACAGATGGCCAACAGATATGAAATGATGCTCAACTTCAATAGCTGTAATGGATATGTCCACTGAAACCATGAGATACCAATGACTATTATCAATAAAACAAGAAATAAGTATTGGAGAGGATGTAGAAAAAAGAGAATCCTCACACACTGCTGGTGGGAATGTAAATTGGTAGGGCCACCATGGAAAACAGTATGGAGGTTCTCCAAAAATTAAGAATAGAGTTACCATATGACCCAGCAATCCCCCATCTGGATATTTAGCCCCAAATTTTGAAAACGCTTATTTGTAAAGATATATGTGACCCTGTGTTCACTGCTGCATTATTCATGAGAACCGAGATGTGGAAACAACTGGAGTGCCATCTGATGGATAATTGAATAAGGGAGATGTGGTATGTATATGTATATACAATGGAATGCTAGTGAGTCATAAAAAATGAAATATTGCCACGTGTGACAACATGGATGGATCTTGAGAAGATCATGCTAAGTGAAATAAGTCAGATGGAAAAGGACAAGAACAAAATGATTTCATTCATATGTGGGATATAAAACAAAGGGCAACAAACATACAAATTCATAGACACAGACTACAGCATGGTGATCACCACAGGGAATGGAGATGTGGAGGGGGTGAAGAGGGTAATGGGGGTCAAATGTTTGGTGATGGAAGCAGACTGGATTTTGGGTGATGAGCACATAATGGGATATATACATACATGTATATACATTTATCCCATTTCATTTATCCATTTACCTACTGATTACCACTTGGATTGCTTTCGCCTTTTGGCTCTTGCAAATAATACTGTTATGAACATGAATGTACAAATATCTCTTCAAGACTCTGCTTTCAATTCTTTTTTATTTATATCTGGCTGTAGAATTGCTTGATATAATAGTTATTTTGTTTTTAATTTTTTGAAGAACTGCCATACTGTTTTCTACAGTGGCTATAACACTTTACATTTTCACCAGTAATGAACCAGGCTTCCAATTTCTCTACATCCTTGCCAACATCTGTCATTTTCTATTTTACTGTTTTACAGTAGCCATCCAGTGGGCGTGAGATGGAATCTCACTTTAGTTTTATTTGCAGTTCCATAATCACCAGTGATGTTGAGTATCTTTTTATGTGTTTTGTTGACCATTTGTAAATCTTTTCTGGAAAAATACCTGTTCAAGTCCTTTGCCCATTTTTAATTGTTTTTTTTTTGTTGTTGTTGAGTAGTCTCTTATCCTTTAAAAAATTACCTAGTGTCAATGCTTAAATTCTGTTGAGAGCATTGGCATAGACGATTTATAAAGCTAGGCCAGGGGCCAGTAACATGCTACACGTGGTCGGGTGCCTCAGCAATAACTTAGAATAATTGAGTGTAGCAGGTAAAGCAGTGTAAACTCCATTTCCTTAAGTATGATAAACAACTGGGTCAAGAATAATTAAACTCACTTTGAATAAATATTCAACATAATTTATTGAGTACATACTGTATGTTAGGCATGGTTCTGTTAGATACATAGAAATATATACATAAAAACAAGAGAAATTTCTGACTGTCATAAAGCTCATCTTTCAAGGGGGTGAAAGAAATAGTAATGCAATAGCTACAGTAAGATATAAAATGTGGTGTTAAGAAACAAATACCCCAGGGTAAGAGATAGGGAGCTCCAGGCTTGTTTTCCTTATTTGAAGCCTTATGTGGTGCCTTGGGATAACTTTCTTCATGTTTCTTGTTCTTGGGATTTGATGAGCTTCTTGGGCTTACAGATTTCATCAGGTGTGGGAAAACCTTAGCCATTACTTAAATAATTTTTCTGTCTCTTCCTCCTTTGGAAACTACACTTATATGTGTATTAGGCCCCTTGAAGCTATCCTGAAGCTCATTGATGTGCTGTTCCAATTTTTCTCAGCCTTTTAAAATTCTCAGTGATTCATTTCAGATAGCTTCTACTGCTATGCCTCAAGTTTACTGATACTTTCTTTGGTAGGGTCTAATCTGTTTTTAATTCTAACCAATATGTTTTTTACTTAAGACATTGTATTTCATCTTCCAAAAGTTAATCTTTTTATATCTTTTTCTTCTCTACTTAATGTGAATATAAGGAATACATACATACTTGAATATAAGGAATATATAATATACAGATTATATATGCTTTAATGTCCTTGTCAACTGATTCTAACACCTGTATCTTTCTGAATCTTTCTACCGCTTGGTCTGATTATTGGTGCCATTTCCCTGCTTCTTTGCATGCCAGCTAATTTTTATTGCATGCTAGATATTGTGAATTTTACCTGTTAAGTGCTGAGCATTATTTTCTATTAATATTCCTGATTGTTATTCTGGGATACAGTTACTTGAAACAGTTAAATTTTGAGGCTGGCTTTCAGCCTTTTGTGCAGGACCAGGGCAGTGTGGGGCTCATTTGGCCCCATACTCAGACCTTTGGAGCACTCTGTTGGGTGGGAGCATGAACATTTTCCAGCCCTGAGTGAGCTCTGAAGATTGTTCCCTCTGCTCCTTGCTGGCTGTTTTTTCCCCACCTGGACCTCAGGCAGTTTCCTTAGATGCATGTGCTGATCAGAACTCAGATGAAGACTTGAGGGAGTTTTTCTGCGGATCTCTGGAGTTCTCTTTCTACGTGGCTCTAGTAGAGGAGGAACACGCTTTCTTTGACCCTCTTAGGGTCCCTGCCTGGGTCTGAAAAGTGAACTGACAGAGACAAATTAACAGGAGAGAATTGTACAATGTGAGCCAGGACCACCTAGTGAGCCATTTCCAATTTCCTGACCTGTGGAAACTGTGAGGGATAATAGGTGTTGATTGTTATTTGAAGGTGAGGAGAGTGTGAGTAGAAGCCCAAGGCGTCCTGAACAGACCGGTAGTAAAAGCCTGCTGACCTTTCAGAAGGCTGCCAGAGAGAGCTTAAAGGAAATTGAGAAAAAGTTTCTGAAAACGGTGCAGGGGACCCTTGAGTTGTGGCAGGAAGTTTAGCAACACTGTCATCTGAAGCAATGTGAAAAGTATAAAGGATATCTAATGAACCGGGCCATCTCGTTAAGAAGATGTGTTGGCTAAGTGTTGAAGGTGCTTCCTTATAGAAAAGTGAGAGAAATAGAGATCGAGGAGAGAGGGAGAGGGAGAGGGAGAGGGAGAGGGAGAGAAGAGAATATTCTGTTGTGATCTATGGATCTTGGGTGGGGGGCTGGGCTAAAAAACACAAACCTGGCCCTCCTGGGGGGTTAGAGGGAGTGAGAAGTAGGAGGACATCGAAACTAACAGGTGCCTCTTGGTCAGTCTGGGAGTTGAAGAGCGGGTGGTGGTAAGTCTGTCATCATTTGGTAAATAGTGTCTGAGATTCAGCTCTCCATAGAAGCTTTGGGAATATCAAGGCAGAGATCTGTAACTAGAAAGTATGTGTGTGTTTATTTGTCGAATAGAAGCCATTTATCAGTGATATAATTCAGGTTTTAATACAAGTTTTGGGGTTTATATGATTTTGAAAAGAGAAATATGATTCCACTCTTGCCTACCTCCTCTTCCCTGTATTGACAAAATTGACTTTCCTGGATGTCGCAGAGCTTTGCTTATGAATAAACTAATTCTTGCAATATTTATGATGTTGCATTTCCTTGTATTCTTTGTGTTTGGGAAATATCTACTGGTGTAGCATGAAATGTGTCCTGGAAACCTTTTATATGCACTTGCTGTTTACAGTGGCAGAGTTCAGGGGATTTTTACCTCATGACCTTTTACTCCCCAGCGGGCACTTTCTGGTTGTTTGTACAGGATGGAGACATTAAAAATAATCTGTTTCTTACTTGCTAATACAGCTGAGGCTCTGAAATCGCCGGATAGTTTCTAATTGCCCCATTTATGTTAACGGACACTCCAATTTAATGTGACCTTGGAACCACTGATTCTCACGGGAGATGTTAGAGTAGAAAGCACCCATATCAGGGTCCTAGTTGCTTTCTCTGTGCAGACCACTGCCTCTGATACTGAAGTTTCTCAAACCTTTCTCTCATTAGAGTCCATACTCTAGGCCTACGGTGTGTTTATCACTCATTCACCCAGGAAATTAAAAAAATGATGATAGACTAGATTGTTATGAAACCAGAAAAGCTGGTGTCCATGCTGCCTGTCACTGCTAAAACTGATAAGCAGAGACAGGGATTGAATCCTGATGGGCACTTTGTTCGGATGGCCGGTGACCTGAGAAGGCAGCAGGTATGCATCCTAACAGACCGTCTTACATTTCCTTTCAAGCCAGCATTTTTTATAAGGGGCAAAGGTGTAGGTAAAGGATTTGGAACTCAAGGGAAGAAAGTGTAGGTAAGGGATTTGGAATTCAGGAAAGAGGTTAATCAGATAAAAGCTGCATTCCAGCCATTTCCGTAGCATTCTTTCATCCACTGATGGTGATGATCTGCGTCCTGTGTCCTGGTCTTCTTTATCTGTGTCCTAGGCAGCAGACTGTCCCTCCATGGAACACAGTGGCTCGGACACACCTTGGTTGCTTACAGTCTCTTCTGGAGCACAGAGGTCAATCGCTTGTGGGCTCCTGGTGTCAGGGTGGGCCGTACCTGCAGTCCCTGAAGCAATAGCTTTTTACGTGCATGAACTACTAGGTTTCTTAATTATTACCTTAAACTAAAAATGTCCAACTCTTGAGTTCCCCCATCAGTTATATCTCACTGATAAACTTCCCAATAATAAGCTGAAACAAATGGGTTACTGACCCCGTTGTGACAATGAAGCCAGTGAGGTTCCCGCCAGGCCAAACCTGCCTGTGAGCTCTGTCTCTGTAACTGCTTTTTGTGGGCTAGGTGTTGGAAATTATTCACAACAACCAAGGTTAATATATGAAAATAATTCATGAATAAAAAATTAAATGAGCAGAAGATTAATATGGACTTTGATTTTTAGTCAAGCCCTTGGTGTCTTGGAAATCAATGTGGAAATTATGCAAGAAGAAATTATTCCCCAGCAGGTGCTTTGTGAAAGGTTGTGCCATATCAAACGAAAGAGGTAGCAGATGCTGCATAAATTGAAGATGCTACTGAGGGTTGGAGCTCACTGGGAAATGGAAATGACTGGATGACACAATGATAGGTGCTGGCATTTCAAGTACTTCATTCTTACCAACTGCAGTATGCTAGATGTTCATGTCTCTTCAACTGCCATTGGCTGTCGTTATTTTCTGGTGATGGTTTCAGATGGAAGATGTGTGTTTTCTGGGAGGCATCTATTCTGATAAATAAAAGCATGGATGAACAGCAAACCCAAATGGAAAAAGTAATATAAATAAATGAAGTAGCAAAACTGTTATCTTCTGGTCAAAGTTGTAGTTTCCTTGTCCGTACTACTTAACCTAGAATTTTGAGAAAGTACTGTAGTCTCATAATTCCTACTGCTAAAATTAATGTTTGAATGTATATGTTATGGAAACATAAACATACTCTTAAATATAGGTCTGTTATAGCCTGAACTGTGTCCCCAAAATTCATATGTCATACCCCAATTACCTTAGGATGTGACTATGTTTGAAGACAGGGTCTGCAAAGTGGTAAAATGAAGTCATCAGGGTGGGCCCTAATCCAATATGACTGGTTTCCTCGTCAGAAGAGGAGGTGAGAACGGGGCAGGCGCACAGGAAGATTACGTGAGGATACAGAGAGAAGACAGCTGTCTGCAAACCGAGGAGAGAGGCGACAGAAGAAACAACCCTGCCAACACTTTGATCATGAACTCCTAGCCTCCAGAACTTTGTGGAAATAAATTTCTATTGTTTAAGCCAGTTTGTGGTACTTGTTCACGGTAGCTTACCATACTAATACCAGGTCTCAAATGGATGCTTTGAGGGAGAATGGGAAAGTCTAGGAAATCTGAGGTTTATTATCTTTGTAAAGGTATTCCTTTTCCTTTTGAGGAGGTTGGGCATAAGGGGGAGTGTAGCTGAGAGCAGAGTTTTCAAATTTTAGTCAACAATGTCAGAGATTGTTGACTATCCATGATCTATCTATGAGATTGTAGATCTACCTACAGATCATCTATCTATGATCTGTTATTCCCCTTATTCTGACAATGCTTGGTCATAAATAAGAGAGATCAATATATCATTATAAGCATAAACAAAAGAATCACAAAGCAGTAGTATATGATAATTGCATTAATACATAAATCCAGATTCCTGCTAGTGCCTATGTCTAGATGCTGGAAAAGCATCCCCGATTAAGCATGAAGGGTTAATATTAAGCAAGATCTCATCTGTTGAATCAAGTCAAACATGTACTTCTGAAGTTAAACTTGTTTTGAAAAGAAAAAGCTTAGATTTTACTTACTTGAACTTGTCTTTAAGAAATTTAAAGCACTTTTATTTTTATTTTTAAATATTGTTATGAAAAATGTCTGAGATAGTATTGCCTATGTTTTTTAAAAAACTGTGTTTTCTTTTTATTATTTATTCTTAGAGAGAGGGGAAGGGAGGAGAAAGAGAGAGAAAAACATCTATGTGTGAGAGAAACATCGATTGATTGCCTCTCCCACATGCCCCTGCCAGGGGCTGCACCACAGGCATGTGTCCTGACCCAGAATCACACCAGTGACCTTTCATTTTGCCCTATGTTGCTCAACCAATTGAGCTACACTGGTCAGGGCTAATGCACTATCTTTTAAAATGGCTTATTAGAAGGAGAAATTTCTGGTAAGATCTGGCAGGCTCTTCATGTGGTAGAGTTGTTATAAAAGTTTGTTTAATGTTTTACTTCTGGCTAATATTTCTATTTCAATTTTTAAAACTTTGGGGGCATTTACATACCTCTGTTGTGCATTGCCTTTTTATGTTCTATACCCTTTTTTAAATTGTATTTTCCATTACCATTTATCTTCTTTATACCCTCTTCCACCTCCACCTCCCTCTCTCCCCCAGCAATCATCACATTGTTGTCGGTGTCCATGAGTCCTTTTTCTTTTCTGCTCCATCTCACCACTCCTAACCCCCCTTCCCCAGAGCTGTTAGCTTGCTCTCTATCTATAAGTCTGTCTCTAGTTTGTTAGTTCAGTTTGTTCATTAGGTTCCACATATGAGTGAAATCATATGGTATTTATCTTTCTCTGGTGGTTTATTTCACTTAGCACAATGTTCTCCGGGTCCAACTATGCTGTCACAAAAAGTAAATATTTCTTCTTTTTGTGGTCGAGTAGTATTCCATTGTATAAATATCTCATAGTTGTTTTATCCACTCATCTTCTGATAGACACTTGGGTGGCTTCCAAATCTTGACTATTGCGCGTAACACTGCAGTGAACATAAGGGTGCATATATTCTTTCAAATTAGTGTTTCAAGTTTCTTCAGACAAATTCCCAGAAGTGGAATTGCTGGGTGATAAGGCAGTTCTGTTTTTAATTTTTTTCAAGTAACTCCATACTGCTTTCCACAGTGGCTGCACCAATCTGCCTGGCTAATATTTTTAATATGTGTTTCAAAATTGGGAAAAAAAATCTCATGTTAAGTCAAGCTTACATTGCTATCTTCTTTTAATTGAATAGTTATTATGGGTTAGGCATGTTACAGGCACTATTCCACAGTAGAGAATAAGACAGATGAGGCCCCTGACTTGCAACTTATATTCCAGTGGTGGTGTTGATAGTGAGATGTATAACAATCAGTCCATGCATAAAGATGACCTGTCATGGTTTCTATGCACAGAATCCCTGCATAAGAATCACCAGGAAAGAATGGCCTTTTTTAGACATAGGCACTAGTAGGCTGAACTTGTGATGGTTCCCACTGTGATAGTAGGCAAATTATTTCCCTCTAACTCAAAATCTCTTTCTGGGAACAATTCATTTTCCATTCATTTTAATCTCAAGATGGACAATGATTTGGGCCTTTAACCTGTAGCTTGGCAGTGGAGACCAATTAGGACCTTTATTAAGTGGTAGTCAAAAGGCTACAGGGTACTTCTTTTTTCTATTGTTAGATTTTATTTTATCTTTAATAATCACATCCAGAGATTTTTTAAAAGAAGATTTTATTTATTATTTTTAGAGAGAGAGGAAGGGAGGTGGAAAGAGAGGGAAAGAAACATCAATGTGTGGTTGCCTCTTGAACACCCCCTACTGGGGGCCTGGCCCACAACCCAGGCATGTGCCCTGACTGGGAATCTAACCAGCAACCCCTTTGGTTCCCGGGCCGGCACTCAATCCGGTGAGCCATACCAGCCAGGGCTGGAGATTTTCTTAAAAGAATGCTTATGTCTAGTGGAAAGTGTTGGACAGCTAGGTGTCAAATAGTTAAAATTGTGCTGTGTATATATTTTTAGAACAAAAGTTATAGAATTTGTTGTAGTTGCCTACATTTTCATGAGGCACACATTCATGAGTGCCTCATAAGATAATGGCAAACACGATTACGACAGGAACTGGAATTTATTGGGTAACTTGCCTTGTGGCAGGCACTGTTTCCAAGTGCTTCTGTGCATCAGTTTGCTGAATCTTCACAGCTACCATAGGAGGTAGGCATCAGCCTGAGCCCTGCTTTACAGACCAGTGAAGTGGGGCCCAGGGAGTTTAAGTGACATTTTCCTATATTAGAAAATTTACATAATGACATTTCTCATGTTATTTTCTCATACTGACTTATGGATTTTTCCCTGACTTTTTAAAAGCTTTTTTAATTGATTTTTTTTTCTTAGAGAAAGAGAAATAGAACATCAATTTGTTTTTCCACTTATTTATGCACTCATTGGTTGATTCTTGTCTATGCCCTGACCGGGGATCGAACCCACAACCTTGGCCTATCTGGACAATGCTGTAGCCAATTAAGCTACTTGACTAGGATTGGTTTGTGGATTTATTTCAGTTAACTGACCATCCTGGTTTGCGTGGGATAGCTCTGGTTTAGCACTGAAAACCCTCAGTCTCAGGTAAACCGAGAGAATTGACCACTTGAATGTTTCCACTCCACTTAATTCATGTGTCAACTAGACTCTTGTCAGAGAAGCTTGCTTCATTTAACTTGTCTTTTCAAACTGCTGCTCCTTCACCATTAAGGGATAAGATCCCTAATTCAAGCTCTACTTCCCCTCTCTGAGGTATTGTTTGAAAATAGTCTGAAGTTTTTTTTTTAATCTGTTATTTTACTATTATATCTAACCTTACTCTTCACCTATTTTTCCAATTTATTTACAGTGACTGTTTATAGCTAATACTTACTTTGGCTTAAACTGTTTGAGCAGGAACATCTCAAGGACACTACTCTGGGGCTTGGGGCTGTGGAGGTGAGCCGGGCATGTGAGCCATAGGAAGAGGGTGACACAGGAAATGGCCCCACGGGCCAGAGTGGGCAGTGAGAACCTGACGTGCAGGCTGTTTTCACACACAGTCTGCTGACTACCAGCGGTCCATTTCTGCTGCGGAAGGAAATCTGACTAGGAGTGTTTCTGAGATTTTAAACGGGAAATTCCAGATGCTGTCTCAAACATGGCAGGACTGTACTGAAGCTACAAGTTTCAGCCTGCAATGCGGACTACATGGGTCTTTAGACAATGAATCGGTCATGGAGTGCTAGGTTCAGTGCCGGGTTCCTAATTCTAATTTGTGCTTCTTCCTTGTGGTTGTTTAAATACCTGTGAGTTTCCTGCAGTGCCCTGGGGTAGCTTGGAACACAACCCCAGATTTTAGAAACTTATAGTGAGTCTCTATATCATCCCCATTCTTCTATAGAACGTATTTCGGGGGTCCTACTAAATTTAGTACTTTTAGCCACATTTACTTCTTCCAGCTGCTTTAATGGCTGAGCTCCAAGCCACTGGGTAGGTCACCAAGGTGAATACGATTGCAGAGGAAGCGTGCCAAAGTAGTGCATGGCCAACCTGTGTTTCAGGATAACCGTCCCAATGTAACTAGATCCACATTGTTTTATTTGCTCTATGATAGAAATGTGTTATGTGGAACATAACACTATCAGGTAATCCAAGAAAAAAAAAGAGACTGATGTTCAAATAAAAATTGTGAAATCTGCATACTGCTATATTTATCCTCAGTAAAAGTATAGGTGTAATTGCAAGTATTGCCATTGATTCGGTAACTTTTGAAGAAAAGTCTGTAGCTACACATAATATGCACATCAGTTGTAAGTCAAACTCTTGATTCTGAAAACATTTCAAGGTGAATAAAAGGACACTATATCATTGGGAATACATTGAAAATGCTTTATCTTGGAGAGTCAAAATTCAAATCAGCATATTAAGTGCCTTAGAAGCCTCACATTAATCAAAGCTTATTACTTTTGTCTTACTCTGGGTCATCCCAAATTACCACAAACGTCTTTTTTCATGTATCACTCACTTACATATTGTGACTCCAAGAATCACCCTACAAGGAATGCTGCCTTATCACTGGGCTATTATTTAAAAACAGACCCCAATATTTCATTCAGAGGTGTTCAAAAGAACGCTTTTAGGAATATCTTGCATTTTTGTCTGCTCAGACTTCCCACTAGGTGGTAGTGTTATAACAGCAAAATCCTTCCTAGTAGGGGCCTAGCAGCTCCAATTCAATTCCACTGGCATTTCCTGAGCGCCTGCATTTGGGGAGACACTGTCTAATGCTATGTAGTCCACTGACTTTGTTCAAAGAAGGACTCAGCCCTCTTCCCCGTCAGGCCATTGCTCTTTCCATTTTACACAGCACATGCCCTTTAGAAAGCAACTGTCTCATTTTCTCAACCAAGAGTCTTTGAGATGTTATCTACTTACAAATTTGTAAAAGAAAATTTTTTAAGGAGTTATGCAAGAAGGCAAATCTATTTATGAGAACGCAAAACTGACGGCATAAAAGGTCCATGAAAACTTAGGAGAATTTTTCATGAGTTCTTCGTCCCCAGAAAGGGAAGAGGTAGATACAGTCGATTCTAGAAACAGTTCAGCTCAGGAAAAGCTTACAAAGCAGAGCTGCAGCAGTCCCAGCACCTATGGTTCGAACGTACACTCTCGGTTACAGTGTGCACCGGTCTCAGTATCCAGCCATGACACTGGGGCTGCTCGAAAGCTGGCATGTGTCGCAACAAGCAGTGACCTTAAGGGTTAGCATTTGCAAGACCTTTATGTTATAAATGAGGTAGCTGAGGTTAAGGAAAAACAAGTCATTTGCCAGGGATATTTCCGGCATACACATGAGCAGAATGAAATCTAAGGAGATCTATTTTTTAGGATCTCATCATTCCTAGGTCTTCTGATATATATCTTTCTCCCAATTTTAGGACAGGAACTTTTTGAGTCTCCCTGCCTGTCCAAGACTTGTTGCTATCATGATCCCTGTATGATGAGCAGAAATCTACCTGATTCACAAGATTTTAAGTTTTTCTGTCGTAATGGAAGCACCTCAGCATCGGCAGAGCCCGGCAATCTCAGCCGATCGCACACAGTAATCTCCCGCGCAGGCACACGTCTCTTCTGACCCGGCCCCCATCGCCATCCAGTCGGAGAGCAGGGGAGTGATTTGGGGGAATCTTCAGAGCCCTCCTTCATTTTTGGTGACATCTATTTTTAACAATGACTTTTTGGAAGTAGCATTACAGCTTTTCTTGCCTTTCTCATATGGTTTCTGTATTATGATTTTATATTGCAAATTCCTTCCCACCCTGATATTTACATTTTCCTGTGTTTTCACCTAATCTGCTTATTATTCAGATTGACATTTAAATATTTAATCATCCTAGAATTTATTTTTGCATAAAGTTAGGTAATCTGACACCATTGACTTATCTGTACTTTCCCCACTAATTTGAGGTGTCACATTTGTCATCATGTTAATGTATAATTAATTGTATATGTAACAAAATAATACAATTTATCAGTGTATATAATAAAATATATGATTTTTATATGCTATACATAATAAAAAATAAAGTATATATTTTAACATATAATAAAATTTATATCATCTGTTTCTATAATTTTATTATATTTTATCAATTTGTCTATCTGACTTTTTATTGTGGAAAGGATAGAATACAT
Organism: Tonatia bakeri; assembly: GCA_004024845.1. Lineage (NCBI taxonomy): Eukaryota > Metazoa > Chordata > Mammalia > Chiroptera > Phyllostomidae > Tonatia > Tonatia bakeri. The sequence goes on from PVIA01000897.1 coordinate 289,033, forward strand.
TACTTTTTTCTTTGGAACAAATCAGTGACATTTAATAAGTATTGTCAATATCAAATATGGAGATGGTTAGCTAAAGGAACAACATACTCAGTCCCTATAATATATAAATTGACATACACATGAGGAGCTAGTTTTTATTTCTACAAAAGCTTGAGGATTGTGGGAGACGACCAAGGAATGTGAGGTGATGAAATTCCTGCACTTAGGAGTGTGTGCATTTTCCTCATCTACTCCTATGGACAGTCAGGTCTTGTTGTGTTTGAGAACAGAGTCATTGAGAAAGAATGATTCCATGAAACACATTATTGTCTTTCCCAGAGACATAATCATTAAGTATTTAAGGACAGTTGAAGGCAGGATCAGAATAATCCTAGGGAGCAAGATCACAATATTCTCATTCTCAAGTTTCAGAGATAGGAAAAGAAGTGGGGGGAGGTAAGGGGGCGGAGGGACTGAGCACAAAGGAAAAAGGACTCGTGGACATGGACCACAGTGTGGGGATTGCTGGGGGAAGAGGGTATAAGGGGTCTAAATGGCAATGGAAAAAGTACAATAAAGATTAATTCAAAAAAGGATGGATAATGGTAAACTGTGAGGTTATTATGAAGATTAAATAAAATAGCAAAATGTTATCTAGCATAAATTAGATGATTAATGATATTATCTTCCCTAAAAGACATTCTGTGAGATCTTTGTGGGCAACAGAGACTTTAGTAAGAATATAAAAAAGAAAATAATTGCTCAATTATGGAGGTGATTGGTCTTCTTTACATTTGATGAAATCGCTGAGTAACAGGGGTGTCTGGCCAGATCTCCGGAAGGTGGGGAGAAACCCCATCCTGTCATGAGAGGCAGCCCCCCGCAGAGAAAGGAGGGGGTGAAGCAAACCCCAGGGCGGTGGGTTGAAGCAGCGTCCTGTGAAAGAGCCCGCCTTCTGGAAGAAGGGAGGGACCCATGAGACGGGTTGGTTGTGTATAGTGGCAGGTGGCCAAATCCCATTCTGCCTTGTAACAACTGGATGGGTCAAAATGAATATTAGAGTTAAATTTTCTGAAATACGAAATGTTTTCTTTTACTCTGTAATATTAACAAAGAATATTTGCCACACTTCGGTTGAGTGCTCCTGTGTTTTCACCGTATGGGTAGAAGGCATTTTTGGGGGGATTGTTTTTTTTTAGAGGAGGGTAGATCTCAAATTCCTTTTTCAATTACTTCTGTAGGTTAGGTCAAATGTAAAATTCCTTAATTTGGGTACACTGTGGGGCTTTGGCAGCTAATGAGAACATTATTCATGGGTTCACTTAGGACACATTTGATCTGTGTTATTGAGGAGGAACTGTCAGAGGTCCTATTTCTGTAGGTCCAAAGCCTACAGGTTAGAAGCTATTTTACTGGTCAAAACAGTTTTAGTATCAAGTCAAGAGCTTTGCATATCCTTGGTTTTAAGATTCTGAAGCCACACCTTCGCCAGTGTAGAGGTCAAGCTTGAGGAGCTATTTTTCAAGGATGTTTCTAGGAGTTGAGGTGGAATCACAGGTCTGGGACAGGAAATCATCCCTTTTGATTATTTTATTGGAAACCCAAGAGTAGCATCCTTAGGTAGCAAGAAAGTAAAATTCTTGTGTGGTAGACTGTTGCATTGATAATTTAATTCTATTCTTGCTCTTGCCATGTAACTTTATAGGGCCCTTCTACTCTGACTCTGCCCTGGGCCACGTTACTTGCTTTGTCCATAGGATAACCAAATGCCCTGGTTTGTCTGGATTTTAGGGAACTTTCTGTGGGATATGGGATAGGTCAGCCAAACCAGGACCAGTTGGTTACTCTAAGACTTGGCAAATGACCAGGCAGAGGCTGGAAAGGAGCTGTCACTTGCCTGAATTGTCTCATCTTGAGGAGGATGCCCAGGCTAGCTTGCTGGATGATGAGGACACGTGAAGGAGAGCGTACCCTCCTAGTTCTCCCAGCTGAGGAGTCCTACATTAGCTGATTCTTAGTGGACCACGCACCTGTGCATGAGGTCAGCCAGGTCAGCTGAAATCCATGGCCCGTGAGCTGAGTAAATGTCTATTGTATGCCACTGAGATTTGGTGGTTGTTTGCTACATAGCACTATTGTGCAACACATAAATGAGACACCTACCTACGTTTATTTAACGTATACATTATTTACATTTTTGACAAATTAGTAAATAAAGAGCAGAACAGCCCTTTATCTTTAAAATTTGAACATTATCAGTTTTGGTATTTAAAATAGTTTTATAACTTAGATATTATTATTGTTACATGCCCAGAGGATTGAACTGATGGTTTTTCAAGATGTGGCTGGAAGGTCAGGGGTGGAACCTGGCAGGGCTCAACTCAGTGCACAGAGATCGGTCATCATTTCCCAGGAAAGGCGGTGCCGTTTGCCTCACGGCTGCTGGTGGATCTGGGTGAATTTCTCCACAACGTCCTAGAAGAGGGGTCCTGGTCCTTCCGCTTCTCTACTTTCTCAGCAGCTCCACTGCATTATTCGAAGTTATGTTTCAGTTTCTTGGAAATTTGTCCGTTTCAGCTGTTGCTAGAGCATCTCCTTGGATAGTCCATTACCATTTATTTTCTGTGTATGTGCTACTCACGAAAACCAGAATTTTGTAGTTGGAAGGAGGTACATACATAACCATCCTCTCAGTTTTTCGATGAGGAAACTGAGATTTGAAGAGTTAAATTATGTTATACCCAGAGCACTCAGCAAATGAATTGCAAAAGTAGGATCGGAACTTGTGAACGCTGACTGTTAGTGTAAACACATTTTCATCACCTCTGGAAGGTTCCTCAGGGACAGTAAAGCATTCTCCCTCCCCTGCCCTCTCAGGACACAGGACTCTAGCCTTGCCTTGCCTTGGGGCCTGTGGTAGAAAGGTTTGGTGTTGCCAGGCTGAGTGAGGTAAAACCTATTTGCATATGTAGGGTAGGTACAAAACTAACAAGAAAAGAATTACATATTATATTTTCCCTAGACGAAAAAGGAATACCCACCCCTTCTTTTCTCTCTGAGCATTTCCTCAGAAAACTTGCAATGTATATAAACTCTTTTGAAACTTAAGTAAGCCTCTTTCCTGCATTACAAGCCAGGAATGTTTTGCTCAAGGAACATCTCTTGAGAGCCATCTCTTTGAAATGTCATCCTTAGGGAAAAGAGTGTCCCCCTCTCTCAGATTTTGTGGGAGGGAAGGAGGCAGTTTCCCTGGGCACCTCACTTCAAAACTAATACATCCTGCCATAACATAGGAGAGGTTTGTTTCTCCTCTGGATAAAGCCAATGATCTCACGACAGGGCCACCCCAATTACCAAGCGAATCTAGGAAGGACTGTATGTGACAAATGGTATTCTCAAGTCCTCTGCCTTGAGGACTAGTTACCAGTTAGCTTGAGGACTTCTATGCCATATTGTATCTGCCTGGCTATAGATAAGAGTGCGATTTCTTTCTGTCTGCAATTCTTAGTGGTTTGCCTGTGATAATGGTCACATTCTGGTTTTATGCTTATTTGATACTAAAACTCTTTTCTTTTACCTTTGTAGAGAGGTTAGCTGAGTTGGCAGGAGATTTTGTTTTAATTACATTTTTCCAACACATGACAAATAGTAGTGAGAAAGAGAGAGGAAATAGGAGACAAAATTGCCTGGACTGGGAGAAGTGAAGTTTTTAGATGGCTTTGAGGAGAAAAGTAGTCTCAAAAGGCAATAAAATGAGAGTGAGGATGGGAGAGGAAAAAGAGAGTTTTCAACAAATTAGGCACTACATCCATTTTCCTTCACAGTGTTCAAGAACTAGAAATAAAGGACTTGAGTTAAAATTTGAAATTACTTTTGGCTACTTGGACCGTAATTATCCACTACATTTGGTTAAAAATTGAATTACTTTGGCTGTCTTGTGTTTTGGGCATAACATCACCCTGGGCCTAAACAGAATGGCAACAGCTTTGTAGCTGTACAGAGAAATCTTATCTTTCTTCAGGTGCATTCAGCAACATACTCACCTTGGTCTACTTAGCATAGCCCAACTAGATTAATCTTCTAAAAAATATTTGAACAAACATATCAATAAAGAAATGGGTAAAGGCTAAATAAACAATTTAAAAATTCATACTGACAGTACATATATAAAACTGTTGAAATGCCCTAGAAATAAAGAAAATGAAATTTAAGATAACTGTGATATATCAATTTTCACTTGGCAAAGATGTAAAATAATAATTTTCAATTTAGATAGAGGTGTGGGAAAAGGGGAATTATCAGAATGTAAATTGCTGTTACTTTTATAGTAATGTGTATATTAAAATGTATATATTTTCTGATCCATAATTTTCCTTCTGGAATTGTATCCAATAGAAATAATCTGACAATATTCTTATAGCACTGCTGTTAACATCAAAAACTTGAAAACACTGTAATAGCCAAGCAATAGATTTGATAAATTGTAGTATACCCATATAAAGAAATACTATTTAACCATTATTATGATTTTTCAATGCTCATTGACTCAGAAAAATAACCTTAAGATCATGTGAAACCAAAAAAAGCAGATTACATAATAATATACATATTATAGTTCCATTTTATTTATTTATATTTTTCTATTCTATTTAAAAGCATTTTGAAGGGCACATCAACATGTCACAGTGATTATTTCTTTTTTTCTTTTTTTTTCAGTACGAATAAACCTTTATTCTTTCATTTTATTTTCCGAGAGAAAAGGGGAGAAGGAGAAAGTCAGCATGTGTTTTACAAAAAGAAAGATTGCAAGTGGAAGTGGCTGGCATAGCAAAATCAGCCATCAAACAAACAGTCCCCAGTAATGGAGGTCACCAAATTCCAAGGGGCTCGGTCTCCTGTGGTTCAGAAATAAGAAAGTCAGGGAAAGAACAGACAGGTACATGCTTTCCTTCTCTCCCTTGCACCTCGTAAATTCAAAATTTCACAGAAAGCTTTGGTTTTAGCAGTAGAGTTACATTCGTCCATTTCCTATTAAACAATCTTGTGGATCCTTTGACATAAGTTTTTTGCACCTGCATGAAAGTTCCTGAGTGACCTGGATATACATTCGTCTTCCCTTTCTTGGTCTCCCAACCCAGCTTGCAAAATGAAAGGCACCCTCATTGCTCCCCTACCCCAGGATTAGAGATTAAAACACAGCAATCTAAGTGTCTGGCATGAATCCCATATCAAGGAATAGTCTGGACTCAGGGTATTGGGAAGAAGGGATGGAGTAGTTTTAGCTTCTTCACAGATTTTTTCACAAATCACTTAAGAGATGAGGTGACACCCACACATTTACTGTGTATGTGCATGGGTGTGTGGGCTTTTGTGGTGGGGGGTGCAGATAGAAGAGGAGATAGAGTAGGAGTCAAGCATTTGGGACAGATGATCTGGTCCAAAATACAACAGAGGGGAAGAGGAAACAAAAGAAAGAATGATTCAAGATCTCTACTTCAGGAAGATGGGTCCCCAAACTTGTTTCAGATCCTTTTGCCTGGTGTGGAACCTTTTGTCAAAGATGCTTTGGCTATTTTTCTCAATGCAAGAAGACTAAACACTAAAACCCCAAAAGAATATGGCAAAGAGCCAATACATTTACACAAACTGGGCCATGCAGCAATCACCAAATCAGCTACTCTGAAGTCCTGCAAGGCCCAGACAAATACAATAACTAGAGGGCTCAGCAATTGGGGGAGACAAGAACCCAGGATCAGACACACAGAACCCAGTGTATTCTATTGCATTTGCCCCATTTCAACACAGTGAGGAGGGGTTCCGGTGATCTCACAGCATGTAAATGAAACCCAGTTTTCTCCTTCAGCTACTATGACACTAGTCACTGTTGCAGCAGGGCAGGATACTGGCTCTGGGTGTCACAAAGAAGCCATTGCTTATGGTCTCTCTGGAGTCCAAGAAGAAAAGCAAAGAATTTTTAAAGGTTGAAGAATTTAGTCACTGCTTCATATATCCATCCCTGGACAGCTCAAAGTGAGTAGAGAAGGTGTTGTTTTTAAAGCCTATTTTTATCAAGTCATTTTTTTAACACACACACACACACACACACACACACACACACACACACACACACCTTGCTGTGCATGGTAAGCCAAGCCCAATCTAGTGAGGGATGGATCTGGTGTGTAATGCGAGTCCCAAATCCTGGAGCTAGAGGTCTGGAACAGGAATCCTTGGTTGCACATATGCAGACAACCCTCACCTCATCTTAGCTTCCCCTCTGTGCCTCTCACCTAGCCCCACCTCTCCTAACCTCTGCACCAACCACTTACTCCTGTTCAGACCAATTTCCAATCTTCCAGTGGCAGGAGATCAAGTAATGTGGCCACCCACTTAAAATCTAGTCTTCCCCAAAACCTTGAAGATGGAGGGGTTTCAAAAGGACACTATGGCAGAAAACCCAGCTCTAATTGGCAAAAAGGAGGTAGTTCAATAGGCTATACCCTCCAAATAGTTGTTCTTCTTGATGATAAAAACAACAAAAAGCGTTCCTGCTGTGCAGACCCGGAGCTGCTGCCCACTTACCCTTGAGATTGCTCATGTACCCGAGAACACAGTGCAAGAACGAGGACCTTGGGTTAAAATACACAAAAATACAAAATCAGAATATGTTACGAAAAAAAAGTTAAAATGCACAAGATATGTCATTTGCATACAGCTAGTGCAGCTGGCAACCTGGAGAAAGTGGGACCCAAGGTGCAGTCACCCAAGGGACCAAATAAAATTGTATCAACCCAGAAATGGGGTGGGAAGGAGCTTAGTAGCAGCAGGTCTGCAGCTGTTCCCCCACCATCCCTGTCTCCTATAGTCACAACCCATTGCTTGGGTCAGTTCTCAGCACCTTCTCCCAAGAGTGGGGGATAAGGAAAAACCCTGCTATACCCCTGAGAGATTCCCTCCCACAGAGGTCGTTTGTGGGCTGGGTTCATCAATCTGGTCTCATGCTAATCTTTTCACTCTGGCAGGGGAAATACCATTACATAGCCTTCTTTAAAAAGAAAACATCTTCCCTATCCAGGTCACTTTCAAAAGCTGGAGACTCAAATAAAGCACGGAGGGAGGGATTTCCTTCAAAGCCCTCACATGCAGCAGATACAGTGTGGTTGGAGTTCCTTTGCCTCTCCCCTCCCCCCACCAGGAAGGAAGAGGGGGAGAGGCTATGGAACCCAGTCCGAGACACATGGCAGCACCAGCTGTCCCTCACCCACCCTGTCCCCACTTTCTCCATTCTGCTGATTGATGCCTGAAACCTCCTGATCACAAAAAGGATAGCCCCTGATCCGCTGTAGCTCTATTCTGGCATCAGGGAGCAGGGCAGGGCTGTGGATCTCTTCTTCACTCTGAAAGCAGGCTGGCTTTCCCTGTGACCTGGGGGCCTATTGGGCCTTCAATGGACAGGAGGCCACCATATGGCTGATCTTTCGGCAGAAGTGGCACTTCTTGGGCTGGGGTGGCAGCTTGCATTTCTTGGCATGATGGCCCAGACCTCCACAGTTGTAGCATCTGTCTACTTTTGATCTGCACTTCTGTGTGTTCTTCCCCTTTGGAGGGGAATACAGAGCACCCAGCCAAGGCTGGTGACTCGAATAGATTCCAGGCCCTTGGCAGACTCCTTAAAGATGAACTCCACTGCCTCACCCTCCTTCAGGCTCCGGAAGGCCTCCATATGCAGCTTTCTCTGGTGTACAAAGGTATTCACCTGCAGGTTGAGTGCGAACATGGACCGTCATGGACAGGAAGTGGAATCCCATGCCCACTTTGAACCACTTACAGATGCCGGTGCCCTGCAGCAGCAGCGGATCCTCTGACTGGGCCTCGTCTGCTGGTGTCTTCTCTGGCGCTTTGGCGCAACCACCTGCAAACTGTGGGTTTGACAAGGAGCCCATGGTAGTTTGCTAAGCCCTCGGCCCAGGCTCCAGGTTGCTGGAGGGGGGCTATTGGCCCCAGACATTATTTCTTTATCTATTTTCTGTGTTACTTTTTCTTTTGTAAAAGCTTTATTGGGGTAGAAGATGTTTGCAAATGATACCTTCAATGAGGGGGTAATCTCCAAAATATATAAGGAACTCATACAACTCAACAATAAAATAATCTGATAAAAATATGGGCAAAGGATCTGAATAGATAATTTTCCAAGGAAGACATACAGAAAGCCAATAGATATATGAAAAGATACTCAACATCACTAGTTATAAGGGAAATCCAAATTAAAGCCTTGAGATACCACTTCACACCTATGAGAATGACCTCATACCTATGAGAATGACCTCATACCTATTAGAATGAGAGGATGTGGAGAGAAGGGAACCTTCACACACTGCTGCTAGAAATGTAACTGGTGCAACAACTGTGAAAAACAGTATGGAAGTTCCTCAAAAAATTAAAAATAGGGCTGGGGGTGGGCTGCGATGGGAGTAAAAGACAGAAAACTGTACTTAAACAATTAAAATTAAAAAATAAAAAACAACCCCCCCCAAAAAAAATAGAACTACCATACGACCCAGCAATCCCTCTTCTTGGTGTGTACCTGAAAAATCTGAGAACACTTATTCTTAGAGATACATATACCCCTGTGCTCATTGCAGCATGATTTACCATAACCAAGACGTGGAAACAACCCAAGTGTCCTTCAACAAATGATTGGATAAAGAAGGTATGGCACATGTATACAATGAAGTCCTACTCAGCCATAAAAATGATATTACCACTATTGACAACATGGATGAATATTGAGAGTATTATGCTAAGTGAAATAAGTGAGACAGAAAAGGACAAGAACCATATGATTTCATTCACATGTGTAATATAAAGCAAAAAGCAACAAATCAGCAAACAAGACAAACATACAAACAAACTATAAAACAGATTCATTGACGCAGACAAGGGAACAGTGGTTACCGGAGAGGAAGGGGGTGGGGAGAGGAGGATGAGGGTAAATGGGGTTGAACACGGGGTGACAGAAGGAGACGAGACTTCCAGAGGTGAGCACATGACAGAGTACGCAGGTGTTCTCTGAAGTTGTGCACCTGAACTTTACATGATATCATTACCAATGTTACCCCGATAAACTAAATTATAAAAAGCTTTATTAGGATAAAATTCACATATATGTGTCAATTTTACATATCTTCTATTAGATTTAATCAGAGCTATTACATAACTATTATTATCACTATTACTATTTACTATTATGAATGGCACCTTTTTAAAAATTACATTTTCTAAATTTAAAATAAATAATGCTGTTGCACATTTATAATAAAACTATTTCCATTCAAATGATTTTAGCATTGTTTCAATAAAATATTCATTAAATTAAAAAAGAAGACCCCAAATTAATTGCTTCTCAGTACTTACACCAATACTAATTAGCATTTAGGGAACATTAAAAAATCACTATACAAGTGTAATAAGTAAAAATAAATGGATTAAATTATATTACTCTGTTCAGCCTCTGCTACCTCCCATGCCTGTGGGACAACTTCTTCAGCTTTTAAACCCATCTACAATTTGATTCGAATTCTAACATATTATTTGTTGATTGGATATTTGGTTGATTTTTTTCACAAACACATATATGCCAGGTACTTTCTTATTTTGTCTTGCCACTTTTACCTCCCATAATCTTTGCTGCAATTTCAATGTGTTCTATAAATTGCTGCTTCCTTGCCTATGGAGTGTCTCATAATTTCAAGTTCATTTATTCAACATCTACTATCTGTTAAATTACACCTGTAAACCTAATATTTTTTCTTCAAATATTCCAACTTATCTTTCTTCCATTTCAAATAATTCAGTTTCCTACTCTTTACTCTGAATAGACTACATGCACATTGTAGGATTCCACTTTGGGATTAAGGCAGGTGGAGAGGGAGTACTGATGGGGAAGCCTGCCACCTGAGGATGAGGCCATGCCTTGGGTCTTGCTGTCTGTATAGCAATTCTTTCCTCTCTTCTTGGTTTATGATCATGCCCCTGGATATGTGCTTTACTGAAGAACACTGACAATCAGATTTAAGATGTGACAGAATGATTAATTCCTATTCTTTTTTTTAAATTTTTTTTAAAGATTTTATTCATTTATTTTTTTTAGAGAGGGAAGGGAGGGAGTGAGAGAGAGAGAGAGAGAGAAACATCAATGTGCGGTTGCTGGGAGACACGGCCTACAACCTAGGCATGTGCCCTGACTGGGAATCGAATCTATGATGCCTGGTTCGCAGCCCGCGCTCAATCCACTGAGCTACACCAGCCAGGGCAAATTCCTATTCTTTAGATATAAATTTGGATTGTAATATTTTCCAATGAGTTTACAATTGTCCTAAATGCATTTCTGACTGGGTTCCTCTAGACCTGATTAAAATTTTATGGTTCTCCTCTAAATTTTAACATTAGTTGTGTAGGAAAAAGCCCCATAAAAGACCATTCACGGCCCACTTACTACTTCTTTTTCACTGATAGTTTTCTGTAAGAATCCTCAGCTACACCCATCTTTCAGTGGTTTCCTTCCTGTCCTTGCTTGTTCAGTGCCTTTAGTCTCCAGTGCCACCCCCATTCTTTCTGGTCATCAAAATTTTGCAAAATCTTATAGATTTAATTCAATACCCATCTATAGAACTATTATTAATTAAATCTGGTCTAAATTGATCTTTTTCTATTTGGATTTCTACAAAGATTTTTTTCACATCATCTGTATATACATCACACACTTGTTTTGTCTCAGAATTACTGTCTTCATATTTAAAAAAATTTAATCTGACTAGAATTTAGCTTCTCCAAGAGCAGGCTGCGTGGGTGGTAGAAAAAGGCCGGATTCAGAACCTGGTTTGATTTGTGGCTCTGCCACTTTGCAGTTGTTTGCTCTCGGGCAAGCTGCTTAATACCTCTGGTACACAATTTTCTTCTCTGCTAAAGGAAGAAGAAGTTACCTTCTTCCTGTGATTATGGTGAGGACTAAATGTGATATATATAACATGCTGTGTACAAAGTAATTGCTCTAAAAGGCTACTATCTTTTTCTTACTAAGTAGAAAACATTAGATTATACTGTGGTAACAAACAGTCCAAATCGCAGTCACATAACACAGAAATTTATTTCTCTTTTGGATTTCATATCTAACATGGGTTAACAGGGAGGCTCTGCTGAAGACTTCACCCAGGGTAATGGAGACTCATCTGACATGTGCTTCTAGAACCAGAGAAGCAGTGGGGAGAGAGCATGGCCAATGAGTTGGCTCTTGAATCTGCTTGGAAGTAGTACACTTTCCTTCTACTCACATGCCATTGGCCAAAACATGTTGCCTCTTATTTATAGCCAGTCATTCAGAAGTATAGGTGACAACCTGGAGTTACAATTGGCATGTGAAGTGGGGTGACAGCAGACTGGTGGGACAGAGCCCTCAATCTGTGTCATCTAACATTATTTCTAGAAATGAGTTAAATTGTAGGACACTCAACTGGTGTTGGCAAAATTCTTGGTGGGGAAAGATCCCCCCACATCTAGTGTCAGAAGTGCTGTGTGTACGGGGGTGGAGTGTGAGTAAAGGAGACACAGAGAGGAGAGCTGGGTTTTTCCCTACTCAGGTAGGGAACCGGGAGTTTTCTCAACTCAAGTAGGTTGTTCCCTTCTAATGCTGTAAAGTGCTGTGATTCTGTCACAGAGCATTGTATTTTAATGTGGGGAAGGTCCTGGTAGATTATCTAGTCTAGATTATCTAGCCAGCCCTCCTCCATGTTTCCTCGAAGTGGGCATTCAGCCTCTGCCCTAGTGCCTCTGTTGATTAAATAGACTAAAAGTTTGGCAAGAGTTTCTTACTGAAATAATTAGATTTCAGTAGGGTCATCCATGCAGGTCTGTGATTTACAAATATATAGTTCTCTGTTTTACTTTTAGAGGACTTTGGATTTTGTCTTTGCTCATAAATCTTGCTGTGGTGCTAACACCTGATGGCACAAAGAACATTATTAGGAGAATAAAAAAGATTGATGCATCCTACTTCAACCTGTAGGTGAATTGTTGTTTAATGTGATTGTTCTGTTTTATGCCTGGGCTTTGTCCCACCTTGGTGAATACTGAGACATAATGTAGCAATTTAGTCAGGAGAGCACCAGGTGGTACATAATGTCATCACTGAATATGCCGTTACTATGGCACCCAGAACCCAATTCCAGCTCTATGCTTTCACCATCTTTCTCTGTTTTCACAGAGGGACAAAAGCTGCTGCAAACCAGATTTTAATATTTTAAGCATAGCTAGAAGGTTTTGTTCTCTATCAGGATGGATGTTCTTTTTTATCATTCTTTTTTGTCAAGCCATTTCACAGTGCATAATCCAAAGTTTCTTTTGGTGTTAATAGGGTCATTTCCAGATAAAATATTTTGGAGTATTGCCATTGTGGTCTAACAGTTGAACCAGAGGAAGGGAATGAATCTTTGGGAAAACATATTAGTGAACAGAAAGTTGATGGCCTTCCTGTGTACTGGGGAGATTAGGTGGTAAATTAAATGATCTTCCTTGTTTGTAAGAACCTTAAAATATATGGATTGTTTATTTGGTTCTCCAGACACTGCAAGACAATCTTCTTTGTGGCATATTTTTAAGGAGGAGTTTGGACACAACAAAGGCTTATGATGTTAAGATTTCTCTTAATTAACCCAAAGTCTTTACGGTGATAACAGTGATAAAGTGTGATATTTTGGTATGATCTTTAAGAAAGAGAAAATAGAATCCTACGTCTCAGAATCATCATTTTCTCAAGTATGTTCTGTAGGATGTTACTACATGTTATACAACAAATTATTTCATTGAGAAATGCTGGGTTAAATCGAGTTAAGCAGGTTGACTCATTGGAAGAATTCACAGGGTGAATTTCCAAGAGTTGGATAAAATATGCAGCATTTTCTATTTTTATAATACCATGATTTTTTTTTAAACAGAGTATGTTAATGGTCTCATGTTCCCCTAAGCAACCTTTGGGAAGACCTGCCCTAAATTCTCCTTTGAAAAAAGTTTTCACTATTCCACAGCCTACGTAGATAAAGCATATTTTGCTTAATTAAGCAATGTGCTCATGATTAGATAAAAACAGTTATTGTAAACAACAATTGATTATACAAGTCAGAATCTTCAAACATGCTAGAACATAATCTTCTGTGATAGATAATTGAGTGAACATACAGCTCTAGCTGCAGGTGGTGCCAAGGGATCAAGAGCTCAGCAGAAACTCTCATGATGTGAGTGCAAATGAACAAGCTCCATTGCAAAGCTCCCATCCCCTCACGCATGTGAGAGGTAGGTACTGAATACTTGTGTTGGGCTCATGTAGGACATAGTCCTGTCCTTCGCTTGCCTATATTTTCATTGGAAAAGGCAGTTTTACACAAATAAATAGTGAGAAAGCAATATAGCTTGATACCGACTTGATCTAAATGTGTTGTACAGACAAAAGTCTGTTAGAATTCAAAGAAGGGAGAGATGGGTAGACTGCTTGGAAGGCTTCAGTAGTAGGTAAAATTTGGGCTAGTTTTAAGGAATAACCTAAAATACTGAAACATTGAGTTGGATTATAAACTTGGTATTTTTCTCTCCTTTTCCCCAAAATCTCTTTCCTTGATTATCTTAGTGATGACTTGAGATATGGTATGTAGAATTACAGAGTATGTCTAAATACAATCCAAGCATTTCTATGCTGTCACTCTCATCTCTTAAACTCCAACAGAATGTTTGCTTTGTCTAAAAAATGTCATATACTCTCATCTCTAAGAAGTATAAGAAAGAGGAAGAAAAAGTAGCTAAGGAACTTGGATATTTGGTTTAAAACAGCTTTGCTTTGCTGTTTCTTTGAAAGTAATCTATTGTAACAGGTTTCTGTATCTCAACCACAGTTTAAGAAAAATTGGTGTTATTACAAGTCATATGAATTTGTTGAATTTTTTATTTCTTTATCATTGTCGATTGTGCAAAAAATAGAAAAAATAAAAGGATAAAAAATAGAAATAGAAATTAAAAAATCAGTAGTAATTCTAAGCCCAAGATGAATAGCACACAAATGGAAAAATTATAAAATAAATATTAAATATATATATTCTATACATATGGAAGGTAATATATTTGGTCTGTAACTATATGTATTTATATAAATGGGATTATAGTCCTCTTACTACTTTTAAACCTGATTTTTTTTCACACAATGATATTGGTCTACTTTAATATATTTCTATTTTTTTATCCATGATCTGTTGAACCAATCACCCATTGTTTGACTTTTAGATTATTTTTTTTCCATAGACTACACCAAATGCTTACTTTCAAATAAACGATAGGAATGATTGGACCATAACTGAGTTCTTCAAATTAAAATCATCCAAGATGTAAAAACATTATTGCTAATATTTTTAATTACTAATCAGTATTAATGCTACGATACAAGCTACTCGTGATCAGGCAGTACACTGTGACACACTAGGAGGGCCCCAAATTATGACTTACTTATTTCTCAACTGTGTTTTAGAGTAAAAACAAAACAAAACAAAATAAAACCCCAAATTTTAAATTAGGATAGTTTTTAAATCTATCTATTTAAAAAAGTAGCATTTCTTTATCTTTCATTTTTCCATATGGAGGGAAAAAAACACCTTTTGGAAGCCAGCAATTGTCACTCTGTCTTCTTTGGGCACTTAAAATATTCTGACTGCCTGTGTCTCAGTTAGTGGTGTGGAGTCAGCCACATGCAGAGGACCTCTTGCTGCTTTTGTTTTTTGAGTTCCACCTGTGTCAGAGAAGAGAGAGTGCAGCACACAAACAGTAGTTCTCAGCTCTGGGTACACGTTAGAACAACTGGAAAACTTTAACAAAATACTCTTATTCTGGCTCCTTTTTTCTTAGGAGATTCTAATTTAATTGGCCTGAGGTGGGGCCTGGACATGAGCATTTTAAAGACTTTCTAGGTGATTCTAATGAATAGCCAGGTTGAGGACCACTCTTGTACCGAAGCCAAATACATGAGGACTGTCCGTAAAAAGTCCAGCTTTTGTTAATATAAAAAGAATGGTTTGTGTGACATTGATATAAACTGGCAGTCACGGAGAGTGGACCGGAATGAGCATGTGTGAACAATGATAACTCCATTCTACTAGTCAGTAGGGGCAGTAGAGGGCATTGAGTGAGCATGTGTACTGTGTGGCTATTGCATTAAAAATGACTGAGCAAGTAGAGCAATGAATCTGCATCAAATTCTGCATTAAGTTTGAACATTCCCCTGCGGAAACTGTTCACATGATTCAGAAGGCCACAGCTATGGGCAACTGGTGATGGACAGCTTCATCGTGACAACATGCCTGCTCATGTATCATGTGTTATGCAGAGTTTTTTTTTTAGAAACATCAAATCACCCAGGTAACTCAGTCCCCCCATAGCCCAGATTTGGCACCCTGTGACTTCTGGCTTTTCCCAAAATTAAAATCACCTTCAAAAGGGAAGAGTTTTCAGACTGTTGATGAAATTCAGGAAAATGCAACAGGACAGCTGATGGTGACTGGGAGAACTGTGTGAGGTCCCAAGGTGCCTACTTTGAAGGGGATTGAGGCATCATTTTCCTGTGTACAATGGTTGTTATATCTTCTTTGATAAACTATTTTTTTGGGGGGTGGGACCACATGCTCTTTATGGAGGCCTCATGTTTCTGGAGGAATAGGTTAGTAAACAAAAGTGTTGCCACAGACTGCTGCTCACAGGTACAAGTGTAACATTTCAATTAGTAAAGGATAAATAACAAAACAAAACTTCTTTGCAACCACAGCCACTTTTTTCAAAATAGTCCCTTTGCTTTCTTGAGGTTTTGTTTCCATAGAGGCAGGGCAGAGAAGCCAGCTGGAGCCATCACAAAGACCTTGGTGAAATCCTCAAGAGACAGGTCCTCCTTCTTCTTGCTGGTGTCCACACTCTTAGGGAGCTCTTCCACCGGCTTGCTCACCAGCTGCTCCAGGAGATAGATGGGTAGAGGCCCAGAACTGAGGTTGCTGTTAGCATTAACTGTTGGGGTCCACCCTGCCTGGTTTCAGGGGCTGTAACCCCCTATGGCTAAGGCTGAGTGAGAGACGTCCGGACCAGAAGACACTAAGGAGATAAGCTTATCTCCCTGGCAGGAGCGCTACTTCTGCTCCTTGCCTGGCCCCCAATGCTTGATCAGTTAGCCAATGACGGGTAAGATTCCCCAAGGGGGGAATCACCTAAGACAGACTTGATCATGTGGGAAAAGCCACGAGGGAAGAGACTCAGGGGGTTGTAGAAATGAGGGGGTGATCGACATCAACCCCTGCCCCCTTGGCTTTGACAAAGCCTGAGTCCTTGTTCTGGCTGTGAGAAATCCACATCTCCTGGTGCCTTTGTCTCCTCTGCTCGACTCAGGCCTGCAGAAATAACAGGGGCGGTGCAGTCCAGACCAGAGTTGGCGGACCCCCAAGGTAATTAGATCTGGGGCATAAAATATGCAAGATCCTGTGAGACCTGCTTGCTGAGGATGCTCTTTAATTAGAATATGAAGGCATGGGCAGGAAACAAAACTAGCTTTTAGGTCCTGTAGCCTTTTAAGTGATAAAACCCCAAAAACTCAGAGTGAGCTCTGTCAGCCCTTTGAAAGCTGCCTATTCGTTTGATCTTCCCTGCCAGACTGTAATCAACAAACTGTATTTGTGTTCCTAATAAAAGCCTGCTAGGGCGGGAAGATGGGACTCTCCACTAGAGAGAGTGTCCATGCCGTTCCTATTCCTCCACAGGACTCGGTAGTCCATGTGTATTTTTCTCATATCTCGAGCATCTGCAGCGACGATGGATACTGCTGGCCGGTATCCACCACATTGAACACATCCTGTTTAGGGCTTGTGATCTCAGCAGTGATCAGGCTCCAGTCCCCAGAGTTGCCAAGCAACCCCTTCAGCTCCTCGTAGGATTTGGTGTTACTCCACTTGAAGGGATCCCACGCCAGGAACCAGCCCATGAAGATGGGGGGCTCGTGTCCCTGCTTCACCTTGATGATGGGGGTCGCAGGGTCTTGGCCACTGGGGTGGGTCTTGAGGTATTCCTGCACAGTGATGGTGGTGGCTTTCCTCCCAGCCTCATTGGTATGCTTCTCGATCCAGAAGAAGACCTGGTACCAGACATCAAGCAGAAACATATCATCCTCTTCTAAGTCATCCTGATTGAAGTCAGGGATTCTTGTGGCCAGGAACTGCCCACTCTGGTTGGAATGATCAAAGAGCCTGGGGGTGATGACATGTTTTCCTGCTGCAGTCTCTTAGTGCTGGCGTAGGGTACCTTCCCACCTGGGGTCATCCAGAAGTTGGCTGGCTCCTGCCCTTCCACCACCACTTGCCTCTCCATCCAGGAGACGGTGTCAGTGACCATCTTGGCCATCTCCCGCTTATCTCTGCCACAGACCTTCTCACACCACAGGATGGGGGCTTGAGGATGAAGATGTTATTGGAGTTGAGGGAGGTGGCCTGGGGTTGGACCTCAAAAGCCTTGGTGTTATTGGTACTTGTTCCCTACACTTGGAACAGCTGTGTGGAGGGCAAAGGCTCCAGGCTGTTAGCCCAGGGGCTGCTTCCCTGGTAGATCACTATGTGTCCCTTGAAGATAGACACGAGATGAGGTGACTTCTTGCCCATTAGAACTCATATATGAATTGGTTCATTGTTGTACTTCTGATCCAGGATGATGGCCTGATAGGCCAAGGCTGTGATTTCATCCTGCCTGGCCTGTCTGGTCTGCCAAGTGTAGAGCAGGTCATGGGGCTTCTCCCCAGTGAAGCTGGTGCAGAGTAGCATGTAGCAGTCACCCCTGTGTAAGTGGCTCAGCCACTGGGACTCCATAGGCATCAGCTCTAGCTTCTCCATGTGCCGCACCTGCCCACCCTGGTCATCTACCATCTTCTGCTGGACAGCCATCTGAGGCTGGACCTGTATGGACACGGCATCAAAATTCACCTGTTCTACCTTGGCCATAGAGCCTGCAGTGTTGGTTTTGCCCAGGCCTGAGGTTCAGCTAAACACTGTCCATTTCTGGAAGAGATGTTGAAATACAGCAGACTCTGCCCCATCATTCTGCACCTCCACTTGTATGCTTGTGGGGGTATTACTTGGCTTTTGTGAAGTTCAGGGTATGGCTCAGGGCTTCCTTCCACTCCTGGGCATTGTCATTCTTTACTTTCCATGCATAGATCTTCAGGCCACCCTGGTCCCTAATATAACAGTCTTCGTGACTGAGCAGGTCTTCTGTGAGTGGCTACCTGGCAACTTCTCTGGCCACCAGCTTCCCCTCTGAGTCCGACATGTGGTACCACTTGAGGGTGGCCTTGAGTGTGGCCTTGAACTCCACCACTGTATCAGGCACAGCTGCCTTCAATCCCTTCCTCTTTCCCAGTACTTGGTCCATGACCTCCATCAGCTGCGGAGACTCCTTCTCATTCTCCCTGTCTACCACTGCTATGTGGTCCATCCACCCCTCTCCTGGTCTCAGATCTTGGCCAGGGTCATGCCCCTGAGTCTCTCCATATGGTTACTCTCCAGCCTGTTCCACTGGACGATAAGCTTTCCAAGGTCCAGGAGGAAAACATCCCCATGGTTGAAACTCTTCCAGGACATCTCCACCACTCTGGGTACCAAGTTCCTCTTGCCCTTCACACACAGCAGCTGCCCGACCTCACTGGAGTTGGTCTCCACATGCTTCATGCTAGAAGCCATGTCCCCTTTCCAGATCACAGGCCCTTCTTGAGGTAGCCTCAGAAAGCCTCAGTCTCATTGCCTTGGATGTCATGGTGCTAGACAGTGAGGCCCCTTAGGAAGTCATCCATCTGCATGGTATAGATGGCAGCTGTGGCTTGCTCATCCTGGGACGAGGCCTGGCCGATCCAGTAGTGGTTGTCATAGGACAGGCTGCTGCCCATCTTGTGGATAGCCAGGACTACATAGCAGTCACCATTGAAGAAGTAGTCAAAGCTGCTGGGAGGAATAGGCACCATCTGCATGGCCTCAGTCCTCCATATTTGCACACCAGGTATGGAAATGTTGAGGAAGCCTTTGACAGGCGCTCAGTTTGGTCATGGTGATGAGCCTGGCTGGAGGAGGCAGCTGCCACCTGGGAGATCTCAGAGAGCCATCACCTCTATTTTTCATATTACATGGCTGGATATCCTCTGGACAGACCTTGTATATATGTCCAATGGAAAAAACTTTGATTCTTTCCTTGAGTCACTGTAAAGGTATTCTTGTAAGATATATCATCAAGATTTCTTTAATACCTTTAGATTCAGTTTGTTCAAGGAAGTGTGGAGACAATAGAAATGACTTTTAATTTCCCCTCAGAGGCAATTTTAAAACAAGAAAGAGGCAATTTTAGAACAACTAGAATAACGTGATGTTTTAGTTTACAAGTAAGTAGTTATTCCACAGAATGTACCATTCAGAATGGCAATGCTGGATGGCAGGCAGAAAATGGAATAAGTCCTATAGAGCATAGATGAACTGAGTGATAGATTCTTCAAAAGGAGATTGGGGCTATTCAGAATGCCTGTTTAGCCCTTTGGTTTGAAATCACAAAAATAATTACATTTTTTCCCCAAATGTCTTTCTGATCCATAGTCACATACAATACTAAGCTGAAAGAACCACTAATTTGTACTCATATGGGAACTTACAATGTTATGGGGGTCTCGTCATAGAATTCTAGAGTAAAAAGGATCTTCAGAATAATTGAACCAAAGCTCCTCTTACGTTTCCGAATCTCCACTGTCACACCGACAGCACGGGGCGTCCACCTTTTGCTCAAACACTTCTAGGGACAAGGAAACCACTGGCCCCTGGCTCGCCATTCGGTCTGTTCATCTCCAGTCGTTGGAAAATTCTTTGTTGTACCTTATAAAAATGCAACATTTTATAACTTTCATCCTTTAATTCTGTGTGGCTATCTGAAAGAAAAAATTATTTGTAAAAGTAACAGTGCTAAGTAATCAAATAAGAGAACTGGTGATTCTTTTCTGTGTAGATGAGAAGTATAAGAACAAAAATTACAGCACCTTTTAAAACATTATAAGATTTCTGATATTTTCCTGGCATGTAAAATGAGGTATTCTAATTTATCAAATATTAAAAGTAATAAGAGCATAATTCAATTTAGTAAGTAATGAGTGCCTCCTGGGTACAGAAATATGAAGTTGAAGAGATGGGAGACAAAGGACTGTAGGTGAGTGAAGTTTTAGTTGCACAGACAATGTTTAAGCTGCAGCAAGCTCTCTCAGTGTGAGAACTAATGTTTGTACTTGAATTTCTCCTGGTCAACATAGTTATCAATGCCTTACACAAAGATACAAAAAACAGGTTAATCGAACTTACAGATAACATAAACCTGGGAATGGGGCAAATGGTTACTGCGGTGCTGTGGGGCACTTACTGAAGCCTGAGACTGAAAAATGTATGCTCCGTCTGCTCTTGCCAAAATGTGCTCCAATGTTTTGAACCAAATGGAAAAGGTAATAAGAACTCTACGATCAAAAAGCATGACTATAAATACGAAGCTCCAGTTCAGTCTATTTGCCTGTCATCATCAGCTCGCGTAAACCCACTGGTTTAGGGATGAGGTGGTTGGGGGACATTCAGGGGCGGCCCTGGCCTGGGAGCTGCAGGCTATTTGAAAATGACTGTTTCCATTGCATCATTATTTGGGATCATAAAACAAACAGACAAGAATAGTCTTTATTTAAAATTTTGATATTTTATGTATCATAATTTTTTGCATAGATTTTGTTTCAAAAAATATTGCATAAAATATTTGCTATCATGAAGAGCTATCTATACTTCTATGTTCACTGCAGCATTATGCACAATAGTCAAGGTATGGAAACAATCTAAGTGTAATGGATGAATCGATAAAGAAAAGGTGATACACACACACACACACATATACATACACACATACACAATGGACATTATTCAGTCATAAAAAATGTGTAGACCTTGAGGGCATTATACTAAGTAAAATAAATCAGAGAAAGTAAAATACTATAGGATATCATTTACATGTGAAATTAAAAAGAAGTTGAACTTATAGAAACAGAAAATGGAATGGTGTTTGCCAACAGCTAGGGGTTCAGGGAAACAGGGAGAGGCTGGTAAAAAGGTAGAAACTTTCAGTCACAAGTAAAGTCTGCGGATCTAATATGTAACAGGGTGACTATAGTTGGTAATACTGTATTGTATGGATAAAATTTGCTGAGAGTAAATCTAAATGTTCTTAAAATAAAACTCCAAAATCAAAAGGTGAAAATGGGAGGTGATGGATGTGGTAAGTCAATTGTAGGAATCCCTTCACAATGCATACATATACAAAATCACATGTACACTTCATACATATTAAAATTTTATTGTCCATTACATCTCACTAAAGCTGAAAAAAATTGTCTTGATTTCTGAGAGCTTTGGTGCTCTTTAAATTTTGTCCTTGAAGAGACTGTCTTACTTGTCTCACCTTAATCTTGGCCTAGCCCTGGGCTAATGAATTGAATAATTGAACAATGACTTTTTTTTTTTTAACTTCTTTTTTTTTAAAAGATCTTGATTTTTTTAAGCTTATTTATTTATTTATTTTTTAGAGAGGGAAGGGAGGGAGAAAGAGAGAAAGAGAGAGAAACATCAATGTGTGGTTGCTGGGGGCTGTGGCCTGCAACCCAGGCATGTGCCCTGACTGGGGAACAATGACTTGTTTTAAAATAAAACAGAACAAATGAAAATAAACTAACAAGATGAAATTTATTTGGGATACAAGTTTATCAGGAAGTTTACAAAATCATCTTTGAATATTCAGGACTGGGATTCATGGTTTAGTGCCAGTTTACATGAAAATAAGTGAAGAGTTTTGGTGACTGTAGGCTCACTATGTGTATCAGGGTCACATAGTTATTCTCACTAATACAATTCAATCTGTGAAGAATAAGAAACCGCAATGGCAACTTCATTCTATACTCAACAGACCATGGGAGAATGCTAGATTGTTCATTAAAGATTGACTTCAATTAAGTAGAGCATATTCAAAGAATTAAGATGATGAGGGAATCTGAAAATAATGTCATATGGAGAATAATAGGAGAAAAAGAGAAGAATTAGTTCGGGCAAGAAGAAGATTAATAACGTTGGGAACAAGACAGCTCTTTGCAAACACAGTGGTCCTCCACCCTGCCTGCACGTTAGAATCACATGCTTTCCAGACACCTCAGTGTGCACCCAGATGTGAGAACCACAAATTTAAAAGACAAGTAATAGAAAACTGTATTTTGTCACATTTCATGGAATAGGGCTAGGTTCCAAATGCAGAAGTTTCACAGAGAGTTACTTTGTTTCAACATCAAAAGCCCATTTGAACCTTATTTTCTATTGAGGAGGCTGCTGTCACAGTTACAGTTTAAACAGTGGTTGGGTGTTGTGGAGGAAGCTTCACTTTAGCTGGGAGGATGCAATTAAATAATGTCTAATATTGCATCCATTTTTATAATTGTGTTACCCTGTGCCAAAAACTTAATTTAGCGATCCTCTTTAGAATGAATATCCTTCTGCTTACTTTGATCTTAGAGTCAGAGGTTCATTTACTGAATAACCTACCCATTTCTGCTCTGCTATTCAATTAAGATGGATTAAAGCTAGAATAATTACATTTGCAATGAGAGCTATTAGTCTGAGCAGATTACCTCCATGATAATCTAATTGCATAGGTGCAAATGACTTTGCAGAAATAAGTATTTGACAGAACATTGCTAATCATTCTTTTTTGTGCAGCATATAAACTGAAGTTATCTTAGGTGAAACTTAAGTATTAGTTTTAACTTTGATCTTAGCAGTGAAGGGGCAGTTGCAATTTTGCCTCCTAGGGAGTTGTGGGCAGGAAAGCAGGGTCAGTAGAGATAACTATCCTACATCTATTTAACGAACATGCCCTTTCTTCACTCAGTTCAGTGACAAAGTGATAGATGATGTATACGTACATCCAGTACTGAGATAATAAAAAGTTACAAGAACCAGAAGTATTAAATACTTAAGTAATGGTATTTGATGAGGTTAAGTTCCTTCCAAAATTAACATCTCCATTTATCTACGTTTATTTCAGAGTACTCTCTCCTGATAGCTCACTGTTTCTTATTATATTTAAATATTTTAAATCATTCACTTTTAAATAATAAATTTAATAAAATATTTTTAAAATCCTGGAAATTTCCCTTAGAAAGGTAAAAATCATTCCTACTGAACAATGAAAACCTCAATTACTAACAAACACTAATTCACTTAAAAGAGTTATTATGGAGCTGTAGTCTTGTGAGTTGCTATTCTTCAGATTAATATTTCTCTGTGTGCACTTGTAAAACTGTGTGACAGAGAAGACAGAACTGAGTGTAAATCCATTACCACTGCTATAAAAAGCATTCATTCATTCAAAAAATATTTAAGGAGTGCCTACTGTGCGCCAGGTGCTATACTGGGTGATTTGCCTGCATTGTGAATAAGACAGACAACGTTCCTCCCATCATGAAGCTTGGAGAATAGATGATAAAAGAAGTTGAACATTTAAGTGAATAAATTGTGTGATTTAGGCATTGGTAAGTGCTATGAAAACAATGTACAGTCATAGTAATGTAGCAGTAAGAAACTAAAAGGTCACAGGGCAAGGGGATTTATTTAGATAGGTAGACAAATCTTTTTGAGGAGCACATTTCAGCAGAGTCCTGAATGGGCGAGCTAAGGAAAATAAAAGGATCTGAGAGGAGTGGTATCCAGTCTCTGAGGTAACCCCCAGTGATCCTTGCCTCCAGCATTTCTGTCCTGTGACTCGTCTCTCACCGTGTCAGTACCAGGACTGGACTGTGTGGCCAGTGGACTGCAGTGGAAATGGAAGGGAAAGTCAGAGCTCAGAACATAAAAGGCATCACCATCTCCACCTTCATCTCTTGGAACACTTTTTGGAGGAAGCCAGTCGCCATATCATGAGGATGCTCAAGCAGCATTATGGAGGGGGCCACACGGTGAAGAGCTAAGGTCTCCTGCCAACAGCCAGTAGTCAGCCACATGAAGGAGCTGTCTTCAAAGGGAGCCAACCCGCCAGTCCCCAGTCACGTTTCAGATAATGAAGTTGGGCTGACGGCATATCGCAACCTCACGTGAGACTTTGAGCCAGGGTGCCCAGATAAGCCTCTCCTGAATTTCGGACCCAGAGAAATTGTGGGATAATAAATGCTTATTGTTTTAAGTCATGAATTTTGGGGGTATTTTGTTACACAAAAATATATAATTAGTACAAAAGGAAATAACCAGTTCAAAATATTTTGGGCCAGAACAAACCGGGAATGTCTGAAGAAAGACAAAAATGCCAGTGTAGTTGGAGCTTAGTGGGGAGGGGAGAGTGGTGGGCAATTTCTATTTACAGCCTATTTTTGTTAAATAATGAAACATAGCAAAGGTTTGTAAGTACTTGCTATATATTTTGTGTTCATAGGTCTTATCTTCTTGGGTTTTGTAAGGTGATAAATTATGTATTTAACAAATCATCACTTAAAAACTGTATACAATGTAAAATACTATATTACAGCTATTACCAGGTTACTGACTTTCCCAGTGAATATGTATTACATTTTTTGGTAAATAATTCTTTGGATGGGTTAACCATCATAAAGCATGATGAAGCAACTTAAATCCCTCAAAGTTAATATTACATAGAGTGGAAAATAGATATTAAAAATGTTAAGCTAAAAAAAAAATGTTAAGCTATTTGGTGATATTTGGTTACCATTAATGATTAGACATAGATGAAGTTTTGAGGGTACAGTAAAAACATATCAAATGATATTTATTTTTTAAAAAGATTTCATTTATTTATTTTTAGAGAGCATGGAAGGGAGAGAGAGAGAGAGAGAGAGAGAGGGAGAGAAATATCAATGTGTGGTTGCCTCTCATGTGCCCCCTACTGGGGACCTGGCTCACAACCCAGGCATGTGTCCTGAATGGGAATCGAACTGGTAACCCTTTGGTTCATAGGCTGGCACTCAATCCACTGAGCCACACCAGCCAGGGCCACATGATATATATATTTTTATTTAAAAGGGAATATTTCTGCTTTCTGATTCATAATCTTATAAAAGCTTCTTGGAGAAAATAGGTCATTGTTAAACTTTGGGATCAAGGCAATATCTATGGAAGATAAGAAAATTAGAAAATCAATTTTTATGTATTAACATTTTGTTTATAAATTATTGACTAATTCTCATCCTCTGAGTACACATCTTTTTAATATTCTGGGTGACAAAACAGAAAGTTTGCACACAGCCCGTCTGCTGTACAGCAGTGTGGTGTTTGTCTCAAAAGCAAGTCCTTGTGCGATTGTTTGATTTGTGAGACGAACCAACTGCTTTTCCAGGGAGCACTTGTGTTTGAACGTGTTTGGCAGAAAACTGTTATTCAGCTTTTTTTTTGGCAGACATTTCCTCAAAAACAAACAAAGTGAAACTGTTTCTTCAAGAAACATGACTGACAGTATTTGTTGCCAACGATATAATGTGAGCTTTCAGTCTTTATGAATTTTAGGGATTTGTACATGGTACTACATGCTTCACAGTGTCCCAACTTAAAGATATTTTTCTGGTGAGACAAGTGGTAGATTAACAAAAGTGTGGCAAAGTCAGGGTCCACATTTAGACATCGTAACTTTAGATGAGGTCCCACTTACTACTCTTTCTTCTCATGCATTTTTTTTGTTATTTCTTTTTTATTGTTGTTCATGTGCAGTTGTCTCCATTTTCCCACCACTGCTTTACCTCATGCATTTTTATAGAACAAATAATGTCCAAATTCTTTAGCACACCAGTCAGATCACATTTGTTCATCCCATGAAATGACTGAGCAACAGCTGTGGCAATGGGGCTGGGGCAGACATCTAGAAATACAGGTAATTTCCATGAGAGGTCTCAAAAGTGGCCATCCTGCCCTGACTGGTATGGGTCAGTGGGGTGGACATTGTATTGCAAACCAAAAGATCTCCAGTTCCATTCCTGGTCAGGGCACATGCCTGGCACATGCCTGAGTTGCAGGCCAGGTCCATGGCTGGGGGTGTACAAGAGACAACTGAGTGGTATTCCTCTCACACATTGATGTTTCTCTCCCTCTCTTCCTTCCCCTTTCTCTAATAAATAAATAAATAAATAAATATAGTCTTTAAAATAAAAAAAGGGCCATCCTGATTGGTGGCTCAGACAAACAAGGTAGGTTGGAATTGGACTTCCCTTGGACAGTCCTTCTAAAAACAAACTGGATACAATTGTTTGAACTGAACTGTGAATCTTAAAGCTCATCAGCTCACTGGCAGGTCCTTAGCTTGTTGTAAACTCCTCTTGGGGATTGCCAAAATGTTAACAGTACTTCTCTCTGGGGTAACATATGCAACCCTGGGAATGTACTTCTTGAGTGGAAGCCAGGCATTAACTTGTTTTCATCCTGAAAATACAGTGGCTTGCACCTTAGAGGTGATCATAAGACACCTTCAAGGGTTTAAAGAAAAACATCCACTTGATTCAATAGCCCTCGGAAGACTATAGCAATCTCTCCTAATTGAAGTTACCCTTTATTACTTTCAGTGGCCTCCCAAAAGGATAGCTGACTTGTTATTTAGTATGTTCACTTTTATTCCTATGATGGGTGGAACATTTGATTCTAGATAAAGTGGTATGAAATATTTCTTTGACTTTCACTGAGGTGATCAATGGTAACAACTGGATGCAAAAACACATTCAGATTAGTCTTCACTCTCCAACAAGCATTTTTATGGATGAGAGAATTGCCTAAGACTGTTTTTTTTTTGGAGGCGGGTGCTGGGGTGGAGAATGAGCAACTGAATAATATATGTACTTTTCTTTACTTGAATTAATGTCTCCAGCCAAGTAGAAAGGTCAATACAGAAGCTTGAGGTGAAGGCTACCTGGATTTCTAATGCAGATCCTGCTTTACGGTACTTGTTTAGTTGGTTAGGACCTGGACCCAGCAGGGCACTGTTGGGGTCAATCCCGTAGGTTGGCCTTATCCTGGGGGTTGGAGTTTTGCTTGTTACCTTAATTAAGACTATTTATTTCTGAACCAGAAAAGTTGAGTGGATTAGGGCCTACCCTCTGTTTGTCAGATTAATTCAAGTGGCCAATGTGGTAAGGTACTCATTGAAAAATCACTAGAAACCAAGATGGTGTGGACATGAGAAGTGGATAATGTTGGGAGACAATTCTCCTTGGGTCTCTTGTATTTCTGCGCATTTTGTAAACAGAGACACAAAGATTACTTTTTCCTTGAATTACCTTTTCAAGGACACTAGTGTGGCGAATAGTCTTGTAAGACAGAGATATGGTCCTTCAAGAGGAAAGGTCAGACTTGTGTACAGTCTTGGAAAAGAGTCTCTTCTGGAGGAAAGGGCGGGCATGCTGACTGCCCATTTTAGGAGGCTTGGTTTCTCTAAGCTCTGAATTCCTCTCCTGTGAGATGACCCGCACGTGTGCAGGTGTCACCTGGCTCTCCTGGGACATCCTGTTGGAGGTGGAGTGCAGGGACCAACGTGAGACAATGCTGAAGCTCTGGCGACTGGTGTTGCTGCGAATAAGTAAGCAGTGTGCTGGAGGCTTGTGTCTTGTGAGCATCCTTGAAATCGTGCAGACTAGCTCGTTAGCTTGCAGGTAGGGTTAAATGTCAGACCCTTTGAAGGTCTTGATAGGCAGGTACAGTATTAGAATTCTTTCTTTCTAAATCCTGATGACCATCTGGTTATGCTACCAGATAGGCTCCCCAAGATTCACCTGAAGGTGGGAAATAAGGAGCAAGGTGTCTGGAATGGCAGAGGTGCAGTTTTATTTTGAGTTTACAGGTATTCTCCTCCCCTTGTTAATTATACTGAGTAGATTGGCCACCTACCAGATTTTCCATAGGTAAATCAATCATTGATACACGTTTAGTTTTTTCAAGTTTTTTTCTATTAGTAACATCACTATAGTAAATATTGTTTTCAATTTGTGTTTTGAATATGTCTGTATCTATAGGGAAAACTTCTAGCTAGGGAGTTCTAGGGTCAAAGTACATGCTAATTAAAATGAACAAACAAATATACAATAAAAAAAATCTCTGTCTTACCCCTTCCCCTAGCCATCCAGTTCTCCTATGTATCCACTGTTATCTTTCCAGAGATAATTTATATAAATACAATCCAAATGCATTCATGATATTGCCCCTCTTCTAGTTTTTTAAAATAAGAATAGTTATATATTTTACACATTGTGTTGTATCCTACTTTTTTAAAAGGATTTTATTTATTTATTTTTAGAGAGGGAAGGGAGGGAGAAAGAGAGAGAGAAACATCAATGTGCGGTTGCTGGGGACCGTGGCCTGCAACCTAGGCATGTGCCCTGACTGGGAATCAAACCTGTGATGCTTTGGTTCACAGCCCACGCTCAATCCACTGAGCTACACCAGCCAGGGTATCCTACTTTTTTATTTTGATGTTATTTTGAGGTCTTTCTATATCAGTCATAAAGATCTCCTTCATCATTTTCTTATGGATGCACAGTTTTCCATTGTATGGATTTTCCTTCCCACTGCCCTACTGATCCCATACATTTTTACACCTGTCAATTACCTCCGCTAACTTGGCTTTCCTACTGCTATATCACTAGGACTCTTTTTTGGTGGCAAAATTTTGTCTCCCTTAATTTCTCAGTGGTTGTACTTGGTGCAACAGGGCTCCAGCACTGGTTTATGCACATAATTCTCTAAGTATCATACATTCACAATCATCCTGTTAATCTAGTATCTGATTTATTTTATATTGCTAATAAGATAATCTTTCTATTTTAAAAAATTTCAGGTCTTGAATGTGTCCTCCAAAGTTATAATAGTTATTTCCTGGAATAGGGTAATGAGTCCCAAGTCCTGCCAGAGAAAATTCAAGATGTTACTACATTAAGAAAACACTTTCAGACATTTGACTTATTTTTTGTCTCCTCTTTTTTATGGTTGGTAGCAAAGGCCTGGAGTGGCTCTGATGGTTGCTTGCAAAGATTATGTGAACCCACAGTGTCTCAATTTGAAAACTTTGATATTTGATATTTGTATTCAAAAAGTGGAAACAAAGGCTTTTAAAAATGGTATAGGATCGAGGGGAGGGTAATAAGACTTTAAAGAGCTTACTTGTGTACTAAGATATTTTTCTGCTAAAATAGTGACTTGTTATGATATTGACCTGTGGTTGGTATGTTTATCTTCATACCTCCTTTGGTTTAAAATTTATTCTAATTTAAAACTTAATTATTAATATTTGTGTTTACCAGGAATGGTGTTTGACTTTGCAGTTTTTGAGTGTAATCTCATTTTGTTTGTTAATTGGTTTGCACTATTAGCTCATTTTAAAATGCTAGAAAGAATCCTGGAGACAAATGAACATAATTAAATCGGAGCATCGGTCACTTCTTACTGTCTGTTTTCCAATGGGCAGAGAATTTCTGTAGACAGAAACAAAGTCTACTTAAAAAAAGAAGTAATTAAGGTTCCAGTCTGCATTTTCAGTAAGGATGAGTCTCATTGCATTTAAGATGATCATTGTGAAATTTGATGATTGTGAAATTTCATCAGCACATGGGAAAAGCAGCGCATGGGAAGGTCTGTGTGATAATATACTGACTGAGAGCAACACATAAGACTTCATGGGGTGGCTCTTGGTGTAGAAGTGCAAAGTTTGGAGTTAGATTGACCTGAGTTTGGTTCCTGAATTCAACATCTACTGTCTGTGAGATCTTTGTCAAGTTATTACATGTTTTATGTTTCAATTTCCTCATCTTTAAAATGGGTATAATAATAGCTCTGTATATAGTGAGCTGAGACTTTACTTTGGGGAAAAATACTTGATTTAGCTTTTAGTTGGGGGTATAGGTAAGAGGTGGTCCCCAGGCAGTAGACTCCTCCCACTAAGGGCAAGCTGAGGACTGGGGCTGAGCCTCAGGTGGGTCTCCTATATTCCCTGCTCCTTGGCACAGCTCCTTTGCCACTGGTTCAGAGGACAGAAAGGACCACAGTAGTCATTCACTTGGGCAGGACATCAGATGACCCAGACACCAGCTTCCCATCACAGATCTCAATCTTCTTCAGAACCACCATCTTGGAGATGGTAGAGCTACTGCAGCTGAAGGAGCCAGAGACCCACCAGGCGGCAGTTGAGGTTCCAGAAAACCAGGCGTGGCCCACCTGAGTAGCCACTGGTACTCTTGGTATGGATATTCATGTTCTGCATCCCAGAGTCCAACCAGTTCTCTTCACCCTCCAGCAGATGGTGGTAATTTCCACATCCAGGTCCAGCTTGGCATTCACGAGCTCCTGGTACTCACACAGCTGTCAGGTCATGTCCTGCTTGGTGGTTCTCAGAGAGACTTCCAGCACAAACACCTTGGCCTGAGCATCCTTGATGGCCAGCTCCCCATGCTGCTTGGCATCCATGATGGCAGCCCTCTGGCCTATGAGGCCATCGGTCTCAGCCTGGGTTGGCCGATGTTCTAGTTCATCTCAGAAATCTCCACCTTTGTGCAATGCAGGCCATCCCCGTGCTTTCTAGCTAATGTCTGCAGCTCTTCATACTTGATCTGGTGCATGGTCTCAGCCTTGGCTCAGCTGCAGTTGGCCATCTCCTTATACTGGACCTTGACTTCAGCAATGATCCCATTCAGGTCCAGGGAGTGACTGTTGTCCATGGACATACAGCACCCTGGACGTGTCAGAGATCTGGGACTGCAGCTCACAAATCTCCTCTTCTAACAGCTGTCCATAGAAGCTGATCTCATTGGTCAGCCCTTCCAGGTGGGACTTCATCTCTACCTTGTTCGTGTAAACTTCATCCACATCCTTCTTGATGATCTGATCCTCGCACTTATTCTTCAAGTTCTCCACCAGCCCCTGCATGTTGCTAAACTCTTTCTCCAGCCCCAGTTTCTCCTGGTTATTTCCAGCTGCCACAAAAAGTTGTTGACATATGGGTTGGCCATTTTTTTCCCCTAAGATAGTTCTAGCAGTGCTTAATTGTCTTTAACTTCATTGAAACAATTTTGTTTGATTGTATTGTGACAGCTGTCAAGTCTGTGTACATTGAAAAAAGCTTATCAAAATTGGTGAATTTTTGTATAGCCATTTTAATACTAAATATGGGAGAAAATATGAAAAGTGTTTGGCATATTATATTTTATTATTTCAAGAAAGGTAAAGATGCAACCAAAAGGCAAAAAATAAAAAAAAAAAACATTTGTGCAGTGTATGGAAAAGGTGCTGTGACTGATTGAACATGCTGGAGATTTCTCATTGGATGATGCTCTACAGTCGGATAGACCAGTTAAAATTGATAGCAATCAAATTGTTACATTAAGAAATGGGGAACAATCAATGTTATGCCACATGGGAGATAGGTGACAGACTCAAAATATTCAAATGAATGAAGTTATTGGTGAAAATAACAAATATGTCTTTTATTTTATGGAAAAAAACACATGAACTTTTTGGCCAACCCAACAGCCCTTGGACATGCTGTCCTTGTTGCTGTGAGTTGTCTGCTGCTGCAGGAGGCTCCACTTGGTCTCCAGAATCTTATTCTGCTGATCCAGACCCCGCACCTTATTGAAGAAGGAAGCAAACTTCTTGTTGAGGCTCTTGATCTGTTCCTTTCCCTGGTTGTGTACGGCCTGGATACTGGGGTTCACTTCCAGCTTCATGGAGCTCAGCAGGCTTGTGGTTCACTTGGATGGCTCTGATGCTCCCCATAATCCCAGACCTGCCGAAATCTCTGGCCAGATTCATGTTGGTGCCCAGACCAACCTGGTAGCCCCTGCCCACCTGGGAAATGGCTGCGGAGCTGATGCTGGATCCACTAGAGTCCCAGTGGCTGCTGAAGGTCAGGGGGCCAGAGGTGGACACCTTGTAGTCTTCTGGCTCACTCTTGTGGACATGGTGGAGGCAAGAATGTCAAACCAGACAGAGATTGGAGAGGGAACCAAAAAGCTCTGCTTAATAATAATTTAAAGAATTAAGTGAGGTAGCATGCATCAAGTAGCTCATACATCCTAGGCATGTAATAAATGTCCATTTATTTTTCCTTCTAGTCTTACATGATTAAAGAAGAGTAATTAGAAACCATACAACAATGACAACAAAACTCCACCTATGAAATCTTTCTCCCTGCAGGTCACTGACATAAAGGCAGCTAGCCACACCTTTTGGCTGGGGACTCATCACAAGTGGAAGAGATTAGTCTAAATTTAAGAAGCAGGGATTTCAGATAGGTTATAAACAAAGAACATTTTGACTATTACTATAGAAAATCTAAGCTGATCTAACACATTTTTTCATGTCAGAATATACTTATTTATTTTCACAACTAAGTCAATCTTTTCCCCCCTGCAGTTAATTGGGGAATTATTATTTTTTAAAACTAGAATAATAAAACATATGATTGAGCACAGTAATTTATTCTTCAAATTGAAGAAATAATTCTTCAAATAGTCGCATATAATTATCCCCTGAATTAAAAAAAGTATTTACTTCTTGTGATATGATATATAAATCAATGATTAAAAATGAGCACATAGACAGAATATGTCAAAAAATGCATGCTTTCCAGTTTGGGAGTGGAAGAGGAGAGGTGCAAGGTGGAAGGGGGATGGGAAATTGGGAGGTAGCTAATTCCTGGGAAGATGAAAGTAATTTAAAAAAAACCTTGAAAGCTTTGATGAATAATTAGTGCTAAATAAGTTCAATAGACATCAAAAGTAGCTATCGTACTTAGGAAGAAAAAGATCTACAGATAAGAGGTAGAGAATTTCTGACTGTTAATTCACTTGTTCAACAAATATTTGAGTGACTGTGATGTGGCAAATAGAGCTTAAAAACCCAGGAATATGTGGGGGAACTGAGTAGAATCACATTTGTTATTGAAAGACGTTATCAGTATCTGATCAGTGTCTGCCCTTTTCCCTCACCCTCCGGCCTCTGGTAACCTCTGTTCTATTCTCTGTTACTGTGAATCTTGAGTCTTCATCACACATACACCTGGGATCATGGCATTTTGCTTCAATTACTGTGGGAGTGGCATTTAAAGCCCGTAAATCATGGTGCACGGAGCTTGACTTCAGCATCTACCTTTTTGAAAATGACTACAGGAGGATCAGTGTGGCCTCATCTGTAAGATAAACAGGAATGTGGAGTGAGACTCTTTGGGGTATACAAAATAACATTTCTTTTTCTGTGGCTAGCTTGGGTTTTTAAAAGACGTTTATTTTAACATTTATCACTTCAATTCCTATCCCTCCATTCCAACCAGGCAAGAGGAAGGAAAGGGAGACTAAAGTATTACAACTTGTGAACATAATCTGGACAGTGAGGGATCTAGTTTGTGCCCTGAACATTGAAAGCGAACCAAGAGGCACTGCTTTCTCTGTCCTTGCGCAGCCACATTAAACTTCCTGGCACTTTCTCCAAGTCTGGCATGCTGGGGATCATCTGCATTTTTCATCCAGACAGTCAATATTTCAAGCTCAAGAATTTGGGGACAGAGGTGAAGTTTCTCCAAATCTCTAAATCATTTATCATGCCTCCTGTGGAGGAAAAAAATTTATTTGTTCCTCAGAAAGAGACACGAAACACAACATTTGATTATAGCACTTTCCTGACACTTGATTTATTTTACCACTAGATCTGTTTTTAAAAATAGAAAGCAAATTATTATGCCTGAGCAACTTCAAAGCCTTCCCACCATTCCCATTTGCCACCGTGTGGCTTCCACGGAGGAAACGGGGCTGAGGGCGAGGGGGAGTGAGGAGGAGAACGGGAGGAGGGGCGGAAGGTCTAGAGAAATGATGAGGAGGGGCGAGTTGCCAGAGCCCAGCAGTTTGAAATTACAGCCTGGATGAATTGCTTATTGTATTTCCTCAGCTGAACTAAAGCTCGCAAGTCTTGGAAAGGAAAACAAGAACGTGAATTCTTGAGGTAGGGAGGAAAAGATCACATATGTTCCAAGGTGGCTGGATTAGAATCTACGGAGATTATTTTCATACAATTCTTTGCATATCCAGGCCCTTTGTGAAAACACGATTTGGAGAGAGTGATGAGGAGAAAATGAAAAACCCCACAAGCATTTCAATATTGATTATTTTCTTCTTACTTTGATTTCACTTTGAGGAGAGTAGAGAAAGAAATAGCTTCTTAAGAACAATCCTGAAGAAGTCAGTTCAAGGCAGATAATGTCTAGTGAGAACTAAAGTATGCCATATATGTGTGTGTGTGTGTGTGTGTGTGTGTGTGTGTGTGTTTATATATATTTTAAATAGATTTTGAGGCCCTGGCTGGTTGTGGCTCAGTTGGTCGGAGCTTT
The DNA here is from genome assembly GCA_004024845.1 of Tonatia bakeri. Lineage (NCBI taxonomy): Eukaryota > Metazoa > Chordata > Mammalia > Chiroptera > Phyllostomidae > Tonatia > Tonatia bakeri. Next base: position 323,518 of record PVIA01000897.1, read on the forward strand.
GTCCTGTACCCTGAAAGGTTAGGGGTTTGATCCTTAGTCAGGGTACGTACCTACATTGTGGGTTCGGTCCCAGTTTGGGGTGTACAGGAGGCAACCAGTTGATCTTCCTCTCTTACATCAACTTTTTTCTCTGTCTCCTTCTTCCCCTGACCCTCTCTCTAAAGGCAGTGAAAATTGAACAGAAGATACAGATTTCCCACATACCCTCTGCACCCGCACACACATAGGCTCTCCCATTATCAACACCCCCACCAGAGTGGTACATTTGTTACAACTGATAAAGCTTGATACGTTATAATCACCCAGACTCCATAATTTACATTAGGATTCACTCCTGGTGTACAGTGTACATCTTTGGACAAGTGCATAATGATGCGTACCCATCATTATAGTGTCCTGCAGTGTCGCTCCACTGCCCTAAAAATCCTCTGTGCTTTGCCTATTCATTGCTCCGTCTGCACAGCCCCCGACAACTACTGATCTTTGTACTGTTTCCATAGCTTTGCCTTTTCTGGAATGTGATATAATTGGAATCATACAGTATGTAGCCTTTTAATATAGCTTCTTTTATTTAGTTATATGCATTTAAGTTTTCTTTATATATCTTTTCGTGGCTTGATAGCTCATTCCTTTTTAGTGCTGAATAATAATATTCTAGTATCTGAATGTATCGCAGTTTACTTATCCATTCACATGCTGAAGGACATCTTGGTTGCTTCCAAGTTTTTGCAATTATAAATAAAACTTCTGTAAACACTCGTATGCAGACTTTTTTGTGGAAATAAATTTTCAGTTCCTTAGGGTAAATGCCAACAAGTGTGATTGCTGTATCACTACTTTAATTTTCCTAAGATTACTTTTTACTTCATCTTTATGTAGGTAAACTTGTATTATGTTTTCAAGGGTCCAGAAAATTCATGCACTTTGTTTCCCTTTGTACATGTTTATTTCTGAATTCTTTGTCTTCTTTGGAATGAAGTAAAAAATTTTTTTGAACTAAACCATACAGTTAAAAACTTGGACTCTCTGCACTAAACCCTGCTTTGGCATTCAATTTCCTTTGAGGAATGCTCCTCGGATCTCAATGCTTTTCCTGAGTTTCTGGCATGTGAAACTTATTTTCTCATTGAACATTAAGGAGTATTCAGGCTTATTGTCAAGAATTACAGAAAACCAAGTAATTTGCAAATATAGAATAAATCAAATCTGACCTTAAGAACTGCATGACTTAGCACTAAAATGTGTTTTCAAACTGTTATATCCCTTTCTTTCCTTCCTCCCTCATCCCTTTCTCTCTCTTCCTCCCTCTCCACTTCTCTCCTTTCTTTTTAAAAAAATCCTCACCCAAGGATATTTTTTATTATTGATTTTAGAGAGAGAGTAAGAGAGAGTGAGTGAGTGAGAGAGAGAGAGAGAGAGAAGGAGAAACACTGATTGGTTGCTTCCTCTAAGTGCCCTCACTGGGGATTGAACCTGCAACCTAGATATGTGCCCTGACCGGAAATGAACCCCTGACCTTTTTGGTGTATGGGACGACGTTCAGGCCAACTGAGCCACCCAGCAAGGGCTCCCTTCTTTTTCATTTCTCCTCTCTCTGTCTTCTTTCTTCTCTTCCTTCCATCCATCCTTTATTATTCACTCATATACTTAAGTTACTATAAGCCAGACTGATAGCAGTGAGGCAGAGTGAAAGGTAAAGTAGTCTGGAAATATAACTAGTAATTCTGTAAGCTTCACCAGATAAGATAAAGGGTGAGATCCATGAACCAACCTAGTAACTCTGAAAACCAAGTATCATGAGGAAAATATGTTGGTGAAGATACAGCTCCAGAAACTATACCTGAAGACATCCATGGTGTGAAAATAGAAAATATGCCCTTGATGAGATTTTCTTGTCATGATGGTATATCAATGAATATTCTGACTGAAACACATTTCCTGCTGATATTTATTCCCTCCTCCCTCCAACCCCACAACTAGACCCAGGTTTGTTCATTACCACGGACTTTGTTTGAAAGAAGATTTTGTCTTAGAGATGATCCCTTAAACGCTGACCCTATAAAAAAGACTTGGGTGTAGGTGGTTTATCTGGGCAGATCCCCAGATACACAAGGGAAAGAGCTGTGAGGGTGAGAGGGAAGGGAGAAAGGCCCTGGAGGGTGCACTGAACAAGGTGGGGTGCTTCTGCAGGCAATGGGGTTCGGTCTGGCTGGTGATGCTCTCAGGGACTTAGAGTTACTCCTTGTGGACAAGGAAGTTGGGGTATTCATTTCCTTCTCTCATTGTTGAGAACTGCTTCTTGTATTGAATCCTCAGCACTTCCAGAATGCCCATGAGTAGGGATAAAAAGAGCCTTTCTTATTATACTAGCTTTGCTCAATAACAGCAAAAGTGTGGGTATACAATGCACACTGGAAACAGACCCATTAAGGTTTTTACATGACCCTCTGTGCTGGCAAGAGGCCTGAGCAGTCTCTCACAGGGCAGGAAATGCCTGCTGGTGCATAAACAGATCAGAAAGTATTTGAGGTGGGAAGTTGTCAGTGGACCCAGAAATTGTCCTTGGGAACTACAGGAACTCTCTGGGGAGAGATGGAGGAGAGTGGGGTCATAGTATCTGTATGAGTTTTAAAGTATTTAGAATTTTTTACTTGGTGGAATGTGAAATAAATTAAGAATGATGCTTCAAAGCCTCCTCAGTGGTTGCCTTTCGCTGGTACTAAGCCTATACATGATAGGTGGTGAAGTATGTCTTCACAGATTGTGGCAGTTGTGAGGAAACAATAAAAGGTCACTTGTGTGAGCACTGAGCACTGTGGGGAGAGTAAAGGCTTCCCCTCCCCGAGTTTAACACGGCACTCAGTGCAATCTGCTGGCCCATCACCCCTTCAGGAATCTCTGTCAGAGATGCATACTGCAAGGATTAGGGGAATCATTCTCTGTAAAACTACCTGGAGATTCTTATAGAGAATTCTTTACCTATTAAGAAATAAATAAAAAATAAAGATTTTAAAAAATAATAATTTGGCAGTTTCAGAAAATAGTTGAAAACTACTTGTTGACATAAGCATATTGTTAATATCTACAAACCATACAATACATGTGTGTGTATATACACACACATATATGAGTATATATAGATCTCGCTCCGTCAGCTAGCTTTGAGAAATTTTTTTAGCAGAAAAACAGTCACATTTCAGTGTGGACATTTGAAATGAGGTGGTTGAAGCTATTATTTCCATCTGAATGGCAATAAGCTGTCAATAGTTCACCCAGCAAACCAAGTTTAGCAAGACGGAGTGTAATTTATAGGCAAGAAGACAATGCCTACAGTGCGGGGTGCTTTTCTATAGTTCGTGCGCCCAGAAATGAAGTGATAATTCTATTACAATGAGGGATAATGTAAATACGACTGAATTCCAAGATCTTTGTGTCTTGGAGAATGTTCTTTTTAAAGAGAATGATTTTATGTACAGTACCCAAAGTTGGGCATTTACAAATAAAAGTGGATATTTTCAACTCTTGGTTGTTTTCTGTATCTTCTTCTATGCATGAGCAGAAATTAAGTCAGTAGTTAGGCAAGACTAACTACTAAACATAGTTATACAGTATTTAATTTATGAGTAATATTTGGCACAATCTATAAGTGGGGAAATTTATATGGAAGAGCTGACAAAATTTTCTTGAAGTAGAATGAGGAGGAGGAATATTTGATATATATCACATGTGGGATAGTTTATTTTTGTCATGCTTATTTAATGTCTCTTAGGTACACTGTTAAAGATGTAAAGACAATACAACAGAGTGCCTGTTTTTGAAGAATTCATAGTTTCTTGGAAAAGAAAAAAGTGCAGTCTTTTTGCATCATACTTCCTCTTGCTTGGTTGGAAAAATGAATTCCTCTGGAGGCCTCTCAGGTTAGACCACAGCAGAGAGGGCTTTTATGAACCTTTGCCTGGATTAGGATTTTTAACTGTCTTTTCAGAAAGTTTTAAAGCAAAAAGACTACTTTTACTGAATGTTGTTTATCTCCTCTTTAAAATGAGTGATTGGACTGGTTTCCATTTAAGTTCTCATGTAGCTTTAACGCTATATTTAATATAAGTATAGCTATGATACATAGTAAAATAAGTGGGTTAGGGAGTAGGGTTGGTGAGAGTGGAAAAGTCTCATAAGGAAAAGAAAATACGGCTCCCAACCTGAAGATCTTTCGTAACCTAGTGCACACTACTCGGCACAGTGGAGCACATTTACCCAGGCCCGATGAGAATTTTTGGTGACTGAGTACACAGCCACGAAGCTTCACATTCTTGTCCTTTGACTCATTCATTTGACTGAATCAACTTGAATTTTTCATTTAATTTACATCCACTTTATAAGTTTGCGTTACTCAGACAGTCTACACAATTGCATGTTGAGATCTGGGAAAAACAGAGGCAGTTGCTTTCAGTTTATACATAAGAGATGTAGTGCATTCCTGGTACGCATATGATTAAATAACCTGGGGCAGTTCATTTGCTTCAGATGTAATCTAGACAGCATAAGACTTCTCAGCAGTAGATGAGCTGGAAGAACTGGCTGTGGCAGACCCCTGGGAGGGAGAAATGTTTTATTTTGTCATGTCTCACTTTGATTTTTATTACATTAGGCTCTTATTTTTTTTACTACTTTTCCTACAGCCCCTTTGTGTGGGCAACATTACAGGGGCTTTAAAAATAGCATATTGGACCAACAGAAACTGTAAGACACCACAATGACACGCTGATTTAGCTATAAAAATATTCCCTGAGCCAGATGATTCGTTTATGACTAATTTCATTCAGATCTGCTCATTTAATATTGGTGCTATTTTAAGTCAAAAATGTTCTCTTTTTCAAAGGATATTGTTAAGTTATAAGATGCTTAAGAGATGCCAGTGGGGTTTCAGACAAAAGCACATGAAATATCCAATGCGATTTTCTGTCCTGTGATGTAGAATGGGCACTGAGAACCCAGACTGCCGGTTGTCCAAGAAGCTGATGGACACCGTATTGGATAGCTACTCGGATCTCGGGGCCAGTGTAGGTTCTGTAAGGAAGCTGAAGTAAGGGGGTGGGCATGGGAAAGGACACTGTGGATGTGGGTATTCGACTGCACTTTTGTATTCAGCTACCTGGTTGTCCTCTAAGACCGATAATTTATCTAGTACCTTCTATGTGTCAAAGCACTGCTCTGTACACCTCATTGTTATCTAATTTAACCCTTTCAATGGGTCTTTGAGGTATCTACTCTTTCTGCAAACAATTGACCCAAGTCCTACCTGTCTGAGGGCCCAGATGAGGTGTTGTTAACACTAATGCCCACATGGCAACAACACTTAGCCTTCCGTGTGTGAGAGCCACCCTTCCAGTCTCTCCCCATGGGTATCTCACGTGGGCTTGAGAACAAGGCTCCTTCTGTTCCTCTACTGACTGGTGAGGTCAGCCCTGACTCTCCTGGAAACGTTCTCTCCAAGCATTGATGCCAAGCTGAGCTAATCTGGGTAGCAGCTGTCCCTGGATCCCTCTGCACCAAGTCTGAATTGAGGTCAGTGGCATCATGGGGTGCTGTGAAGTTAAGGGATTCAGGGTAAGGAATGGATTTATCTCCATTTCTGTGCAGCACTTTCCACCTGGACCTGAAGCAGCATTGTTTGTGCCATTGTTGAACACCCCCTTCCCCCCTCTCCACCAGTTACTGCTCTTCAAATTCTGTTCCTAACTCCTTTTTCCATTGGGGTTCAAAACCAATGAAAGGGGAGTGAGGGGAAGGAGAGAGGGAGCGAGAGAGAGAGAGAGAGAGAGAGAGAGGAGAGAGAGAGGAAATACCCCTTCACTCTCTTCATCTTCCCCATCTCCTCCCTCTTTCTAGTATTGCAGCCCACTCCTCCCCACCTGGTCTTTAAACTTCAGGTCAAAAATTAAAAAACCCTTATGCATATCAACTCATGCAATAGATATCTGAATGGATAATGTGTCCACCAGCTCCACACACAGATGACCAGTGTTTGAGATCGCTTTTGGAATCAGCTGGGGAACTGGCTAAAACAGCCTCTGAGCTTCGGCTGAAACACAGAGCAGTGTGACGGCAAAGGATTCTGCTCTTCTGTAATCATACCACTTCCCAACACAGGCTGAGAAATTTATGTGCTTCCGACTCACCCCACTCTAGAAGATTTGATTCCCGATCCCTAATTTATAATGATTCCGAGGGAAGAGAAATAAGAACGTGGAAAATGTCCTGAATTTTAACACGTAAAAATTTTGTGTTATTTGAAAGTTAATCAAAGACAGTGGTACTGAAAGGTGTCACGTTAAGAAAACAGTACCCAAAGAACAATGGAGGCTGTCAGCAGAAACTTCCCCTTTTCATGACAGTTGAATGCAGCAGTAATTTATTATTTTCAGGTGTATGAATAATTGAACATGTTTTTAATTGTGCCTGTGATGGTGTACTGAACAATGCCCATGAATCTACACGTTTTAGCTTGCTACTACATCTGAGTTTTCCTCAGAGCTCAACTCTTCCGAGTTTCATGAAAACACACTGCAGGCTGCCCGATCTCTGCCCCATCTCCGGCCAAGGCTCCGTGCTCTGTGCTGTCCTCTGCAGCCATCACTGAGGTTCCAAACTCATTCGAGGTAGGGAGCCCCTGACCAGCTGCACTTCCTTCTCTTCAGCGCTTGGAAAATGTTAACTTGCAACTGTCACTCTTCCTCCCACAGTGCTTAATGTCCCTGACAAAATATTAAGGCGCCAGAAACCCCACTGTTTAATAATAGTCCAGACTGTAATATTTTATTGGTGCTTTTAAATTTTAAGGTCCTTTGCTCACAATCATATTTTATGCTGCTACAAGCCTATCAGAGGGTTGGAGCTGATGTTACTCGCTGGCTTATACCTGACAGAGAGGAAATGGTTGAGTGGTGTGCCTAGGACCGTCCTCTTTGTGGATGTCCTAATTCTTTTGATTGGAGTCTGTTGACTTTAACAGATAGGATGAGAGGTCTTGATGTAATTGCTCTGGTTATATATCTATCCTTTTGAAAAGCCATTTAGAAAAAATTGAGAATGACTTATTTATTCATTCATTTAAAATATTTATAAATACCTACTGCTTAGGTATGTGCATATAGCTATAAAAAACTAAAAAAAATTCTGCTTTCATAAAGCTTAAATTATAGCAAGTTAAGCTCATGCACAGCACAGATAAGCAAGCTGTGTATCGTGCAAGATGGTGATTAGTGCTAAGGAGAAAAATAAAGCAGGAGAGGTGTCAGCAGTGGACTGCATTTGGGACACGGTGCCCAAGGATGGCATTTGAGTAAAGACCCGAAGGAGAAAGACATTAAAGAGATTGGCCTTTATGGTTTATTTTATGCCTTACCGTGTTTGAATTGCCTGCATACCTATAAAGTCATTTGGACCTCACCAGGGAGAATATTCACAGATGAGGAAAATGAGTTTCAAGGACTCACTCAAAGTCATGCAGCCAATTAACATCGAAGCTGGACACAGAGTTTTTTTTTTTTAAATTTCTGGTTATTTTTGTTTATTTTCTACTGTACAAACTCTCTATATATCAAGGCTGAACATATTTTTTTAGGTTCATAAAAATAGGTTTAATATTTCACAACAAAAATTTAAAACCCACTATTTTAATTTAAACTGTAGAAATTAATGTCTTCTACTCTTTTCTCACACTTGAATCATATTCAGTTACTCAGATTTGGTGCAACTAATTGCTATAACAACTTTTCATTCTGTCTACTTACATTCAAATATATAAATACATTTTATTAAGCATCAGCGATGTGTACAGGAAACTGTTCTGGTTTGTAAATAGGACCAAAAAGCCTATAGTCAACTTGAGTTCATGAGATTGTTTTCTGTGATTGTGACAAGCCAGATTCTCCAGGCCTAGTTCTTGGCAGCCTGGTTTGGCAATGGCATGTAGGACACAATCTCAGAAATATGGGTGTCGTTAATTGTTCCTATTAGAACTTTTACTAAGTCACCGACAACAAAATGCACAAAGGTGCTCCTCTATCCCTTCAACCCATAAGACAAATACTGATGCTTCAGCAGGTGAAAAGACCCCTTGACTGGTCTTCTCGTTAAGGTGGGGAAGAATAAGAAGTGCAGCTGCAGCTTTCTTTGCTTGGCACTGGACACGTAATGCAGACTTTTGTTAAAAAGCTGAGTAAATGGCCATGCCTTACTGGACTTGTTTTACATTGCTCTTAGTGTTGTGGTACCCAGTAGGCAACAACTTGGCAACAGTTTGCTAAATTGCTGGGCGGCACCATTCACTCTGCCCCTTCACCAGGTCAAAGGGGAACCACCAGTAAACACAGGCAGTCATATTAGAGTCCCATAATGCAGTCATGGTACCTGTAAATCGCACATTTCCCTAGGCCCCTTTGAAATGACCACTTCATTAGGCAATGGACACGCTCATCAATGTCATCTTTGCTCCCTATAGTTCTCGAAGTTTCCTGGCTTGCCTCTCTTCCTCCCAGTAAAATAAGCAATTTTCTCTAACTATGCTCACTGTTGTCCCTGTTTACCGAATTAGAATTTCCAGGTTTTGGTAATTGGTCTCCTGCAAATGTTGCAGCCACAGTGGTCCTCATCGCTCAGCAGCTGCTGCTCCCATGGCAACAGACGTGTTTACACTCACAGTTTATTCAACTTTTTTTTTAACCTCTGCAACTCAGAAAGAACAAAAATCGACGTATGAAAAGGAGAGATATTACTATAGAGAGGGACAGGAGGAGAAGAGGATTTTAGTTACAAGAATTAATAAAATATTCAAAAAGCAGAGAGTATTTGCTTTTAGGGGAAAGTAATAAAGGAAGGGACTGGTGGCTTTGTGAGGAGCAGTAAAGTATTTTAAAATCGGAAATAAATATAGATATTACTGCAAGTTTGGTGTAGAATAAACTGTAGTTATCTTGAAGGTAAGAATTACTTTAACTCAACTCCAGGAAAATAATATATGTGACCATAGTGGTTTTCACACCTTCCTTTAAATTTTTTTCTCTCTGATCCTAAGATCTCTGGGGTCATTGTGGACTGAATGTTTGTGTTCCCCCAAATTCATGGGTCAAAGCCCTAATTCCCACTGTGATGGTATTTACAGGTAGAGCCTTTGGGAGGTGATTAAGTTTAGATAAGGTTATGTGGGTGAGGCTCCTGTGATGAGATCAATGCAATTATAAGAAGAGGAAGAGACACCTAGAGCTTTCGTTGTGCATGCCTGTGCCAAGAACAGGCCACAAAACACATAGGGAAGATGCGACCGACTGTAATTCAGAATGGGGTTCTTACCAGAACCTGAACATGCTGGCATTGGTCTTGGACTTTCAGCCTCCAGAACTTTGAGAAAATAAATGTGTTGTTTATGTCACCCAGTCTACGGTATTTTAAGGATAGCAGCTTGAAAAAATTAAGACGGTGCCCTATCATTGAACCTAAGGAAATGAACTAGGCTGATAGGCTTGAAACATTGTAACACAGGATGAATGCTGTTTCTCTGTGAAGCATCATGTCCTGTGGCTGTGCTCTGCCTATGTTCCCATGAATTATACTTCAAGGCAGTTTGAGGAAAGCCCTGGTCATACCTCGGGTCTGAAGTCTTTCTGCTCATTTACACCTTGAAACAAAAGCTAAGACAGATTTTTATTCCTGTGAACTGACGCATTGACAAGTTGCAGGCAAGGTGGTATCATAGAACTATTTTTCTCCATGCAACTATCCAGGGGCTAAACATATTTAAAATGTAAATAAACTATTAACCTCCACTTCATTCATTTTCTAAGGAAGTGGGGTCTGGGGAGGATTCTTAGGTTTTGTTGAGCATAGTGGTGAACTGGAAAAGCAAATGGGCAGCTTGGTAGGACATAGACTTACCAGGAAAAATGAGAGCTATGGAAGGTGGCAGGAGGAAGACAAGTAGTGAAGGAATAAAAAGGGAAAGTCGGGTAGGCTGAGAGGAGGTTTGGAGTTTGTAAAGGGAAAGAGAGGGAAGAGAAGTGAGTGGTTGCTGTGTGCAATGAAGTTTGGGGGCATGCAGGGGGTCTCTGAAGAGGGTTTTAGAACTGACTGGTTTTGCTGTGTGAGGTAATTCCCCCTTTGCTAACTCATCAAGTGGTTTAGTGAAGACTTAGATTATGTTTCTGTTTTTTTTTTTTTTAATTGAGTTTGGATTTTTTAAAGTCCTGACATTATGGTGAGACTAGCAATCAGATAAATTTTAAGTTTTACTTATCTATATGAACCACCAAGACTTCTTGGCAGCCTGCATTCATGGGACTTAACTCAAATGACTCATTTCTTCTTCTTTCATGTCCTGGGAGTGCCTCAAAATCAACATGTCAGGACTGAAGTTTTCATAGTATCCATACCATTTTAATCTTAGTCTACTACCTCATTATCTTCTTAATTCTCTATTTCTGAAATCTCAGAACCAACTTTGAATCCTTCTGCCTAACCTCACTCTACATATCATTCTTCTTCATTTTATTAAAAGTCATTGTTATTCACCTAGAAATTCAACGCCTCACTCCACCTCCAAAGTAGCAGCTTTTGTGGTAGGTAAGACATGTCTATAAATTCTTGGTAGCTCCTCCCATCAAAAGGTGGAGTCTATTTCCAAACCCATTGTATCTGAACTGGCTTTGTGACACTTTGCCTAGTAGAATACAGAGACAATAATATACAGTTTCCAAGCATGAACTTAAAGGGACCTTGCAGCTTCCTTCACTCTCTTAAAGTGTTTCTCAACTTCAGCACTACTGACATTTTAGACCAGATAAATCCGTACTGTTGGGGGCTAGCCTGTGCAATGTAGGATGTTTACCAGCATCCCTGGCCTCTACCACTAGATGCCAAGTGACAAGCCACTCCACATACTGCCCCACCCCTTCCCATCTTCCTCTGCCTTCAATTGTGACAATCAAAAAAGGTGTGTAGACACTGCCAAATGTCCTTGGGGAATGGGACAAAAAATGCCCTAGTTGAGAATCAATGCTCTGCGGGAAAGCTGACATCCTGGGAAGAAGGCCAGTCTGGATTGTGGAAGATGAGAGCCCACATAGAAGCAGAGAAGAGCATTGCCAGGTGACGTCTCCCAGACGGACCATTCTACATTATCCTGAAGTGCCCAGGCTCAGCTGACAAACCAACAGGCCACTCACATCAGCTGGCCATCTGCGTATGGCCTGAGGATGGACTCAAGTTTTGTCGGTTGCATATGGTCATCCAATTGTTTCAGCACTATTTATTTAAGACATTATTTCCCTTTCTTTATCTTCAGTCAGGTGAACATACCTAAATGTGTATGGTGTGTTTCTGGCCTCTCTATACTATTCCCCTGGTTCACTCGTCTATTCCAGTAAGAATAACACACGTTCTTAATTATTATGTTCATCGCCAGACCTACTGCATGACAGCTTCAGCTCCTTCACCGCCACCACAGCTGCCGCCACTGCCGCCTCCTTCTCCTCCGCCAGTAGTGCCTCCGCTATTTCCAAGTCTTTGCACTTCACATATGCTTTAGAATCAGCCCGTTATATTTTATCAAAACACTGGAATTTTGGTTGATATTACACAAGAGCTAAATCAATCTGGAGAGAATTGATATCCTTACAATATGGAATATTTCAATCTATGAACATAATTTTCTCCTACTTGTTTTGGTCTTTAATTTCTCTCCATAATATTTTATATAGAGCTACTCATAAATTTTACTAGATTGATTTTTAGAAATTTGATATTTTTATGCTATTATAAACAGCATCATTAAAAATTCATATTCTAAGTGTTTCACAGCTGGTTGTATAAAGGCAATTGATTTTGATATTAACTTGTTATCTAGAAACTCTGCTAATTAAACTTATTTATCCTAACATTTTAACTTTAAATCCTTTTGTACTGTTTTACATATATAACCATAAGATGTACAAACAATCCTTATAACATATTTCTTTTCATTGTCTTAATTCACTGATTGGGAACATAGTTTTTCTTTTTAATCTCCAAGAGAAGGTTTTAAACACTTATCATTAATTATTACATTTGGTGTCATTTTTTAATAGATACACTTTCATAGATTAAGGAAACTGTCTTTGATTCCTACTTCAGAAATAGATTTTAAAGTATTTTTGAAAATATGTTGATTTTTTAAGTCTATTCTGTATTGATTGAGATAATTGCCTTTTTTCTTACTTATTCTGTTAATGTGGTGAATTAAACTGATTTATTTTCAGATATTAAAATAAAATAAATAACTTTGTATTCTTGAAACAGGCTCAACGTGTTTGTTTTATTGTACTTGTTATATTTTACTGGACTCAGTTTCCTAATAATTTGTTTAGGGTGTTTCTTTATTGAAATGTCCTTGTCAAGATTACACTGCCCTCATAAAGTGAATATGGGAACTGTTACAATTATTTCCTTTTTCCCCTCAGGTCTTTTCTTTGTTTTTCTCTGCCCCTTTACATGTTTAGGAAGGCTGACTGTTAAGGATTCATCAGGCTACTCAGGTCCCTGACTTCTGCTTCGGTTTGTGTGTGGGAGGCCAGGATCAGAAATGAGAGAAAAAGAGGAATGAGTGAGTACTTGGGGTATTTATTCTTCCCACTCTCTCCAGGTTCAGCAGTGGCTACTTTTCTTTTAAACTACAGATTTTGCTAGGAATCCCTAATCATGTGGCCCTGGTTTTCATGGCCCTCTGATCACCAAGTTTCCCCAGTACTGGTGGAACTCAAGAAAGAACAACAAAGAAAGCCCGAAGTGAATAGAAGGAAGGAAATAATAAAGATCAGAGCAGAAATAAATGAAATAAAGTCTAAAAAAGTGCTTCAAAAGAACAATGAATTCAAGAGCTGATTCTTTAAAGAGATAAACAAGATTTACAAACCTTAAACCAGATACATGAAAAAAAGAAAAAGAAGAAAGGACCCAAATAAATAAAATCAGAAACGATAGAGGAGAAATAAGAACTGACACCAAAGAAACACAAAGGATTGTAAGAAAATATTGTGAACAATTACATGCCAACAAACTGGGCAGCCTGCATAAAATGGATAAATTCCTAGAAACATACAGTCTTTTAAAAGTAAATCAGGAAGGATCAGAGAATCTGAAAAGACAGAATATGTGAAGGTGAAATTGAAGCAGTAATCAGAAAACTCCCAACCTGCAAAACCACTGGACCAGATGGCTTCACAGTTGAATTTTACCAAACATTCTGGGAAGAACTAACAGCTCTTATTCTCAAACTATTTCAAAAAATTCAAGAGGAGGGAAGGCTCCCAAGCTCATTTTAAGCAGCCAGTATTATACTAATTCTAAAACCAGATAAAGACACTACAAAGAAAGAAAATTATAGGCCAATATCCCTGCTGAACATAGACGCTAAAATCCTCAACAAAATATTAGCAAACCGAATACAGCGATTCATCAAACAGAGCATGCACCATGATCAAGTGAGGTTTGTTCTGGAATGCAAGGTTGGTGCAACCTTTTCAAATTAATAAATGCATTCACCAAATAAACAAAATGAAGAATAAACCTACATGATCACATCAATAGATACAGAAAAAGCATTTGATAAAATCATTCACCCATTTATGTTAAAAACTCTCAGCAAAGTAGAAATAGAGGGAACATACCTCAACATAATAAAAGCCATATATGACAAACCAACATCATACTCAACAGGCAAAAACCTACAAGTGTTCCCCTTTAGATAGGGAATAAGACAGGGATGTCTGCTTTCACCTCTTTTATTCAACGTACTGCTGGAAGACCTAGCCACAGCAATCAGACAAGAAGAAGAAATAAAAGGCACCCAGATTGGAAAGGAAGAAGTAAAACTGTCATTGAAGCTGTTGTTGGGGAGGAATAACTCTTCCTCTCCCCTCTTAGGTTTAGTGATGGGGGTCTGTAAATTATAATAAAGAAAGCAGATTAATAGAGAAAAGTCACACAATTTTTATTAACATGCATGAGCATGTTAATTCGTAGAAAAGAAGTGAAATTCAAAGAAGTGGTTAGACTCAGGGGCTTATATTCCATTTTAACAATCAAAAGGGGATTTTGTCTTCAAGGGAGTATACACTGTGGGGAGGTGACTAGGAAATACACGGAGGAACTAATGGAAGGTTAGGGTTTAGTAAGGTTGTTTTTTTTTTTTTAAAGATTTTATTTATTTATTTTTTTTAGAGAGGGAAGGGAGGGAGTGAGAAAGAGAGAAAGAGAGAGAGAGAGAGAGAGAGAGAAACATCAATGTGCGGTTGCTGGGAGACATGGCCTGCAACCTAGGCATGTGCCTTGACTGGGAATTGAACCTGTGATGCCTGGTTTGCAGCCCGCACTGAATCCACTGAGCTACACCAGCCAGGGCTGGGTTTAGTAAGGTTGTTTATGTAGACTCACCTCTGTGCTGCCTCTGTCTCCAGCCATGAGTCATGTCTTCTCTTCTTGCTATGGGAGAGGGGTACACCTACACAATGGGAAATTTATGCCCTGCTTTTAGGCAGATAAGGGGAAGGCGGAGAATATTCTCACTATTAGTCTGCTGCCCTTTATATAATAGTCTTTTGAGGAGAAAAATTTACTCTGCGTATATGCAGAGGAATGTTCTTGTCTTGTGGAATCTCATTCCTTCTTTTCTTAGCGTATGATTTAGTGTGGGTTTGGAGAGAGGATAGTGAGAAGCTTTTGGCATGATTGAATGAATTTAGTGAGAGCAAATATTGAGGGGCAGGGAGTGTGTGGTTGAAGGAAAAAGAAACAGATCAGACTGATCTCTTTATGGATAAAATTTCAGCTCCCTTCCCCTGACCTACAGGACATTCTCTGGTCTGGCTCTAGCCCACCTCTTTGCACTTTAGTCTTTACATCTTCTTTTCTTTCCCTGGAAAAGACTTCCCTCAGAACTTTGTATGGCTTTCTCCTCAGTGTCATTTAGTTCAATTCCTGTGTTCATTGACTGATCGATGTCTCTCCTCAATGTCCAGTCTAAAGTAGACTTGTAAGTCATTCTCTGTCTCATCACTCTGTATTGCTTACTTTATGGCACTTATCACTGTCAGAAGTTGCCTCACTCATGCATTTGCTTACCTGTGTATTGTTCGATTCCATAAGAATATAAATTCCAGGAGAACATTGACTACGTCTCTTATTTACTGCTATGTCACCAGTCTCTATAATGTTGCCCAGCGGTAAGTGCTAAATAAGCATTTGTGGGCTGAGTGATTGCCTGACTCACGAACAGAATGGTTTGATGGAGTAGGGGGCAGCTGAGAAGACCCACTGAAGCACATGTTTGCAAACAATTATACTTAAAATTATGGAGGCTTTAGTTTATGTGTTGTATCTATGATATTTAATGTATTTGCAATTAACATTAAGAAAATATTTATCAATTATTCATTTTAAAATAATGGTAAGCCTATCATATGTTAACATAAAAGACACAAAAAGAAAAAGTATTTTCCAAAACAAAACAACTGAGAAGAGAGGCATTGTTTCACATTTCACTAATCTCTTTAGTGTTTGCTTTAATAAAAGATACCTGGGCTGTCATATCTGCTTTGCATTCAAAAGTTATGATATGCTGTTTTGACTAAAGTACATGTAGAAAATCCAGCCTCACACAGATATGCAGTTGGAAAGAGAAAAATATTTTAATGGCTTTTTCAGATAATTGTGGCTATTCTTTGCTATTAACAAAGCTTGACAGTGATAGCTTCTTAAATTTAATTGCAGTGTAGAATCTGAGATAATATCAGGGAAATTTTTTATCTTCATTAAATTGATATCCCATTTTTGTGTGAATGGGCGGATCTTTTTGCAGTGCTCAATTTTGTAATATTTTTGTATGGGTTATTTTCAAAACACTAATTCCTTGGGTTATGCAAATAATCTAAATGTTGACACATTTCATTATATACCCCCCACCACACACACAAAACATGAAATCTGTTAATATTATCACTGACATTGTCAGAAGAGTCTTTAAGTATTGTGCAGCTGTCAAGTTTATGGTGGCAGATATAAGTCTTAAAATTTAATTTTTGCTTGAAAGCTTAAATTCTATTTCTGGCAATAAATACTTATACAGTGATATTTTCTGAATTTGCTAAGCACACTTTATTTAATTTTGAAAAAACTTTGGCCAAAAATCTAAGAGAGAATGATCCATGTCAGTTATTCTTTTCAGTAAAAACAGTTCTTTAATGAAAAAAGTAGCTAGTTCAGCTTGCAATTGAAGCCATTGCCCAAATGCTTTTTCATGCAACAACCATCATACCTGAGCATGCAGCAAAAGTGCTTTATGTACAGTTCTAGCAAAGAGTATTTAAAAGGTGTGCATTCAAATGTTGAGATTTAGTAAAACTAATAACTTTTACTGCTTCACCAATCTTTTGAGTCACTGTTAGATGGAACAGGTAACTTTTTATTTTTTCTGTGAGTGTATGACAATAAAGACCATCACGATTATTTGTACAATTTGGTGACTTGCCTCGTTTCACGCTAGGACATCCAATTTCCCTCACAGCTGGTTTTGCACTATCTGTACAAATTTTAACCCTTTGAAAAGGGCAAAATTCTTTTACCATTATTATAAAAATAAATGCTGACTTCGTAAATTCCTTGAAAGAAGACAACACCCCTTCCCCCCAGAGGTATCCTGGGGACACATTTGGAAAAGTGCTACTCCATTTCATGGTTGCTAAAGGTCAGAGATAAGATATAGAAGAATAGTTAGCACACATCTTTTTAATCTAAATTTCAATCTAATCGACTTTATAAATACTAAGTTCAAGGCAATATTCTCTTCCTACAGTCCCTTATCTAGTCCCAGGAATGGGCCCCCAAATTGAGGTGGCCAGTGTAATGTACCTTGCACATCTAGACTGTAGTTATGGAGGCCCACTATTCTCACTGCTCCGTCCTGACTCAAGGCTTTGCTGATCCTCCATGTGGGAGAAAGGCCTTGTATTTGCATGCTGTATCTTAGGAGCGTTTTTGTTGTTTTCTACCTGTGGGTGGGTAGAATATAAAGGGAGTGAAAAGGGAGCAGTATAGGTAGTAACCTGTAAGTTTAAAAATTCTCCCCATAAAAGTGCTTCTGCATTAACAATGGGAAAATGTCTCAAAAGAAATTAGACTTTGACTGATTCTGATGAATAAGCCATCATTTAGAAACTTGTACTGTTTCATATGTAAAAATGTCATTTTATTGTGCTGATTGAGGTATTTTTTCATAGATTAACATGAGTATCTGGTAAGCTGAAATAATGGATATGGTCTTTTATATTCATACATTATGCAAAATAGCAATTCCCAGTT
>PVIA01000898.1:0-22329 GCA_004024845.1 Tonatia bakeri
ATAAGCCAGTTAGGGAAAGGCAAATGCCATATGATTTCACTCATATGTGGAATCTGAAGAACTGAACTAACAAGCAAAATAGAGACAGACTCATAGAGAGAGAGCAGGCTGACAGCTATGGGGGGAGAGGTTTAGGAGGTGGTGGGATTGAGCAAAAAGGTAAAAGGACTCATGGACATGGACAACAGTGTAGTGATTGCAGGGTGGGGGGCACATGTGGGATAAATGATAATGGGAAGAAATACAATTTAAAAATAAGATAAAATAATAAAAAATAAAACCCTGTGTAATACTAGTAATAAAACAAAACATAGAAGAATAAAATTAAATAATTTTTACATATCCCAAAATTGTAGTCCTGGAAGAAGGGCAAGGTAATTAAAAAATGGATATTTTTAGGGATTTAAAAGGTATTCACAAGGGCAGTAATAATAGTACTGATTCTTCATGCCACCTAATTTCATTTTCAAAAATGTGACTTTCCT
Source organism: Tonatia bakeri (assembly GCA_004024845.1). Taxonomy (NCBI): domain Eukaryota; kingdom Metazoa; phylum Chordata; class Mammalia; order Chiroptera; family Phyllostomidae; genus Tonatia; species Tonatia bakeri. The sequence goes on from PVIA01000898.1 coordinate 486, forward strand.
GTCTTAAGTATTCTTAGTGTCATGCTTATCAGCTATGACATCTATTAGGGCTAGCTTTTACTCCACAATCCAAGAAGGAAGGGGACAAAGAGGGTATTTCCTAAGGTAACTAAGCAAAATAGGTAGGCAAGAAAGAGAATGGAAGAAGAGAGTTTAAGAGGAAGTGAACAGGATTTGAAGAACACCTACCTGAGGAGGAACTATATGAGCTAAGATTGGTAAGAGACATAGAAACCAGCAGGTTCTGGTTACCCAGAACTGTAGGGACAGGACGGACACATTAGGCATTACCTGACAACTACCAATTGGGCCATCTGCCTAGGAAAACTTAAGACAAAATGCGATGGAAGAAAGTGTCAAGTAGCCAGACCTGAGCTCTTATCAAGCCCCAAATCAAACCATTATTTTACCCAGATGACGTTGGCATTCACAACGAACAGGCCTACGGAGCCTACCGGAAATGCTCACTGCCTGTTCTCCTGGAGCTGGATGAACTGGACAGTACCTGGCTATCTACAGAAAAGGAACCATTCCAGAGTGCTACATCACCATGCAGAACCACGATGGATAGGGATAATGGAGCACAAAAAACACAGAATGAGCACTGTGGTTTATGTCAAAGGGACTTAGAGATAAATAAAAGTATTGCAAAACAGCAAAGAAGGCCAGCTGAAAGTATACAGAGTCAATTATGTAACTCTTCTCCCCAGAACTATTCTACTCAGTTCCATGACTTTCTCCAAAGAGCTTCAGCAGCCTGGGAGCTTCCCAGGGCTGCGCACAGCAGTGGTGAGTGCAGGTCCTTGTCACTAACCCCCCAGAAACAGGTATCCCTGTGCACTCTCAGAAAAGTTTCTGCTGATTACGTCTGACAGGAGACTGCAGAGCAGCAAAAGATTGTGCGGACTGTCTTCATCCAACTCATTCTGCACTGTTGGAAACCAATGCAAATCTTTAAGTGGAAAGAAAAGTATAAACTAGGCAATATTTTATTAAATCCCAGAATCAATTCACAGGGGACAGAGATAGGGAAGGAATATAGCTCTGCCTATCTGAGTATGTATATGGGGGGGAGTAGGTTTACAGCTGTGAGTCAGACTGTGCCACTGCGACATTCTTTTGAGTTAACAAAGCTGTTGTAATCACCATAACCTGCATGTCTTTTTCCACACAAACAAGTGTAAACCTACGTTTGCCCACCCCTGTATGAGGAACGCAGGCAGAGGTTAAACCACCTTCAGTTTCCTCTTCAAAGAACTGTCTGTCATGAACACCAAAAAGGCATCTCTCAGTCCTTTTGTCTACTTTTACGTCCGAGTTCCTGGTGATAGAATCCCCCAGAATTCCCCCCTTCTTTACTGGAACCAAATCATAACCGCCTTCAGGGCACAAGAACTGCAATACAGCCATGCACAGGAGTGATCAACAAATGCAGAAGCTAGACATGTTAGCAAACATTTAAGGTTTCTGGAAACTACAGTTTCCCAAGGACTGTTTCCACATGATGCGAAATCAAAGCCAGGTGAAGATCTTGGCTGAGTTTCAAATATTCCTGGGTTTATGAAGGAGCTGGAAGGTGGGAGGCAGAACTCTGGAACTGAACCTACAGAAAACCAAGCCTCCCACATCCCAAGGTGACAGCAAACAGGTGTGGACCCAGAGCAAGCCCGGGGGTGGACAAGGCAGCTATCTCCTGAAGTTGTCCTTGCCAGAGAATTCCTACCATTTTGTTAGCACATTGTATATTTTTCAAAGGGCCTATATATACACACAAATTTTATCTGTAGTTGGATCTGAGTGTCCTTCTGGTTCCATTAATGATACTCACGGTCATGGTTCTCTGCCTACAGCCTATACTCTGTCCTCAATCCTCAGACTTACTCTCTGGGTGCCCATCTCATATCCATAGATTCCTATCTTCTTTACCATAAGGTCCCTTTTGACAAAAGAAAATTGAGAAACAGAAATGTGCCTTGTGCAAGATCACACCACAGATTAATAGTGCGGCAAAGACAAGAATCCAGTTCTCCAAACTCTAGTCCAGCACTCTTTCCAACTGACCACAATACCTCAGTTCTAGGAGAAACATCTGCCCTAGAGCACGGAGACCGGGAATCAAAACAGTTTATCTGCATGTCCTCTTAAGCAAAACAACACGGCCCGAATGTTTGGCAGAGACTAAATAAATATTTCATCTGTGATCTGTGCCAGAGGGGAAGACTGCTAGAGTGAGGTAGGCACAGCACACAGGGACACTGAAGGGAGGACCACTGCGAAGGCCAGGAGATGGGTGACAAAAGGGAAAGGGGTGACAAAGGGGGAGGAATAGAATCTTAAACTGAGGACAAGCTAGGAGCAAAGGAATCCAATTTTCTTTTAATTGTTGAGATTTAAAAAGAGGATTCCAGATCTAAATGTGAAATGCAAATAGACTGTCATATGAGAGCTGACCAAATAGAAGTGAGAAAAAATATATTAAAATATCAAGTAACGTAGACAGGAATCTGTGAGTGATGGGAACACCTAGGAGATCAAGGGCAGAAGGCAGAGGGCTAGAGGCAGAGAACCACCTCCACAAAGCATCACTAGCAGAGCCGGGAGGGAGCTCAGGGCACCCCAACAAGGGTCTTCCAAAAGGAGGAAAAGCACCAATATTGATCACCTGGAGGAAGGCTGGGGGAACAGAAGGAGTCACTAAGCAGAACTAGGCCCACTGGTTTAAACCAAAAATCCTACCTGAATTATCCCAGAGAGAAGCCTCCCAAAGAGTATGAGAGCCATGAAGAAAGTGGAAAAGTTGTTACCACCAAGCAAAAGTCACCTGAGCTTTCCAGTGACCTTTAAGAAAGAAAAGGCTTCAAAGGACAGACAGGGTCACTTGACTGGATCAGAGGCTCTGATACCAGGACTGTTCCAATGAACAAGAAGAACAAAGCAGTCTGAGGCAGGCCTAGGGGCAGAAGGGTCTTCTCTGGCACGTACAGTGAGCCATACTCTCAGGCAGCACACAGTGAAGCCAACCTCAGAGTGGTGCGGGCTGCGCCTGTGCTCTAGGTGGGAGGGCTGACACTGTGAACAAAGGAGACACAACCTCACCTTCAAATTCAGCCACAGGTGGTAGCTCACCCTCCCCAGAGTCCCCCTCTCCTCTTCTGTGCCACACTTACTAGACACTGGGGGAAAGCGAAAAATAGCCTGGAGCTCTTAGCCCTAAAGGGTTTACATTCTACTTGAGCAGCCAGAACACACATTCCAAAGAACTAGGGAACCATGTGTGAACACATTGGCTTCACAAGCACCAGTATGCAGTCCCGCCTCTGGGCTTGGAAGACTTTTCCTATTCTTAGGGAGACTACTGACAACTACTAAGGCAGTGATAGCAAATGAGAAAAGGTCTACTGGTCACAGAATTCAGCAAAAGGGAATTTTAGGAGACAGATGAATTGCTTCCTGAATGTGAACTAATTCACTCACTAGGCAAAATCTATAAGCCAAGAAGTTAAGCCAAGGAAAGTATTTAAAAGAAGAGAAAAAAAATAAGAAAGGAAAGAAAAAGGCAGTGCTTCCCCCAGGTAAAAAAGTGGAGAAAGCAGACAAAAGGAAGAAGTGGCCTCCATGGAAGCAGGGAAATCCCCCACCCAAAGCCTCATTTGTAATCAAAAGGCAGAAAGGACCAAACTAATGTAAACAGGCCATGGCAGCTAACGTGCCCTTCTCCAGAGAGGCCAAAACACACACTTCCCCCAGCATGGCCCTGGACATGCGGAAGGTAGGTGTTCCCTCGCACCAGAGAGGCATGCTAGGAGAGCTGGGAAATTCCCAAGCTACTTTTAGGCTTTTTATTAGGCTTTTTATTGTTTTTCTGTTCCCAGGCCCTCAGAGCATTCACAAAAACTCCAGGGCACTACTGCGACCAAGTGGAAGGTAAAGCTAAGACTTTGCTGCTTGGAGAAAAATGTAGTTTGCCCAAAGTTCCCACCAAAGAGACTCAGGAGAAAATAACCAAGCAGCAGGACCACCCCCAAGCCTGAGCACCAAGGCCACAGTCCTGTGGGCCTCCCACACCCTTCCTTTGCACCAATGCAATAAACAGCTGCCCTGGAGAAAACAATGGGCCTTTGTCTGTGCTTCTGCCTTAGATTTTCTTAGAGAACCAGACAGAGTAATTCCTTTGGAGAAGTGGTTCTCTTAAATACTGGTCCAGGCCACGATAAAGCTTTTTAAAGCATCTACGGCATCCCTCTCAAATAAATTTCTACCTGTTCCATACTGGGCAGTAAGGGTCTTGTGTAGTCCTTGCCCCCACCCACATATGACTCAGTTACAGACAGGTCCTTGGGGCCCAGCCCTCTTCCTGGAGCTGTCACCGGTCAGACGCCAGCGCTGCTACTTCTGCTTTTTTCTTGGCCTGGCCACAGAAACAAAAGCTTAAGAACTGTTCTTACTCCTCCATTACTCCTCTCCTCTCCTTATTCCACTCCTCTCCTCTCCCCAAAATACCCCATACTGAGTAAACGACACCGACTGTTGATACTGTTTTCACCAACACACCTGCTGAAATGGGCTGGCAACAGTAACTGTGATTTTAAAAGTAAAGTACAAAGCAACCTGGACAGTTGAGCTTCTCCTATTGTTGTATTATCACATAAAAATTCCCAAATTGGCAAAACACATCCACTCATTTTATGTTGTAACTTTTCCTGACTTAAGAAATATTTTAAATCTAACCTAAATTTTGTCAAAGATGAGTATAACGTGCTTTCTTGGAAAGGGATGTCCTGTTTCCCTGGTTATTTATTTGTTTTTAATTTATGTTATTCTGGTTTTCACATTTCCTTTTTTATATATGTATTTTTGTTTCTTTCTAGTCCCTTCCCTTGAAAAAAATGTTAAAAACCTGGCAACCCTATGTGGTCTCAAAAAACAAACAAACAAAAACCGTGTTTTGGGAAATTCTTTATCCGTCTCCAGTGTGCTAGGCTTCCCCCATCTCCCTTCACAAGGGTAACTGGCAGTAAATGAGTTCAGGAGCCGCTTCCTGCAAACAGCATCACCAAAACTGGATGCCACAGCACAAACTCCTCTTCCATGGGACGGACGCAGCCAGAAGAATTCTAGTGTCTTCCCCTCGAGTCCTCTCCCCTCGCCAGCATTACTCCTCTTCCTAAATGCCTCCCAATAAGGCATACTCAGACTTTTTCAGAAGTCAGCTGAAGACCATGAGTTCCCTAATTCAAACCAGACTGTCACTCATTTTCCGTTATTTCAGCCCTAAGAGGCATTACAATGGAGTGGCAAGGGCTTGGGAATCCAATGAATCTGGGTTCAAATCCTGGATCTTGGACAAGTTACTTGGTTTCTCTGAGACACGGTTTCCTCCTCTTTGAGACAATTAGTGAGATTTATGAAAGCAGCAAATGGCACATAGTAGGTCTCCTATACTGACTTAGCTACTCCTCAACAACATTCTCTACTGTTGTGCCCCAAGAGCAAAGCAAGGCTCTTCTAAAACTTTTTTGAAGATGGAGTTGGAAATTATGGAGCCAAGTGGAACATCTTCCCACAAGAAATCAGTCAAGAAGCTTTCCTTACCTCACTTCACTTGTCACATTCCCACGGCTGTCCACAATGCCCTTCCAGGCTCTCCCAGGGAAGGCCCAGGATATCTGTTTAATGGTACAAATATCCCATTTCACCCTCTCAAGAGCCTACAAGAATGAAGTATTAGGTGGCTCAGGGTTCTCTAAGGGCAAGGCTGTCAGTGTCATCCTGGAAAATATTAAAATGTGGAAAAACTTCTCATCTTACTAACTCATGTTTCTGCGTGGTATCGCACCAACCCCTTGATGGTTTCCTTTCAGAGTTCATTCAACCTGCTCTGTGCAAACAGTGAACCACGGCTCGGTCTCACTTTGCTGAACAAATATTCCAAATAGGCAGAAAAAGCAATCGGTTTTCCAGGACTACGTGGTCTTACTTTACAGCCCTCCTTTTCTGAGCCCTATTCACAGAGGGCTGTCTACCATGAAAGCAAAAGAATTCCCAGTACCAGATGGACCGAAGAGTGACCTCGCACACTACTTTTTCTTGGACCATAGAAGTTCTATACCATTAAATTCTTTATAGTAGGGCAATTTAGTAAAAGTATATGTTTTTATTTTAATTTTTATTGGTTGATTTTTAGAGAGAAAGAAAGAGAAACATCACTTTGTTGTTCCATTTTTTCATGCATTCATTGGTTGATTCTTGTATGTGCCCTGACCAGGGGTCAAACCCACAACCTTGGCACATCTGGATGACAATATAACCCACTGAGCTAGCCAGCCAGGGCCAGTAAATGTATACATTAAGTTGATTTAATCTGCAGGATTTTGTAAAGCTCTTCATGTAAACAAATTCACAAATCAGAAGGGAAAAGAAACTCATGTATTGGCCCAAGGATCTAAAACTGGTTTCAAAGCTGCTGTCACCCTTTTTAATGACAAGCTGTGGCCTCAACCAAGCATGTGGCCAGTGTGCAAAAAGAACCCCTGACTCCAGCACTAACCTCGGTCTGCCCATGGCTACCAGGTGCAAAACCTGAAAGAGGAATAGACCCTGCTGGGCCTCATTCTTCTCCCCTAGCAGAATGTAAATGGAATCTCTGCATTTGTAAGAATATCCAGAAGATTGTTAATTTGGAAAACATCACTGGGAAGGAAGCACCGCTAACAGATCGCTCTCCTTCTCACTATCTCAGGCCCAGCCCTTGGCAAGAGAACCCTCCGCAGACATCTACCACCGTCCATCACCTGCTCTTTCTGGGCCATCAAAGCGCAGTTGGGCTGGCTGAAAACTGCCACCCTTGCTCATGCTACTCTGCCATCTCCCCCAAAGTCTTCACGTTCTTTTAAATCTCTAGGCCCCTGGCGTATACTGTTCCCTCTTCCTGGAATGCCCTTCACCTCTACTTTGCTTACCCAACTCCATCACTCCCTCAAGAGTCAGCTCCAGCAGTGTCTCCTCTGGTTGCTCTTCCTGAGTCTGGGGCTCCCTGTGCATCTGTTCCTTATTACTCCCCCCTTTCTTCTGGTCAAAAACCTGTAACATATTCTATTGTAAATGTCTGTTTATCATAAGTGCCCTAAACAAATTTTACAAAACAAAACTCCTGCCCATATATTTAAGTTAACATTTAAATTTTTGTATCATAAATAGTAGTAGAGACACATTTTCTGGCATGTTACAAATATTGGCATTTATAAATACTAATATTTTAAAATAAAACTCTTAAATGAATCCAAATAAATCCAATGAACTCTAAATACGATAGTGATTTAAAATATATCATCCATTTTTGAAAACATGAAATTTTACACCATCCGTTTTATCCTTGAATTCTAATTTCCTTCTTATTTCCTCCTCAGAATTGTATCCTAATAAAATGCTTGAAAATCTTTCACTAATCAACCCATGGTACTTCTCCACAATGTAACTATTATAAATATATATACACAAATTTTTTAAATTTTCCTATGATTGTACATTTTAAGTGTCAAAGAAATTTCCTTTGGATTGCTTTCATTATCTTTATTATTAATATGCAATTGATCAAAACATAATTATATTACAAATTTATATTACTAAATATAAGTAAATTTTATTATAAGTACATTAATTTTCCATTTTTATAGTTGCAAACATCAAGAAATTTTGTTCACATAAATAACTAGATAGAAATGAAAGAATTTTATTATAGCAATATCAGTCTTTGCACTTGTTCTGAGTTAGATGCTAAAGTTACACAGTAATTTATCATCAAAAATGATTTTTAATTATGTACCAGCTGACAACTCTTTCAATTTTGTTGAAAGCAAAAATGAAAACCATCTGATTTGGAGAAGTATTTGTTTCTCAGAATCACTCACTTTCTTAAAAATATTGCTAACTGTTTCTTTGTCTGCTAACCTTGAAGTTTTCACATGCCGGGTACACAAATAGCAAGACTGGGATGAGTTATGGCTATGCCTTCTTTTTATAAAGTGGGAGAGAGTGATTGAGAAAGGGAACACCTTGAGTCCAACTGTATTCACAGACAGACTGACTTTTAGAAAGGCGACATGTGTAAAATCTTCCCAGCTTGAAGACCACTGGTTTATCTGCCTCCCTCATCAAAATGGTAGCATTACCAAAATTAAAAATTAACATTAAATTGTGCTGACTCTTGGATAATTACTGTTACATCTTAGCAGAAGAGACTGAAAAATGATCAAAATGTACTTCAATAAAGGCCTGATCAAACAAATCACAGAGCACCCAAAACCAGAAACCATACTACATGGTCCACCCTGAGGAATGAATCAAGTCCTCCAAAATCAGCCTTGGCTCCTACTATCTCTCTACCCTGTCCCCATGATATCATCGTCCATTCTAATGATAGTTTCTAGACTCCGGTATGGACACCCATAGCCCATGGAGCCACACAGACTAGGAAGAACCAAAGGTAACAAGGCTTGCCATGAACGTTATGGAATTGCCACCCGGAAGCCTAGGTCTGGAGCAGGTGGGAAGTTTCCAAGCTGAGATGGCAGATAGCAAGTACCCACACAGTATGAAGGAATCCAGTGCTTAAGAGATTGGTGATGTTGGAAAGATTTCTCCACAAGTTGCTGGCCCCAGAGGACAGGGCTCTGTCCTTGGAAAAAGGCAAGCGGAGAGCAGTGCAGTCAGAAGCAAAGCAGCACCCACACTGCAGAGCTGGCCCCCTGCGTGGAGCACTGCTCCTTGAGAAGGCCCCACTCATCTCTGTGGGCAGAAGGAAAAAGGAGCACTGAGCCAAGGCTCTGCAACTTGGTGAGGGGGACAGAGCCTACAGACAGGAGCAAATAAACCTAGTTTCATAAAACAGCTTCCTACCTTTGTGCCTCAGGATATTCTTCCCAGTTGAAGTCCCCCTTCCTCTGCATCAAGTCAAACCCTGCCAACCCTCCAAGGGCCAAGATTATGCCCCTTGTTCTCCCCATGCATCCTCCTCAAACACTTCTGCTCTTAGTAAGTCCTTGTGTAACTAAAGTCCTGTCATATCAGATGCTTGATGACTTTTAACCTGCCTCATGACTCCACTGACATTTTGGTACTAACCTTTAGCTCTTTATTGTAGATGTTTTATGCCTCTTTGCGGGTAGGTCTGTGACTTATTAATTTTTTTGTTAATTCTTTTGTTTTTAAAGATTTTATTTATTAGAGAGAGGGGAAGGGAAGGAGAAAGACAGAGAGAGAAACATCAGTGGGAGAGAGGAACAGCAATCAATTGCCTCTCATACACGACCCAACCAGGAATTGAACCCACAACCCAGGCATGTGCCCTGACCAGGAATCAAACTGATGACCTTTCACCGTGCAGTACAATGCCCAACCAACTGAGCCACACTGGTCAGGGCTTATTAGTTTTATGAGTCTGTGATTTTCCTATCCCATGGAATCGCCCCTCAGTGTTTTCACCATGCAGGGTATCTACTTGCTTACAGAGTCAATGGATACATTGTTTCCTGTGATTTATCCCAAATATCTTCCTCTTTTATGCTACTGAAGATTCCCTAGACATGTGTGAACTCTTCTCGCATCCTTTCAGTCTCTAGCTTAGGGCTGCACACTTCTAAGCACTCAGTGAAACTGCCCAATTAATCATTCAGCTCCTACCCTCCATGGAGGCTGTAATACCAATCAACCGCTTGAGAAACATGCCCAATGGTATGTCTTTCAGGTACAAACCATGTCCTATGAAAGAAGGATCAACAAGTAAACGCAGAAGAATGAAGCAGAAATAGAAAAAAGATATAAGCAGTCACACACACAAAAAAAACTTATGGTAGAAAAGAAGAACAAAGCTACTCCCAGTAATGGCATGCTTTCCTCACAGTAAATACTCAATAAATAAGTAAGTAAAATTTACAAAAAGGCAGATATTGAGTCTCAAGAAGATGAAACAAACCATCACAATGACTATGCAAGTACAGGTTGCAAAAGAAATAATAAAAACCTTGATGACTTTTAACCTGCCTCATGCTAAATGAATGAAGAGATGAACACAAGTCAATTCACAGTGAAACTAACAAGGAAAATAACAGTGCCTACGCCCCAGGTTTGTTGAAAGTGTTAGAGTCAGTACATGTAAAGTATGCAGCATGGACTAAAAAATGTCAGCTATTAACATTACTATTATTTCATAACAATAAATTCCAGATTTAATTAAGACAATGACATCATAAAAGAGGAGGAAGATTACATACAGGTACTTATCTTAATCTTGCTGAGGGTAGTAGATTGGTTTAAGAATGACACTGCAGGTTAAAAAAATTTTATAAGCCTAATAATTTTCACTATATTAAATTATTACAAGTGTTTATATGTGAAAAACAATAAAGTAAAAGGACAAATGACAAACTGAGGGAAAGATATGTAGTACATATACCATGAGTTAATATCCTTAATATTAAAAGAATTGGTAAAATCAGTAAAAATAAAATATGGAAATACATGAACACACAAATCACAAAACAAATATAAATTAAGTGGCATTAAACATATGAGAAAATACTAAATCTCTGTAGCAATTAAAGAAATGCAAACTATAATAGCAATGCAATACCATTTTATCTCATCAGATTTGTGAATATTTTCACTGTTTTTAGTTTGGCAGGACGACTAAAACCAGGCACTCTCACTCACAGTAGTGGACGTGTGCACGGGTTAAAGACTTCTGAAGGGCAGTCTGGCTAAGCAAATCAAAAGCCCTTGAAAATGGCTGTATCTTTCATCTGTGCATTTTATTTCTACAAATGTATCCTCCAAAAACAATCAGGGAGCTGCACTAAAATACAGACATAAGGAAGTTCATCACAGTGTTTTTACAACAGCAAAAAAGGAAAAAAACTAAATATAAAGTAGATAAATATTCAGTATTTTTGTGAATGTATATGTCTGTTTTACAGTGTTGGTATATATTTTAGTATATATATAAAACTTGGTTGTCTCTGTATAGTGTGGGATTGTGGCTGATTTTTTGGGTGTGTTTCTGTTTCCTAATTTATCTATAAAGAACATGACTTGCTTGTGTAAAAGTTTCAACTAAGGAGGGAAATGTCCTGTCCATGGTCTCTTAAACATGATGAGAAGAGGAGAAAAACACTTAGATAAGTAACTTTGGTAATAAGCATGCCTCCAGAGTGCACAGCCTGGAGCTGAGTCCCGAAGGGTGAAATTGCCAGGGTATGAAGTCAAAAGGCCAAAAGGATATCAAGAGCAAAAAAAAAAAAGAAACAAGGGAAAAATGCCCATTGTGTTAGCAACCCACCATGCAATGTCACCAAGGCAGGAGGAGCAGGCTAGTGTGAAGAAGGACCTGAAGTAAAAACCAGATGACAAAGATTCTGAATGTCAGATAAGTCGGGGCTTACCCTGTGAAAGAAGATTCATTAAATGGCTTTTGTGGTTCACTTATATAAAGATCAAGAAAAGGCAAAACAAAAGGTAAGAGAAAAGTGGTTAAGGACAGGGCTGCGAATACTCCCTGGGAAGAGACGTAAAGCGACCTCCTGGGGTGCTGGAAATGTTGTATGCCTTGATCTGAGTGGTAGTTACATGGGTGAACACCAATGTTGAAATCCTTTAACATATATGCTTAGTATTTTTGCACTTAACTGTCTTATTCCTCGTGAAAAAAGGAAAAACGTACGGCCCTGGGCAGTGTGGCTCAGTTAGCTGGAACGCTGTCCCATGACCAAAGGGTTGTGGTTTCAATTCCCTGTCAGGGCACATACCTAGGTTGTGGTTTGATCACATGGGGAGTGGGGGGGAGGCATTGATGTTTCTCTCTTACATTGATGTCTCTCTCCCTCCCTTCCTCTTTCTCTAAAAGCAACACCAAAAAAAAAAAAAAGTCCTTCAGTGAGGATTAAAAAAATAAATAAATGAAAGGAAAGAAACATGATGATTAAACTGTATTTTAGAAAGCTCGCTCCACTCTTGGGAGCAGCCTAGGAGACTGAAGAACACAGAGGGGCGGACGTGCTGACACATTAAAGCTGCATTCCAGGAAAATGACGGTCAAGGCTTTAACAGGGTAGGAGGCAACAAGACAGTAAGGAGGCCTTTGGGGAAATGAAGCTGACGGGACTTCACGAGTGTGATTACTGAGAAGGAAAAATCACAGATGAGTGTGATATCCTTTGAAGGAGCTAGTGGACATGACAGAAGAGAGAGCAGCTTCGCAGAAGTAAGTACTGAACACGGGAAGTATGAGGTGCCTGTGGACCATCCTGCTGTCCCACCGCAGTAATTACATACACTAACAACATGCCAGGTCATCTTCCAAGTACTTGACATATATTAATTCCTTTAACCTCATGAAGACCATATGAGGTAGGCACTACTATTACTGCATTTACAGTTGAGGAAACTATTGAAAGGAGAGGTTAGGCAACTTGTCCAGGATCACATGTCCCGGTAGAAAAAGGACTTGAATCCGGGTCATTTGGCTCTGAGTTCATGCTCTTAAAATACAGGTGATGTATAAAGGAAATACTGAAGCTCTGGGGATACCTGAGGTCCCACAGGAAGAGAGTATACAGAAATAAAGAATACTGATGCATGCTTCTCAGTACTGTTGCAAGGATTAAACAAAATTATATGCATAAACCCCTTAGCAGTACACAGGTCACAGAATCGGCATTCAATTAATGATACTATTACAGGTAATTCTTCAACAAGCCAGTATCGTACAGAAGGGATGGGTCAGATTAAAAGCAGTTTAAGGGCCATAACAACCAGATATCGTGTATGGTTGTAGGTTCGATGTTGGCATGGAAAAAAACAAGGACACTTGAGGGTCACTGGAAAATCCGAAACACATTCTGAGTATTAGTTACAATAAAAATGTACTGAACTGGAAAAGTGGAGATAATTTTTAACATAAGAGAGAAGGAAAGCCACTAGGTACAGTACAATCTTGCACTGGGAAGTAAGAGGTGACAAATGCGTAGGCAGACGCGACCAGACAAGGCGCTAGGCGGGGGTGCACTGAGATATAAACCGTGACCGCTGATCTCTGGGTGGTGGAAAAGTGAAGCTCTTTTACTTTTTACAGTATAATACGATGCATACATCAAAATTTTAAAAGAGCCAATTTAAAGCTGAAGTTGAAGACAATTTTATTTTCTGAAGTTTTCTATTACAGGAGTTCACAGACACAAAGGAAGCAGCAAACCTCCACCAGTGTGCGAGCTCGGTCCAGGTGCCAAGAAAGGAGAGGGCCTCGCTCCCGCTGGCAATCCAAAGGCTCAGTAAAACACTCCTCCTCTGCCTCTGTCTTCTTTGCCTCTTCTGTTCTAAGTAGCTTCCTTTCTAAATGATGGGAAAATTCACCCTGATTGCCTTCCTCTCATTTGTGTCATTCATTCTGAGAAAACAAGACACTGTGGCCCTCCCAGCATCCCCAGAGAGGGCCAAAGGAATACAGATTCCCGCATGCCCTGTATCCATACCATAGACAAAGCCATCTTCAGAGGCAGGAGGAAAGATCTCATGGAGAACTCTTTGGGATCACACAGGCAAAAGAGATTCTCCCAGAAAAATTTCCAACTTATAGGTTTCATCACGGAAATACTGCTCTAATGGAACTTCCCAGGCTTAATGCAAGGGAGCTAACTTTCATTTCTCTAAAATGTAAAGGTGGAGCTCTGACTGGTGTGGCTCAGTGGGTTGGGCGTCATCCTGCAAACCAAAAAGTCACCGGTTCAATTCCCAGGTCAGGACACATGCCTGGGTTGCAGGCCAGGTCCCCAGTTGGGGACAAGCAAAAGGCAACCAATCAATCGACATTTCTCTTACATGTCACGCTGATGTTTCTCTCACTCTCTTTCTCCGTCCCTTCCCCCTCTCTAAAAATATAAAAATAAAATCCTTAAAAAAATAAAAATGTAAAGATGAAGGTAGGGGACAAGGGTAAGCACTCAGGATGGGTAAAACAAGTAAAGGAGAATACATTACTGCTGACTTCACTCTCCTCCTGGCTGAACTGGAGAGCTGCTACCTCTGCCTGGTAGGTTCCAGTCACCAATTCCTCTTCATCTTCAAAACTGCCTCAGCATCAGCATATGATCTGATACACAGTGGACATTTGACAAGTGAATGCGAACCTAAGTCTGAACTGAAGATTTACCGACTGAGCTATGTAACTTTTGTGGCCAAAAAACCTTACATAGAAAACAACCAAATGTTAATAATAATCTATTCATGACATTTGCTGCAAAACAATTAGAAGATTAAAGTTCCAACACTCAGCACAGTATCTGGCATTTAGTAGGTCCTGCTCAATGAGCATTTGGTGAATGCTCCAGGATTTTTTCTGCAACTCAAAACTTTCTGATCCACTATGAGATTATTTAAAGGTCTGTGTTCGCACTGTCATGCTGACCTTTAAAGATTTTCCTTAGAGATGGAAAAAGATCTCTGAAGAAGGAAAAAAACTTTTAAATGATCATACCCTGTGCCAATTAACTGGTCTTGTAAGGGCTCTATCAATCTGTTAGCATACACACTGGTTGAAAGCTTCTGTGATCACATCAACTGCCCTGGGCTTTAGCACAACCCATCCATCCAAAGCATCTGTGGACCCAGAAGGCAGGTTTTACTTCCAGAGGGCTTGTATGGATGTAGTCCACAGGAAAAAAAAAAAAAAAAAGCCCCTGGCTGGTGTGACTCAGTGGATTGAGCACTGGCCTGTGAACCAAAGGATCACCTGTTCAATTCCCAGTTGGGGCACTTGCTTGGATTGTGGGCCAGGTCTCCAGTATGGGGCTCACGAGAGGCAACCACACATTGATGTTTCTCTCCCTCTCTTTCTCCTTCCCTTCCCCTCTCTCTAAAAATAAATAAATGAAATCTTAAAAAAAAAAAAAAAAGACTCCGTGTACAATGACTCAGGGCCTGGATGCCTGACTCCCCAGCCACTACACAGCTAGAGGTCCAGGCGCTCTCTCGGAAGCTGCTCCCAGTCATTATCCACCTGCTCCACTGCCCCTCCCCCCTCCCCCATCACTATTTTCACACTGTATGGTGTTACCTTCTATCCTTACTTTCCTAACCTGATTCAGGTTAGGAAAATCCAGGAATTAGCATGTAAATACTAAAATGTCATTTACAGCCATATGCAGAATTAAAGTAAAATACCAGTTCTACAGCTTCATACTCCAAAACTCTCTTAGAAAGAAATCTGGGTACACACCTCTTAACAGAGAATTATATGTCATCTTTAAAACCACGGCCAATTTCTAAAAGCCAAACAAATTATACTAGGTCCCTAACTACACTAATATCTGGATTGTTAAAAGGGCCTCCTAACTCCTCCAAGGCTCAGTTTCTTCCTCAATTCCAATCCATTTTCTATATTACTAATTATATGCCACCTTCACTGGAGAGAAAACAATAGAACAATATTTCAAGCATTTTCACATGCATCCCTGCCATTCCAAATTTAAAGTCTTTAAGATAACATTCAAGAGCCTTCAGGAGCTGGGCTTCCCCGTCTGCAGCCGACTGTACCGCCTGTGGGTCTCCTTCACTCACCTGCTGGTTAACTAGCACAGCCTAGTTCCCATTCCAGTTTCTACAGCACACAAGCTAACCACACCTTTCCTGCCTCTGAACTTGGCTCATGCGACTCCTAGTCACTTCCCGGCCCCCTAAGTGTCCTCTTCGGTTCTGAAGGCAGCATTGTATCAAGGACAGAGAACTGACTTAGGAATCAAAAACTCTGAATTCCAGACATGATTCCGACAAAAACTAGCTGTGTGCCTTTGGGCCAGTCCTTCGCCTCTCTAGGTCCACTGTCCCCATCCATGAACAGAAAGACTGAACTAGACCGACTTCACAGTACTTCCAGGTTAAAAAAAATTCTTCTATGACTCATATGCCCAACAAAACCAATCTCTCCTTCAACATCTACAAGTCCTCCACAAATTTTCTCTAAGCACTCAGCCCAAAATCCTAGGTCTGGAACCTAAAGCAAATCACGTAGTACATTTATTCAACTAAGATTTTCTGAGCATTTTCTCAGCCAAATATTATGGCAAATTCCTGGTAATAAACATAAAGCCACGTGAGACCCGCACCTGTATGTATCACCTGTATATCCACTTCTTTTCTACTATTTTTGTGCGAGTGAAGTCATGTGAAACATGAACATCAGATGCAAATATAATTTATTCATTTAATGATATTTATGGAAAATTTCCATGTTCTAAAAGGTAAAGATACCAGTAAACAGATGGACCAACTCCCTAATCTTTATGGAGTTTATTTATTTGTGAAAAAAGGCAGGAAAAACACACAAATGTGTATATAATTTTAGCAAGAAAAACAAAGCAAGGATTAAAGATTGATGAAGGGCAGTAGTTTTATATAGAATGGTTAGGGAAAGCCTCCATGAGAAGGTGCGTTTGAGCTGACACCTAAATGAAATGAGGGTACAAACTAGCAAGAGTCAGGAAGAGCATCCCAGGCACAGGGCAAAGGCACTGAGACAGAAGAAATGGGGGCAAAGAGGAAAGCAATTGGGAGGGTGAGAGGTTAGAGCACCTAAAGGCTAGGTAGTAAATTTGGATTCTAAATATATGATGGGTGGGATTCCATAAGAAGGTGAAAGCAGGGGACAAATGTAAAACTTTGGTTACTAGCTGGAGTAGAGACTGTGAAGGGGTACGAGTTGATGAGTCAGGACATGTTAGAAGGCAACGCAGAACCATTAAGAACTTGGCATCCAGTCTCCAACTGCCCAGGTCCACATCCTGACTCTTCAGCTCATAAGCTATGTGATCTCAAGAAAGTTCATTTCTCTGTATTTCTATTTCCACATATTTAACTGAGGATAACAGTACCTAAATCATAAATTAGCCTGGAAAATTAAACTAGTGCACTAAAGCCCTCCGAACAGAGTGTGCCACAGAGTAAACACTCTATGAATGCTAGTGCTCTGAAATCATGCGACACCCAAGAACAGTGCAGGGAAAAGAAGGGGGCTGAAGCCTGAGACACCCCGACACCTCCAAAGGCCTCCATTCAGTCCAAGATTTTACAATAAGCCTGCATGTCCTAAGCCTTGTCTAGGGCCCCAAACCCCTTTATGTAACTGAGAGCTGAAAGCTTGATAACTTAATACTACATATAGTTCTTTAGGCAACAACTATATGTTCTAAGTTCAGGGGGGTTTTTTTCACATACTTGTATATCTACCACCATGCTTGGCATAGAGTTAAGCACATACTTGGGTGTTCACGAACACGCACTATGGACATCATGTAATTTTTTCTTAAAACCCAATGTAATGCACCACGATTTCCCTTGGGAAAAAAAAATAGCCCTCTTCTTCTTTATGGAATAACATGGATTATAAGATACCCTCCGCACCTCCCCATCATACAACTATCAGGCCCACCGTGGCAGAGACAGTCACACTGGCCAGAACAGTTACACCACAAGCCCCGTCTCCTTCTAACTTCCTGATCCTCACGCTTCGTGCATGAGCTCTTCTGTCTCTCCTGTCCCGGAGACTTGCCTGAGTGCAAAAGTCTCTCATATCTGGCAACACGTCACACACTCAGTCCCCCGCCCTCAGTCCCCAAAGCCCTAAAAGAATCTACATACTGAAGCCAGAATATTCCTTTAAAAAAAAAAAGCATCAAAATCTAGGAGGAAATGAGGGAAACAAAATGGGCATAACCCAAATACATATCCAGAGGATCATCTAGGAGGGCCTTTCCCACCAGGGTACAGAAGTCTCAGTGCCTTCAGTTAGCCACTGCAAGTATTTATAAAACAACCTTGAAAGATTAGAGTTTCCAACAGAACAAAGGTCCAAGTCAGTGATGGGGAAAAAAAGAGTTCTAACTTTTTTATTCCTTTACTCAATTTCCACAGAACTATATGCCCTTCTATTTCTTTTTTCCCTGCCCCACCCACCCATCTCCCACACCCCCAATCCTGGTGATGATAAATCACAGAAAATGATGCTGACCTACCAGGACCAGCTCTTGATGTGGTTCCCACCAAGTCTGAGCCTCATATCCTGAGATCGACCCCAGCCCTCCAGGGACCAGAAACAGTGACAACAAGTACATGGGAAGTATGTAGGCGACTTGAATGTGGGCAGAACTGGGCACAAGACACTGCTCTCAAACTGGTTTTATTGCTCAAATCTAGTCCTGGAACAGACAAAGGCTGCTAGATGTTATTTTACCAATACCTTTCAGCAAAGTTATTTCTTACTAATTCTGACCACTGATCTACTTCCAGAGGTTTTTTAAATGGTCCATCTGAAATAAGATATAAAGTGGCCTCTGTTTATCTCCCATGACTCTGCCACCACTTTCTGTACAAATGCTCTGGTCCCAAATACTATTCTAATTCAAGGCAGTGACCTGTCAAAATACAGGTGTGGGAGAAAATAGTAAAACAGAACCCTTACAACTGGTATCTCTGGTTAATTGGACATTAAGGATTCAAATAAATGCTTTGACCTTAAATCCCGTTTTTCCATGCTCTCCCAAACCCCATAGCATACGATATTCATTTGAAGTTGGGTTTTCTTCATCTGTAAATCTCTGTGCACAGATTCTAGTGTCCACCAAGAAGCAAAACGCCTTACCCTCCCTGGGCCCACACTGGTACACAATTGTGGGCCCAAGAGAATGAGCATTTCCCTTGGACGTGGTACTAGTGTTAGGGTCAGCATGGTTTGTGTGGAAGCCCTTCGGGTCTAAGCACCAACAACCCATCCACCCCTAGCTCACCTGACAAGGCCAGACTTTGAAGAAAAACTTCTCCCGGCAGTCCTTACTACTGACCACAGGGCGCACTTCTAATCCAGGGAGCATTAAGTTAAGTGGAGGTGCTGGCAACAGTAAGTGTAAACCTAACACAACTCACAGGAAAAATAACTGACTGGGCCCTGTTCACTCACTAGAAAATAGATCTCCTCATGCTGAGCCTTCTTATCAGGGGTCATCGCAGCACCTAGAGCAAAACTCAGAGTGACGTATAAACAGCCACTTCCCAACAGCAGCAGGTGAAACAGGTGGTATCCAACACCCATACCCAGAAATAATTTTCCATCTAATTTTTTAACATTACTCACTCATCAATTCTCCAAACACCTAATATTAAATATGTTTACTGAAAAAAGTAGCAAGAGAACAAACAGATGCTTAGAAGAACTAGACCACTGCTTCTTCCACAGCAGATACTCAATAAATGTTGCAAATGAAAGAAAGAAAAGGAGGAACGGTGTGTAAATAATGGTGACACGGAGTGCTTCCTCGGAGACTCGCGTCTGACAGAACCTCCCAGGACACCGCCTTCTTGATCGCAGGCTGCTTCTACCCCACTCAGTCAGCCTCAGGGCAGAGAAAGACTAGGGAGAAGGGGGAAAAATACCCACACACACCTCGATGCAAACTTGTCTTAGCTAAACTGACATCCAAGATTCCAACTACACCTCAAAGACAAAAAGCCACTAATAGTGACACTTGTCCCCTCAAAGTAGTTTCCAGAATACCAATAACCAGGATATGTCCAACGAGCATACGTGTATCCTGACCACCATGGCCCTTTATCATGAGGCCCATTTAAAAAGGTTTTATTTCTGCCCTGGCTGGTGTGGCTCAGTGGACTGAGTGCCAGCCTGCAAACCAAAGGGTCACCAGTTCGATTCCCAGTCAGGGCACATGCCTGGGTTGCGGGTCAGGTCCCTAGCAGGGGGCACACGAGAGGTAACCACACATTGATGTTTCTCTCCCTCTCTTTCTCTCTCCCTTCCCCTCTCTAAAAATAAATAAATAAAAGCTTTAAAAAATAAATAAAAAGGTTTTCTTTCTTATGCTGTTAACAAAGGGTTAAGCAGACTACCTCTATCATATTTGCATAGGGATCCTAAAGTTCAGTTTAAACAAATGATTCCAACACTTCTAGAAAGACCTTAATTGGGCTAGTCTGTTACTATTAGAGCAATCCAGCAAAGGCTGGATTCTTTTTATACCCTTAAAGAACTAAGCAAAATTCTTTCAATGATAATTTTTTTTTTTTTTGGAAAAACAATCATCTCGAGTTTACACTCGTTCCGCAATTACTCATCCTGATTGGGGTGGGGGTGGGGGGTAGAGTATGCATATTTTATTTCCAAATGGCACTCTTCAATCTAAGAGCTCTAACTGCCAGCATATCTAATACTGACTTTCTGCTTAAAACACAAAGGAACAAGTATCATCATAAGTCTAAAAAGTAAGATTCACAAAGAAAAACAGAGAAAGGTCTATTTGTTCAGCCAGAGGCAGGGAAGGAAAGCATGGGCACAGAAAGGGACAATCTGTGTTTGCAGCGCAGCCACTGCGGTCCAGGAAAAGCAGTTTGTTCACTCTGTGAACATCTGTGCATTGAAGAGGGAGGGGGAAAGTGTAAAAGTAAGAAATACCAAAAGAAAACTTAGGCTAACTACAAGGAGATAATCTACGATCAACAGTCTGGAAAGCTCAGAAAATGTTTCTCGGGCAGGCTGTGAAATCTCTTGAGAGAGGTTTAAGGATATTTGGTAAAATAGTCAAATTGTTCTACTGCAGTAGGAGATTACATCTGACTATCAAAAGCACATTGCAGTTCTATTTTTCAAAGCTATCTTTTTGCTATCTTAGAAATCAAAAACACTCCTTAATAAATTATTAAAATGACAAATGCTTACCAAATATAAAAACATTTACAACTATGTGAGTTAGCAAAGAGCCAAAAATGCAGCCAAACATCTCTGACATTTAAATAAGAGAACTGTTGCCCTGGCTTGTGTGGTTCAGTGGACTGAGCGCTTGCCTGCAAACTGAAAGGTCATTGGTTCAATTCCCAGTCAGCAACCTGGGTTGCAGGCCAGGTCCTGGGTCAATATATCTCTCACACACTGATGTTTCTCTCCCTCTCTCTCCCTCCCTTCCCCCTCTCTAAAAAGTAAATAAATAAGTAAGAGAATTGCGAAAGTCTCTTTTTGAGATCCCCAACTCTCCAAACTAACCTCAAGAGCATTCTCACAGGAACTCATAACCAAAGATCACCACTGGGCCAACTATGAGCTGTCATTCCCCAGAGGAAACCCTAGATGGCTTTCCTTTTCAATCTATAACTAGAGGCTACAGATAAAACAAAATGGCTTTTAGGTGATGCCACATACAAAATGTGGTATCAATTTTTTGGGAACTAGAGGACTAATCAGGGCATAAACCCCATGCCATCCTAGGGGATTACCCTGATCTAGAACTAGAAAAAGCTGAGCTAAAAGGGTCCTCCGACATCAAACTCCAGAAACTTCTAAAGAAATAGCAAATCTGGAACTTTAACCCCTATCTTTGGACTCCGAAGGCCCCTACACTGATAGGTCACGTTCCTCAGAGGTCCAAAACCCCAACTGGGTCATCCTGACAGTTTAGAGGTGCTGGTGAGAATTTCACGTACCAAAGCACCATTCAATAGGGCAAGCTCTTCAGTTAGAGGCTCGTAAAGGTAAAAATGGATATGAAAAACTGGGGTCATATTTTGGTTTTGCATTTGTTTTTAATTTTACAAAAAAGCACTGTTGACTCTTACATTAGTTAAAACAAAACTTCTCTAGTTGGTGAACTTGATTTTTCTGCCCGTCCCTTTTTTGTGCAACTTTCTACTACCTGGCAATCCTTGGCCTAAGAACCAAGTCTTCAGAGCTCTCACAAGTTCAGAGGAAAAGGCCTAGAGGTTGTACAAGAAAAGGCAAGAAATCTAGATTGTACACAAAGTGGTA
>PVIA01000898.1:22429-86148 GCA_004024845.1 Tonatia bakeri
GTATTCAATGGTCCTGTAAGTTCTCTAGAGTGTGTGTGTGTGTGTGTGTGTGTGTGTGTGTGTGTGTGTGTGTGTGTGTGTGTGTGTGTGTGTGTGTGTGTATCAACACAATTAACTGGTAAGAAATGTGGAAGGGCAGGAAGAGCTTTGCACATCTCCAAATCCTGGCTTTCATAACCCAAATTCCCACCCAGTAACTCTCCAAAGGCATCATCCTATTGCTTCTCCATAACAAAGAATTTAAATAGACATGCATTTTTATCTTAATAACTAAGAAAGGTAATCTCAATTATTTTTACCTTGCCAGTACCAAGTTTTCTTTTTTAATTTATAATTTTTAAGAAACGAGGGAATGTTGGGGAAAAAAGAGCACCTCAACTTAAATGTTCAGGGTAGAGACCCCAGTCTGGAGCCCAAATCTGCCACTCAGTAAAGGCTCTTAAACAAACTATAACATCGATCTACGTCCCACGGGTCCCAGGGCAGCCGTGAAAGAACATGACCTTCACCGAAGCATTGCGAAACATGTGGGGAACATAAGGACAAACCACCAGTTGTGTGGCTCCACACGCACATTCCCCGTCAACGTCCGCCTGGTCATAGCAGCTCTTCTCTGATCGCCAGGACCCCTATGGTTAATGTGACTAGTTCTTACCCCACAAACCAAGCTACTGAAGCATAAATGGGGCAGGAATTTAAACATCTAGATATTTTGGCTACATCACTTTTTCTTAAACCTCCTTAAGAACGATATCTTCCCTGTGATGAGTGTGTCACACTCCTGAACACAGATGCCACATTACTCTTCTAAAAACAGTGCTCTGCCCATCACTCCTTCTCTCCAAAATCTTTAAAAGCTAGTAATGTGTGTAGGATCAAGTTCCAGCTCCTGAGCCAGAATTCAAGCTGACCAGTCTGCTTCAACTGAACCTCCCACTGCCCGCTGTGGAAGGCAGCTGAGGAAGCACCAGCTTTAGAGCCAGACAATGGGGAGCTGGAATTCCAGTTCTACCACTCACTACTTGTGTGATCCTGAGCAGGTTACCACACCTTTCTGATCTCCTTTAAATCAAGAATTCCCCCTTTTAAAACAAGAGTAACAATGCCTACTTCACAACACTGGACGATGAAAGAGAGTGTGGCATGTGGCACAGAGTAGGGGCTCAGTGAGTATTACTTTCTCCCTCGCTCCAATCCCAGTGGTCTAGTCTCTCCTCTCTTGAAAACTCTCCCCAGCAACTCTGCACCAGTTACAGAACTGCACTTCGCTTCAAGGCCCAAAGGAAGTCCCTTCTCTTCTGTGAAGCCACCCTGGCTCCTAAGAGTTTTCTCCTCTGAGCTTCTATAATCCGAAACTGTTGCTCTTCTGATATGTCATTCTTCTTTCCCCAATGAGTCCACAAACCCAAGAGCAAACTTTTCACTAATTATCAAGCCTATCACAATCTAAGTGTTCAATAAAAAATACTTTGAAGACAGTGGCCTCAGAGTTGCCTCACTAGGGTGAAGAAAGCCTTTACTTCACGCGTTCAACAGGCTCTCCTTCAGCTCTTGCTTTGCGCTGTCCTTCCCTCACTCAGCATGGAAGACAGACTAGGCTCAACTGGGTCTCCACCTCTGATTAGCTCTCTGGAACCTATACTATTTCTGATCCTTTAGAAAGCCCTACTTCTGAAAAATCCCATCAACGAAGAGATTCGCCTCCTGAGAATATTACTTGGGGCGGGGGGGTGGGATAATGCAGTCACTTGGGTTTTAACCTTGGGGCCCTATCCTAAGATAGCCAGCTGAAGTATGTGCATATAAAAGATACCCTAGCTCAGAACAGCCCCAGAGATGGGATAATGACCTACTCACCCTTCCCAAGACCCTGCTGTCCAAACAGCAGCAACACCTGCACGGGTGATACCCATACAAGCAAAAGCTGGACTAAGGCAGCAAGAAGGAAAATTGTCTCACTTAGTGAAGAAGTTGTTTTATACATATTCAAGTAATATAAACCACATTTATATAAAGATTCCAGGAAATGCAATAATTTCACTTTAGAAACACTTGAAAATGCTCAGTCTCTTGAACTCTACTAAATTACCAAATTCTTGGATAAGGTTGCATAAACTCTTAAAATGTATTCCTTTAGTCTTGGGTCACTTAAAAAAAATATATCTTTAATAGTACACTTAAGAAGAAAGCCAAAAAAAAAGGAAAGGTAATCATTCCCAATAAACACAGTTCAATTTGTTTAGAGTACAAAGTTAATTTTCCTTTGTTTGAGTTCCGTGTGTGTGCGTGTGTGTTTGCTTTTAGGAGCCTGCAAACAAGCCACCACCACCGCTTGGGCATGTCCAGGGGACGAGGCGGCTGGCAGAGCCCACTTCCAGGGCCGCCCAGACTGCAGCCATCTCTTCGCACACCCCAGCTCTGCACTTCCCCAGACCCTCGTCGGATGTTCCCCACCCCCAACCGCAGCCCGCGGGAACGTAGAGCTGCCGGACTCGGAGGGCTGTCCCCTCCAGCCCCAGGAGCTCCCGAGCCGCCCTGTTCCTCGGTGCCTACAGAGGTCCCCCAGAGTCTGGGTGCCAGGATGCAAATACTCACGGATCTGGACCTCCGCCAGGGTAAAGGAGTGGTGAATAGCGGGAAACCGGCTGGGGCTGCAGAGGCAGGCAAGGCACAGCCGGAACCGGCACCCCTCCTGGTCCACCGCCCAGCCAGGAGCAAAGGCAGAGGAGCAAGCAGGCGGGTGGGGGAAGCCGGGCAGTGGCGAAGCACTGACCTCCGTGCTCCCCAGCCAGGCTGGGGGCTCGCACTGACTAGCGCGGTGAGGAGCCGTGAAGCCCGGAGGAGGAGCTGTGCCTGGAGGGAGGGAGGGCGGGCGGGCGGCCGGCAGGGACCCGCACCAGCCGGCTGGAGAGAGACCCTGGCGGGAGCGCAGACTTGAGTGAAGGGGCGGGGAGGAGGTGTGCCTCCACCCTACACAGAGAGGGTGGGCTGCCCGGCCTGGCTGGGGGTGTGCTCCCAAGCAACGAGAAAGTCGCGCACAGAGCGCACGAGGGGCGGGGCCGGGGTGGGGGGCACAAGAAGGAGGAGGTAAATGGGAAATGGGGGTGGGCAAGGATGGGTATCTGGCCCTCAAACCGAACGGTCCTCACCTCGGCACCATCCATCCAAGAATTGTCGGGGCCTGTAGCAAAGCACTAGGGGGTCTAAAACTTTATGTCATTTTCTCATACACACGTGACCCCCCTGCAGTCCAGATGGTTTCAATCACTGGAGGAAAAAAGCGGGTCTGCTGGTATGCAAGAAAAGACGGAGCTGGGAGCGTCTGGGAAAAGCTGCCCGGAAGCCTGCCTGCCTTCAAACAAACCGACGAGCTCTTCCCATTCTCCCAGCCCTCGACCTCGGGGAGCCCTGCAAAACCCGAAAAGACATTGAAAGGAGTTCCATTTGGTACCGCAGCAGCAGCACGGGAACTCTAACAGCTCTGGGGTGGCAAGGAGTCTGGTCTGGACAGAAAGTTCCAAGGACATCAGAGAATTTGTTTTAAATATTCCATTAGCGTGCAGAACCAAAAACCAGAAAAGGGTGGCATTAAATAATAAGCAAAAGAATACCTCATAGCAGTGAGACTCTGTGATTTATTAGTGGAATTCTGAAATTTTTAACCAAGTGTAACAATCCACTTGGAAAACAATAATACAAATCACTTAAAACCTAAACCCATACATACTTAGTGGGATATTAGGAAGCCATGCAACCCAATTTCTCCTCCCATAAGTCACCATAAATAGAACCTGATATTGAAATGCACAAAATTGACTTTCACAAACCTAGCTACATTTTGAAGGAACAAATGTATATGAATGACCATAAACTGGCTCTAAGGCCAAGACACGTTTAAAAGCCCAAGTCAATTCAACTGTCACATATCCTAATGAGGTATTTACTCAGCTGCAGAGCAAGCATCAAAAATAATGGGGAGTTTAAGATACATCCTGGAAATAATTTAACTTGTTTATGATCAAACAGAAAGAGTGGCAAGAAACAAACTGATAAAGTCTATTATTTTGCCAAAAAAGGATAGTAACATGAATTACTAGTACTAACTCTATCTCAATGATATTGATGCTGAAGGATGTTTGGCCTTTCTAGAAGAAGACCTTACAATACGGGGTGACACAGTGGTCCGTGCGTAAGAAATAAATCAATTCTTGGTAAAGTGACTTGGCTGATCTACATTAGCAGAACCCACGATTCCAGCTGTTGTTGAGGCACACTGGGAAACACAGGAGACAACTTGAAACTCAGCCAGTTAGAGCAAGTTTTTACTTCATATTCCAAAATCCACCAGCGAGTTTCTATTCTAGTTCATCGAAGTGCTTAAATCCTTCAGGAGACTGAGGCCGTATTTGCAAGGACTTAACCTTCTCCAATCTTCTCCAACATCAATTTTGGGCATGTTCTACCCCTCACATGCAACAAGAGAACTCATGTACAAGATTCTTTAGGGGATATAAGCCACAGAATTTAACAATGCTCCTGGCAATTTCACCTGCAGCTCCCTAAACTCTGCAGGGAGGTTCTTAAGTTTCCCATTTCCAAGACTGTTAAAATGACAGAACGCATCAAGATTTTCTCTGTTCAGGCCGAGGACAGTAACTGTTTTCATCTCTGGCAGCTGTAATATGAGGGCAATAACAAGATACAAATAGTTCTTTTTGTTTGCCAATTCCATTGCAAATTGTGTACGGAACTTTTTTAATTCCTATGAAAAACCTTAATTAGGTCTGCTTTATCAGAAAATTAACACCCCTTAAGTTTGCTAGTCTTGAGTCCAAACTCCACTAATGTCTGTATTAATCTTAATACTAGTCAAAGATTTATTAGAGACACTGACATCTGAAATGTTTTAACAGTATTTTAAATGGTGCTAATTTAGCAATTTGCATTAACCTAATTTCCACATCATTTGACAAATAAAGCCAGCTATGTATAAAATACTAAGGGAGATGGAAGTTCTATGACAGGGGTGTCAAACTTATTTTCACAGGGGGCCACATCAGCCTTGAATGTAATTTCAACTCCTTAACAGTTAAGGAGTAGTTACATTTATACAATCCTAAAATTATTTTAGCCCTTTTAAGGTGAGGCTGATGTGGCCCCCAGTGAAAATGAGTTTGCCACCCCAGCTCTATGAGGACAGGGACCAGGTCTATCTTGCTAATAATTACATCCTGTGTGCCCAGCATGAAATAGGTGCACCAAAATATATGCTGTCTCAGTACATGAGACATAAATAAAAACACTCCCCGTAAGGTTAAACCCAGTGGGAGCATGTGACTTGTAAGCAACAGGATGAACAAACAGCTTTAGGAAAGACACTGGCAACAGAAAAGAGGAAGGGGTAATTAGCATCAACTGGCTTTGGACTTTAATCACAATACGTATTCAGAGACGTGTACAGAGACGTGTAGAGATTGCTGCAAATAAGAAGCCCTTATAGGAGGAATTTGATATATTTAGTGCTGAATTTAGGGATCTCAGAGATACACTTTCCCATGTCCCCATTATTCAGTCCCCTCAACACAGAGCCAAGACAGGATTTGAGCATAAACATCCTGGCTCTAATTTGGATGGTATGAATACTGTTCCTTTCATCCTCTCATACATCTCCCCCACCCCCAGGCCATTTCCTCTGTACTGTCTTCTGTCAGTGTAATGAAAGTCTCCTAATCTTTAGAAGCAGTAGCTTCGGTTCTCTCTGTATGAAGAAGTACAATATACTTTGATTACATGGTTATATTCCATACAGATGCCTAGCACCACATTTTATAGCTGAGGGTCTATTTAATATTTTAACTGTGAGAGACTTAGAATTCAACTATTTTTTTAATATACCAAAATAGACCTTGACATCAGAGACGGACTTTACTTCCTTTTGCTATTTTAAATACTGCACTTAAGCATGGTGAATGGTAGTTTGAGTTTTCTGGTTCATGGATTTTCCTTTGCATGTTTTTTTTTTTCCTTTGAGGGACAAAGGGGTTCAGTCTTTCAGGTTCTCAGGTCTAGCACTCATGAAGCAGTTATTTCCTCCTAAGTACTCTGCCTGTAATATTTTATGTCGTCATAAAAGGGGCTTATTTAGGCCTTATGATCCAAATAGCAAGCTTCTCGAAAGTGGGCAACAGACAGGGAAAGGTGGTTGACCGAGATAACCTTTAAGTTTTATAGGCCACGCTTTTCCACATATCAGTTTTTTTTTTAAATTGTAATAAAATAGTATGTTTTATTTAAACAGCTAAACATAAATGCTAAGGATTGAAATCATCCTAAAATATTCTTTAAAATAATTATCAATCACTAGTCCATAACTTCAACAAGTACTATTTAATCCAATCCTGCTTTCCATTCCCCCTAGATCTCAGTACAGCCTCAATTCTAAAGAACCCCATATTCACCCTTGAAGTGTTTCCATCAGTTTTAAGACTTTGATATACACCACCTCTGATCTGTAATCTCCAGGAGCCCAGCATACCCTGACAGGGTCATCCCCTTACTCCTGAAATAGCTGTCAGGAGTGCAAAGGGATGACTTTGTCCCTCCTTTTGCCTTTGACCTTCCCTCTTTTCCAAGGCCCTCAAAAGGCAAACGGGGCTCACATTCACACAGACGCGACTGAGTAGTGTGAGTCCCTGTGACTCATGTTTGCAGTCAGGAGAACATGGTGTGTACTACTTCACTAGTTCCTAAATCAAAATCCCTAGTTCAGAATCTTCTAGCAGCTTTCTGAAATGCAGGTTCTGGCCCCAGTCCGAGACCCACTGAATTAGAATCTCCAAGGTTGAGAAACAGTACACTAAATGAATTATATTATCTTTATTCTGTCAGTTCTACAGATGCCAATTTTCCCTTGGAGGAAATCCCCCACAATCGCCACCGACTCACACAGGCTTCCCAAAAGGAATCAAGCAGATATATGAATTGAAATATAACACAGTTCTTTCCTTCACAATGCCCAACTTATCTGGGCACAACTATGTTTACAGCCTACCTCCAAAAGGAAAAAAATTCTTAAAGTGAATGTTTAAAACAATTTAACAAGATATAAAATAGATCATTGAGGAATCAGCAATGTTTTGTTACACAAACATAGCAGCACTAATAGGCCACTGAAACTATTGACTAAATTTCTACTGTAGTCAAGTAAAATATCCATAATAACTGCCTGTTACATTATTCTGTTGTTCCTATAGTCTATTATCTTATATCCTATTAAAAGTTACTTAATTTAAAGCACTATAGGGGATAAAAAGCACAGAACCCAAAATGTATATGCAAAAATTTTTGACATTGTGACTTAAAGAACATATATAAATATAAGTATAAATATAAATATAAATGACATCTATTCCTGGTTAAAAAGTTCAAAAACAGTGTAAAAGAATAATGAAGAAAAGGAAGTTTTCCTTCCCACTCCTGCCCTCCAGTTCCCCTCTCACAGGCAGTCACTGTGGTTTCTCGTATACTCTTCCGGAGATGTTCAAATGGAATGCAAAATTATTTATGTGCACATAATGCATTTCAGGGAGGAGAGGTCTATAGCCTGTCACAAATTCTCAAAGGGATTCATGATCTCAAAAAAGGTAAGCATCCCCATTCCAAGATGAGGCTAAAGGTTCGCGCTCTACCCCCAGTTCTTTGGTAGGGTTAGCAGAACTGCCACCTTGTTTGCTTATGAGTATTGCTATGCCTAATTCCAGACTAAAAACTAGCTTCAGTAAGCAATGTTGGTTAACATGCACAGGTGGTTATAAAATACCACATCTGTTTGTAAATAACTTTCAATTTTTATGTTTTTTCTCAAACAATCCCTCCAGTGAAGGTCCTTCTGTTACTATTTTGACCGACTGACAATGAAAACCTGTAGGAAATTTCTGGCGTATACCTATACATATGCCAAGACAGCAGATGTTTCTCTCCCACAACCTGAAAATTTTCTATTGAGATAAAAAGATTTTACTTATATCTACAAAGAATTTAAGAAGCAAAATTAACTTAATACTCCTGATATAACATAAGTTACAGTTATTAACAAATACCTTACAAACCATATCCTTTAAAATATACATTAAGTTTGTCAAAATGGTAAATCTCATTTGGACTTCAGTGATTATTAAGTATTCTAATTGGGATTTTAACAAAATTATAAATGTTGGTTTTAAAGGATAACTGAACTGAATTGCTTCACTTATCCACCTTTCCATAGCACTGTAGAATCTATTTCCTTGCCTGAATACCATGGAGTGCCTTTAACTGTCCCCTTCCAAAGTGCATGGAAAATAAGATACATAAAATCAAGCTGCTGCTTCTATAACCAGCTTAGAAAAGGGTTCAGTCTGACCTAGGTCCATTTATTTTGTTGCTCTGTAATGTTGTTTGGGATTTTATTCCAAATACCAGGCTATTTATTATTTATTTAAAGAAAGTATTAGGATAGTTTGACTGCTGATGCTGGGTGGGCTGGACTTGGGAGAAAATGAGGTGCTAGGTGCTCTTTAAATGGACAGGAGGTAAGAGAAGGCTCAGAAAAGCTCACTAAGCTGGAAGGTCTCCTCATTTGTCCGTTTAACTGATGGTTCGTTTTCCCTGTCTCATGAGCTTGAAGATAATTTTTGATTGGAAGAAACTAAAGTCTAATAATTTACTGATTTGAAACTAGTTACCAATCATTGTTCCAATAGTATCAGTCTTACATCTAATCAAATATCTCTAGATTAAAGAATGATTTATCCCTCCTTATGACTAAGTTCACTGAATTCTACCCAGGTATCCCTAAAATAAGAATTATGAGAACGTAGTATCTTCTAGTCATTTTCTAGATTGACTGCAAAAACAAGAAATGAACCTATAGCAAATAAGAAAAAGATGATTATATATCTGTAGCTATTAATTAATTTCTATATTCACTAAACAACTATGTATTTGTAATAACTTTTACTTTTCAATTAGAGTTAACATATATTACTTTTGAGCACTTATTAAATATTGGCAAAAGAACTGTTTTTGAAATTGTTGGAAGTAAAAGAGAAGTAAGCGCTATAAGCAAATTTAAAATCTAGTGAGGAAGGTATACATGAACAACAAGTCAGAATAAAATAAGTGGTATAAAGAGATAAAGAGGATGTCGTCTGGTGTGGCTCAGTGGACTGAGCACCGGCCTGTAAACCAAACGGTCACCGGTTCAATCCCATTCTAGGTTGCGCAGGCCAGGTCCCTGGTTGGGGGCTCATGAGAGGCAATCACACATTGCCATTTCTTTCCCTTGCTTTCTCCCTCCCTTCCCCCTTCTCTAAAAATAAATAAATAAAATATTTTTTAAAAAGAGATGAGGAGGAGGAAATACAGGAATTTGCAGTAGTAGTAAAGACTTTACTTAGAATTGAGGGAAAGAGAGTTGGAAATGAACTTAAATGACTGTTAGAATTTCTATTTCTAGAAATAGAAAAGAAGGGGAGATAATTCAAAACCAAAGGAACTGCCTGAGCTATGAAAGTGAAATTCTAGTTTTAAGATCAATGACTGGTCCTCATTTGACTATAGTAACAGAAGCTAAAAAGGTAGATTAGGTGGAAAATAATTTGGCAGTTCCTCAAAAAGTGAAACATAGATTAGCATATGACCCAGCAAGTCTAGCCCTGGGTGCATACCCCAAAGGTCGGAAACAGGTGTGCAGACACTGTGCACCACTGTTCATAGCAGCACTATTCACAATAACCAAAATGCGGAAAAACCCAGGGTCCATCGACAGATGAAATGTGGTGTGTTTACACAATGGAATATTATCCAGTCACAAAAAGGAATGAAGCACTGACACATGCTACAATGTGGGTGAACACTGAAAATACTGTATAAGTGAAAGATGCCAGACAAAGCCAAATGTTGTATGATTCCATTTATATGAACTATCCAAAATAGGTGCATCTACACAGAAAGAAAGATTAGTGATGGCCAGAGGCCAGGGTGAAGAAGAAACGGGTATGGGATTTTGTTTCGGGGCAATGAAAATGCATTGGAACTACAATGAAGTGATAATTGTGCAACATTTTGCATGTGATTCGTGCCACTGAATTGTACATTTTTAAATGATTTTTATGCTATATGAATTTCACCTCAAATTTTTGGGGGAAAACATAGATTACAGGTCTGTGGTAGATACTACTAGTGCTTGCTAATATCATTCTCAGTCCCCAGAAGTTTCTATGTCCCAGTCACCCTGCAGTTAGGCAGGACCAGGTGACTGTTCTAGACAACAGGCTGTGAGCAGAAGTGACAGATGTCACTTCCCGATCAGTGTACTGAAGAATGGGTGAGAGATGCCCATGCTTCTCTCCTCTGCCACGTGGATCCAAAGCCATGTGAGACAACGGAGCAGACTACGTCCTTAAATAAGCTAGCACCGCCCTACTGACCCACGCTGGACATGCTGTATGAAGAAGAAACATACTTTTGTGGTTTAAGACAAAGCCACTGATGTTTTAAGGGTTGTTCCTGCAGCATAAGCTAAGCCTACTCTGACCAATAATAGAGTCAGATTTAGAAAGGCCATGAAAGCAATGTAGAGAAATTTTAATTTTACTCTGAAGGACATGGAAAGAATATTTTTAAGGAAAAAAAAAATGACCTGGTGTGCACTTGAGAAAATCTGGATGCAATGTGCAGAGCAAATCAGAAACAAAGGTAGTCTCAACCTGTGGTGCACGTTAGAAATCACCTAAGGAGATTGGTAGTCATCTTCCAATTCCTTTATATTTCTCTAAAGAATAAAATATCTGTCCTCTGGGGAAAAATTCATCTGAGGAACTTTTCAAAATGCAATGCTCTGGTCCAGGATATCTTTCAATATTATGAGTCACAATCTCTACAGGTAGGGTCTAGGCACCTATAATTTTTAAAAACTCCATGGGAAGTTCTAGACTACAGATGAAGAGTCAAGGAGATGTCTAGTTCAGAGATGACCAAATTTATATGCTTAGTAGAATCAAATAAACAATACAATAAAATAACTATTTTCTTCACAAACGGAATCACAAACGCTTAGGGGGTTGTTAAAGTACCAAGTTACGAAAAGGTTGCTCATACTGACATGTATACAGTCATAGTTATGACTTTAAATATTTACACGCCAGTACAATGGGGGTGGCAGTTTGCATGCATCTACTTTACTGCTAGGGGCAGCCTATCCCAACATTTCTGTTATGCTAGGCAACATGGTGGACAGACTTGAGTCAGAGGACAGAGCTGTCCTCAGTCTCCCGAAAGACCAAGCTCTTCCCAGCACTTACATCTGTCTCATTTCCTCCTTCCTTTCCTCTTTAGGGTACTAGCATTCCATTCAGTCCTTAGTTCCTTCCTCCCATCTAACTCATCAGTCAACTTTCCATTCATCAAGACTTGAAGAGCCAAGGTTCAAAAATTCAAAAATTCTAGGTTATGGGTGCATTGGAAGCTGTCACTCTGCACTTTGTGTGTGTGTGGTCTTTACCACTAAATGTGATTTATTAAACATAATTACTAAAAGCCTCAGCTTTCCAGCATAGAGATTCTAACACCATAAAGAAATATATCCTTTGTTTACCATAATTCAGTTTATATTGCAAACACCAATCTTCAGAGCACCTCAGAAAAAGTTTCTCATCTCTGATCAACAGCACTGAAGCTGCTGACAGAAAAAGCACCTTCATTTCTGAAACCCTATTACAAGGTGCAAAAGAAATTGCTGGGCTTCGCTACAAACATCCTCCCAATACTGAATATTGTTCAACAATCCTTTTACTTATTGTGACTCAGATCCTTTTCTTGCTCCTCATAGCAACTGTTCCAAGCCTGTCTATTTTCAAAACTTCTACTGTCATCAGGTAACCACTGAGAAAACAAAGGTGTGACTCCCTCAAAGTTCCTGTACTACGTCAAAATGCGTCTTTGTGAGGACATGCTTATTGATTTTAGAGATGGGGGAAAGGAGAGAAACATCCATTGGTTGCCTCCCCTATGCATCCTGAACCTTCAATTTAAGCATGTGCCCTGTCTGGGAATTGAACCTGTGACCTTTTGGTTTATGGGACGGAGCTCCAACAAACTGAGCCACACTGGCCAGGGCTGCATTTCACATCTTCTTTCTTTTTCTACTTCTTCATTTTTGTGAGTACCTCACTCTGGTCATTTTCTGAGAAAAGGTACATATGAAGTGAATTATTTTTTGCTACTTTGCAAGGTTGAAAATGATTTCAAACTATGCTCCCACTGAATTGACAGTTTGGGTAAAGAATTCTAGGTAAAAAAAAATATTTTTTTTAAAGATTGTATTTATTTATTTTTAGAGAGGGAAAGGAGGAAGAAAGAGAGAGAGAAACATTAATGTGCAGTTGCTGGGGGCTGTGGCCTACAACCCAGGCATGTGCCCTGACTGGGAATCGAACCTGCGATGCTTTGGTTCGCAGCCCGAGCTCAATCCACTGAGCTACACCAGCCAGGTCTTAGGTAAAAAAAATATTTTTGATTCATATTTTAGAAGGCATTGCTCCACTACTCGTACACTTTTTAATATAGCAGGTTAGGAATATAATGTTTTTTATTGTTTGTTTCTAAAAGCTTGCACAATCTTTTCTGAAATTTAATAATGTGCTTTGGTGTAAGTACTTTTTTCAAACACTAGTCTAAGGCACATGGTGAGTCTTATCAATCTGGAGGCTCATGTCCTTTAGTTCCAGTAAGTGCTCCTGTATTGTTTTCCTCCCCTGGATTTTTCTTTTTTCTCTTTCTAGGACTCCTATTATTTATATATTGGACCTCCTATATTGATCTCCTTAATTGTCCATCTCATTGTCTTTTTGTTCTGTTTTATGGGAAATTTTGCAAGTTTCATTTGAACTCTTAGATCATTTTTTAAATTTCATCTATTATATTTTTACTTTCTAATGCTCTTTCCTGTCCTGATTGTTCCTTTTCTACAGTGTTTTGAGCTTCCTTCTTGATATTCTCTACGATCCCAGCATTACCATCAACTGCTTCTCCTACCTCTAGGACCACTATTTTCCAGTGTCTTTCATTACTACCTCTTCTGCGTACCCTTTAACTGGAAGATTTTCCTCTTGGCTCTTCTCTACAGATACCCTCTCCCTAGGCACCTTATCTGCTTACATGGTTTGAATGAAATATGCTGCCATTTCTAAACTATTATCTCTAGCTCCAACCTTTTCTCTTGAGTTCTAGACCTAAACCTCAAACTACCTGGTAGACATTTGCACCTGGATGTAGCAAAGACACCCCAAACTTTACATCTCATCGCTGGCTTCAGGTGGTCTGTGCTCCAATCTCATAAATAACTTGTCATTCCCAAAAAGTATCAAGAAAGTTATCATCTTTGATAGATCCAATACAAATGTCACCTCTTCAGTAAAGCCTTCTAGGACGTCTTCCTATCCCTAGGCAGAATGGATGACTCCCCCTCTTTGCACTGAAGGCACAGTTCATAGCCCATATCACCTGTTCACAACCAGTGTTCACCAGGACCCAATCTGTTGACTCTGCTAGAATGGGTACCTCTTGAAGGTGTCTCCATCATCAACATCTAGCAAATGGCAGTTACTTAATAAATAGTTGTTGAATTACAGTAATTTCAAATAAATATACAGTATAAATGTTTGACTATGTAATCATCAAATAAACAAAGAATCTAACCAGAGGCCTAACCTAATAGAAAAAAAATTACATGATGTTAAGAATGTATCTCTGCATTCTTTAAAAATATATGTGGATATTTTTAATCTTAACAGATTATTATTTTTTAACCAAACATTTCCAATCATACTGAAAGGTACATTCTTCATGGTCACTTATACATGTGCAAATTTAGAATTTAAAAAGCTAATCACTTTAAAATAATCTGTTCACCCAAAGAGGCACCTTTACAGTTTCCTTAGAATACTGAACATGTTTGTTATTGTTTGGAAAAACCAAAACTAAAACAAACAAAAAAAGCAAAAAGAGATTTCTTTAGAACACATCACCCATATAAAAATGTCAGTAATGGGTAGCTAGCCCCTCTGGTAATTTTTTTCATAAATATTAAATGATTAAAGAGTAAGGAAGAGATACTCATGAACCCTAACTAGGGAATTGCAACTAAGGGTATTATAAGGCTGGGTAAAGAATGTTCGTTCGTATGGCAGGATTTAAGCATTTTTGTGGGCTTTTTGTTTACTTTAATTTGGGTTTGATTTTCTTTTTGAAACTATGCCGTAATGCCAAATCTTACGTGTTTTCTTTTCTTTTTCCTGTTGAGCTGATGCTATGTTAAGATATAAGCACAAACATCTCATAAGTGTTTTAAAGCCATCCAATTGTTTGAGAAGGCATACGTGCTGGGCCAATGAAGCCAAAACATTAGAGCTAGGAATTTTGATGAAGATAATAATTGCTTACAGACCAGCTTGTTTTAACTTGCTGAACAAAGAACACAATTTTATACCACATTTTCATCACAGGCTTTTTCTCTGCATAATCACTGCTGTAATGAGCACTTTAAAAGGGAGATTATCTACAGGTTAAACAGTAAGGAAGTTTTCAATTAAGATTCCATCATCTTCAAAATTTCACTTACTCAACCTTTATATTAATTTAAAAAATTGTTTTTGCTGGCCTAAGCACTGTTTTGACTCTTTGCAAACCATTTGTTTGGTGTGCACAGCACAAATCTAGGGATGAACATGCTCAGTTCATTTCCAGTGCTGCCCTGAATGGCCCTATAGCCTTAGATGGGTCAGTAACTTCTTTGTGCCTTAGTTTATTTCTAGGACACTCCTGTAGAGCGATACAGTTCCATCTTTCTCACAGCTGAAAGCTGCGTTCAGGCTCTGAGCCTATGTCAGGTATTACTCACTCACTCCTTCTCCCACTCAGTATCTTCCCCCTCTTACAGACCTCATAATTCAGTGTTCAACCAATATTTATTTAGGGCCTACTCCAGGCAATGCAGTGAGTGTGGAGATGAGCTGACCCCTAAGACAGCAGCGATACTAGTTTCCTGACTAACAGAAAGGATTGTCTCATTTATTCTGCTTGTTTCACCCTGACTCTGGATTTCCTCTTCTTTGCTTCCTCTGGAATACATAGCTGGGAATCCTAAAAATTAAAGTGGTGTAGAGTCACAGGATTGTCACTCAGTGATCAGGTGGTTACAGAGCCAGGCAGTCCAAGAGTCAATATGGCTTTCAAGACAGAGACAGGCAGTCATGGAAGGGACCAAAGTCACCAATTCACAAGACCAAGATAACTCTACACATAGTACCAGTGGGGACCCTAGGTTTGCCGCATCTTTTTGCCCTTACAATTCAGCCTCTAAGGCAGAATTCTGTAGATGTCAGCAAGCTATCATGACTTCTGATTCCCTTAAGGCAAGGAGTCATTCATCTCAGTGCATAAGCCTCCAGCATCAGTGTGTGAAGGCATAGTGACATCTTCTAGTTAAGTCTGAAATCTTGTAAATTACAGAGAGACAGGGAGATCCTATAGACCTATGTTGCACATAAGTACTAAGGGGCCAGACCTTAACAGCAGACCTTACATTTGAGCGTCTAAACTCTGTACACGTGCTCATTACTCCCCATCTACCCGTCCCACTGGTGTTTGTATGCCAATCTTCTGTATTCTTTGTCCCTGATCTGCTGCCTGTCCTGATCCTTGCCATTCAGAGGTATTCTGGTTCTGATCTATGGCTTTGTTCCGATTTTGGATCATGGATATGCTCCCAATCTGAAACAATTACCTGGCTTCAGATCCCCAGGTCTGATCACAAACTTTATTCATTCCACTTGCTCCAACGTCATCCTTTCAATCTCATCACAACTTCTGGTCCCGCTTCCCCGTCCACTGCTGCCTGTAGCTCTGGTACTGGCTAGTATTTTAGAACCCCTTTCTGGCTCACTCCGGCAGAGCAAAGGAAGTGTGCAATTAGTCTATTTAACAGTATTCAGAGAGGACGTAACTTCACTCATGTCTAAATGAAGTATATATGTCAAGTTAGTCTACCTTTGTGTATCTCAAGTTTCTCATCTTTATTACTATTACTATTTTTTATCCTCACCCTAGGACATTTTTTCATTGCTTTTAGAGAGGTAGGGAGAGAGAGAAAGCGGGAAACATCGATGTGAGAGAGAAACATCAATTGGTTACCTTTCATATGCGCCCCAACCAGGGATCAAACCTGCAGCCTAGGTTATGTGTCCTGACTGGGAATCAAACCCGCAAACTTTTGGTGCAAGGGACAATGCACCCAACTGAGCCCCAACCAATGGAGCTACACCAGCCAGAGCTCATCTTTAAATTAATACATTTGCCACCACATTCCCTCAAAGATATAATTATACTTAAAATAACACAAATTCTGGGATTATAATAAAGCTGTAATATGTTCCTGCATTTCTAACTTTTAATGAGTTTTGAGTATTAAAAATTGGCTCCATAAAAGCAATTAAAATTTTTGAGGTTTTTTTAAAATATAGTATCTATCTCACTTCAGAAAATATTTCTGAAATGTATATAAAAAAGTATTCTAAATCAATTAAGTACATCATACTCTTTGGAATATACTCAATGGTGGGCTCTTTTTCTTAGTAAAAAAGGATTTTGGAAATGTTAACACTTATCCCATAATTAGTAAGTTTTATATATTTAGATATAACTGCACTGAATTTTCTGAGAGACTTAACAATAGAAAAGGAATATTCTACATACATTTTATTGGGTTAATTCACTCTGAGGCTTTGATTTTTCTACATGAGAATTACACTACTAAAAGATGCATTCTTCTTTCTTTTAGACAAAAATTTTCATTGTGCTAGTATAAAGAGTAAATTCCACAGTGTTATGGAAAAGATGCAGCTAAAATGTAAAAGGGTTAAAGGGGACTCTTCATCTCAATTCCTAGGAGATGCTGTAGGGAAAGGGTAAACAGAAGCAAACAGTTTCCTGAAATTGTGCCAAGGCTACATGTCAACTGCCTGGCAGGAAATGCTTTTAGAGGGCCTAGATAAACAGACTATCATCCTTTTTTTTTTTTTTTTTTTTTTTTTGAAAAATCCCCTTTGGCTTCTCACAAAACAAATGTACTGAGTTTAGCATGGTAAGCACAAAAAGGAGAAAAAGGCACAAAGGATTTCTAAGTGCCAATACCGACAGGTTCTGTACGACAATTACAGAGTCAGCCCTTCGCTTCTAACGCTCGCGAACCTCACTGCTCAACAAGCACACGCCCAATGCGCGCACACTGAAAGGTCGTGGTAAGTGAGGTCTGATTTTTCCATTAGTTTTCATCATGATTTTGGTTAAGCTTTACCTTATGGCAAATTTTCATTTTGCAGCAGCTTTTAATATTTTAGCATTATACAATGACAATATTTTCTTGCATTTATATAGTGATAAATTTTTCAAAATCATTTATATCCAGTAACTTAATTTTTGTTATTTATAAGGGCTAACTTAGAATCAATGCTAGCACTTACAAAATGTTAGTACAAAAATTAAGTCAAAGATCAAGTTTGAGAACCAGACCTAAAACCAATCAGTCTGAAATATTTTCTAGCACATTTCCTTCATCCCTCCTACGTTATTAGATAATGGATAGAAAAATCCTATCAAACTTACTAAAATAATCCTTCAACCTCATCTCACTTTTGCTTTCTTACACTGCAGAAAGGATGACTGATGAGGATCTGGATGTTGACTCGGAGCACCTATTAACAGCCAGAGAAATATTCTACCTTCTGTAAAGCCTGGCCTGCCCTTCTTGCATGTCCTCTCTACACTAGCCTACCAGTCCTATCTGCTACAATCCCAATCACACATCTTCCCTTCCATCTTTCTCACAATGAAACCATCCTCTGCCTCACTCACCCTATGCCCAATCTTGCCCAGTCCACCATGAAAAGCAGAATTTCCATGGCTCCAAGAACAAATACCAAAGATGGAATGCCTCTCTACCTGCCACGTCTCATCCTACAGCCAAGTCACCTCAGGTAACAACCTGAGCAACTTCAGCTTTGGGGTCTTTCTCCATACTCCACCAGCCACTACTTCCAATATCCACCCGACCTGCTCCCTTCTGCCCAACCAGAACATCTTTGCCTTAGTTCCTATTAGGCCTCATGGAGGAGAAAAAGGAAACTGTGGGTGTAAAACATTTTATGTTCTCTCTACAAAAGGTAAAGGGGATGGTGTGTGACTCAGAAAAAATAGTCACAAAACTGAAGAATACAAATATTTCAGTGTAAACAGTATATTTTTAAAAGTATAACTACCTTATTTCTTAAATTTTAAAATTTATTTCTATTATTTCTAAAAATGGGGTTACCTGTAATTATAATTAGGTGAACTTAGTACAGACCAAGGGATATGACTAAAGTTTTCTCTGGTATAATTCTAGTCCTGGAAATCTGACTTCCTACTCTACTCCTTAAAGCTCCTGGCACGGAAATACATTCTAACATCAACACAGAATAGAGGTTTAATAAATGACCATTGAACAAGTAACAAAATATTGATGGAAGGAATAAATATAAATGTCATCCTAAAAGAATATATAAAAGTAAACCTTATAAAAGAGTCAAGAATTGTGTCTTAAAATGTTAGCAGGGATATAAAATTGGAAGGGAACAAGAAGAAAAATACATTAATTTTGTAAAAAGCTGCTGGATCTGTCAGAATGTATTGTATCTGTACTTAGGACAACAAAACTCTACATAGGAAACACTTCCAAAACAATGGAGTAAGGATATTGGCAAACCATCTATTCAAAAAAGCTATAATAAAACTATAGAAAATTGTCAAACAATCATTCCAGGATTTTTGTGGGGAAATTGACCACAGGTATACAACAAATTAAAAACCATTTATTGAAAACAAACACAAAACTAAAGAAAAAAATACCAAACCTCTATTTAAAAAAAAAAAGGTGAGAAACTGGAGCTCTTTCCATCCCTATCCATCCTCCCACAGATCCATGTGGAAGTTGTTCAATCAGGACAGGACAAGCCACAAAAACCAGCAGCTCTGCCACTGGAGGGTGATTGATGACTTGCTTTAGTGACCAGGATATTGTCAGAAACAAGTGACCTTAGAAAACAAGTGCTAAATAATCAAGGTAAAACCAACCTCAAAGCTGGCTGAGTCTGCAGCACCAGTTGGGACAAGCAACAGATCAGCCAAGAATATAACCATGAGCTCCAAGGAACAAGACAGCCATGGTGGACCTTGATAAGCTCTCACAGTTTCTTGGTGATCTGGAAGGTGTGCACATGCCCAAGGTTACACACAGACTGCACGTGAGGCCCTGCACACACAAAAAACAAAGGTCATACAGACATAATTGAATTTTAAATGTGTTCCCCAAGCCCTGACCAGTGTGGTTCAGTTGGCTGGGCATCATCCCACAAAGCAAAAGGTCGCTGGTTTGATTCCTGGTCAGGGCACACGCCTGGGTTGCAAGCCAGGTCCCCGGTTGGAGGCAACAGATTGATGTTTCTCTTGCACACTGATGTCTCTCTCCCTCTCTTCCTCCCTCTCTTCAAAAAAAATTATAATAATAATAAATATAAATAAATAAATGTGTTCCCCGACCCATGCACAAACTAATCAGCAAAGGGTAGAAGCCTTACTAGGCTCAAAATATTTAAATACATCTTCTTACTTATTATTAGCTGACTACTATGCCGATAATTCCTAGGAAGTCAGACTTCCTAGGAATTCTGACTTCCTAGGAACAACAAGAGTGAAAACAAGAGTGAAAATAAAAAAACTGAGGAGAGACATCAGCGGCCACATATTACAGGGAGACAGACACTGCAGAATTAGACCAGGCACATCGCTAAACAAATACACTAACAAACAACAGCAGTGCCTACAACCCCTGGGGAGGGCAGCAGATCAAAATCCAGAGTTGCTATGCTATCTAAAATAGAGGTCAACAAACTATAGCCCATGACCAGTTATGGTCATTGCCTATCTTTTTACATAAAGTTTTATTGGGACACATCTATACTCATTTATTTACATATTGTCTATGTCTGTTTTCACACAACAGCAGAGTTAAGTAGTTACAATAACCTATATGGCTTGCAAAGTCTAAAATACTATCTAGTCCTTAATAGAAAAAGTTTGTTGGTCCTTGATTTCAAATGCTTGGTTTTCAACAGGAAATTATGAGACATACTAATAAATAGGAAAGTAGAGCCCACACACAGAAAAAAATGCAGTTGATAGAAACTAGCTCCAACAGGGCCCAAATGTTAGACTTAACAAAGACCCAAGGTAGCTGTTATAAATATGTTCAAGGAACTGAAAAAATAAACTTTTAGCATTTAAGGAAAGTATGACAATAACTCAATGGAGACTATCAATAAAAAGATAGTGATTATAAAACAAAACCCCCAAATGCCAGAGTTTAAAAGTACAATAACTGAAATGAAAATTCACTAGAGGGGCTCGACAGCTGACTTGAGATTGCAGAAAAAAGAATCAGTGATCATGAAGAGAGAATAATAAAGATATCCAACTTAAAGAAAAGGAAGGAAAAAGAATGAAGGAAAATGAACAAGCCTCTGAGACATGTGGGACCCCATCAAGCATACTAACATACATTTAAAGGGAGTCCCAGATGGAGAGATACAGAGGGCAAAAAAAATATTTAAAGAAGAAAATGGCCCAAACTTTCCAAATTTGAAGAAAAAAATTAATCCAAACATTCAAGATGCACAATGAACTCCAAGTACAACAAAAACAAAAAAAGTACAAAAAAACTACCAGTACTAGTAAATGAGTTTAGCAAGATCACAGGATGCAAAATCATATGCTAAAATCAACTACATTTCTATATACTAGTATTTAACATGAAAATGCAATCAAGAAAACAATTCCAAAATAAAGTACTTACTAAATGTTAAAAGAAGTGCAAGATATACATCAATAACTATACATTATTGAAACTAAATAAAATAGATAAACCTTGTTCATGAATTTAAAAACTTAATGTTGTTAAGAGTACAGTTCTATCCAAATTCATCTATAGATTCAGTGCAATTCCTAGCAAAATCCTAAAAATCATTATCTGTAAGTTGACTAGCTGATTTTAAATTTTATGAAAGTACAAATCACATAGAATACCAAAACAATTTTGAAAATTAAGAACATTGATGATAAATTTACACTTTCCAATTTCCAAACTTACTAGAAAACTATAATAATAAAGGCTGCGTGGTGCTGGCATAAGGACAAACATATAGATCAATAAAACAGAATTAAAAGCCCAAAAATTAATCCTTATATTCACAATCAATAGATTTTTTTAATCCTCACCTGAGAATATACTTATAAATAGTTTAGAGAGAGAGAAAGGAATGGGGAGAGAGAGAAACATCAGTGTGAGCGAGAAACATCAATTAGCTGCCTCCCATACATGCTCAGACTGGGCATCAAACCCACAACTTTTTGGTATACAGGACGATGCTCCAACCAACTGAGCCACCCGGCCAGGGCAGAGTTTTAACAAAAGTGCCAAGGCAACTTAACGGTAAAAGGATAGTCTTTCAACAATTGGTACTGAGACAACTGGACATCTACATGTAAAGAGATGAATTATGACCCTTTCGTCATCAGAGGGAAATTGGGACAACTGTAATAGAACAATAAATTAATACATACACACATACAAGAAAAAAGACCCTTACATCATAACACAACAGATACAATGCAAAATGGCATAAATCTAAGTGTAAAACTAAAATATAAAACTTTTATAAGAAAACATGGGGAAAAAACCTTCACGATGTTGGGTTAATCAAAGATTTCTTAGATATGAC
The DNA here is from genome assembly GCA_004024845.1 of Tonatia bakeri. NCBI lineage: Eukaryota > Metazoa > Chordata > Mammalia > Chiroptera > Phyllostomidae > Tonatia > Tonatia bakeri. The sequence goes on from PVIA01000898.1 coordinate 44,338, forward strand.
ACCAAAAGCACAATCCATAAAATAAAATTTAAAAAAACTGGACTTCATCAAAATTTAAGATGTTTGTGCTTCAGAAGACATCAGTAAGAAAGTAAAAGACATGTCATAAACTGGGGGGACTATTTACCTCACAAGTGAAAAAGAAATCTTGTTCAGAGTACGAGCTCTCACAATTTGGTAATTAAAAAAAACAAGTGAATTTAAAAATAAGCAGAAGATTTAAATAGACATTTCACAAAAGTAGAAATATAAATGGTTAATAACAGGAAAAAGGTGATCCACATTATTAGTCATTAAGGAAATGCAAATTAAAATCACTATGTGATACTACTTTACACTCACCAGAATGACTACAATAAAAAAAAACACAAGTATTGAAGAGGATATAGAAAAACAGAAAAACTGGACTTGTCATACATCACTTGTGGAAATGTAAAATGATAGTCACTTTGGAAAACAGATTGGTAGTTTCTTAAAATGTTAAACATAAACTTACCATGTAAGTATTTCCACTCCTAAGTATCTCCCCTAGAGAAATGAAAACAGGTATCCACACTTAGTCTTATATGTAATCTTTCATAGCAGCATTAGTCATACTAGCCCCAAAGGGAAAACAACAAAAATGGCCAGCAACTGGTGCATGGATAACCAAGATGTGGTGTAGTCATACAATGGAGTATTACTCAGCCATAAAAAGGAATGAAGTACTGATACATACTACAACATAGATGAGACTCAAAAATATTATGCTATGTTAAAGAAGCCAAACAAAAAAGTCACATATTCATTCATATGATCCATTTACATGGCTTATCCACAAAAGGCAAATTTACAGAGACAGCAAGCAGAACACTGGTTGTCTGGGTCTAGTGGTGGTGGGAGCTGAGACTGACTGAATACGGTGGGCACTAGGGATCTTTTTCAGCTAATGAAAATGTTCCAAAACTGCACTGGGGTGATGTTTGCACAATTCTGTAAATTTACTAAAAATTATTAAATTATATACTTGACACAGGTAAATTTTACATGGAAATTATACCTCAATAAAATAGTTTTTAAAAAATTCTACATGGATTCTAATTATTCATATCTTCCAAAATTAAAATTCCTTCAAATCTCTGGGACTTTTAAAATGACAAAACTTTTCCCTAATCATTCCTGCTCTGCAACCAACTTTTTAACTTCTAGTCAATTTTAAAAGGTTATAAAAGCTAATTCTCAGAAGTTTGATTCATTCTCTTTAATCTATATAATCAAGACGGCAATTTTGATAATGAGTTTCTTTCATTCCCCAATCACCCAATGAGTTGATGTAATCAGGCAAAATGAATGATCTAATGACTCATATATAATACTACTTTACAAAGCTATAATAACCCTAAAGCTCCTAAGTCTTCTGAAGAAATAAAAATACCACCTGTCAAAAGAAATGATTTATACATTCTCTGGTATGTACAGTATAAATCATTGTCTAACTCAGGCATGATACCCACTTCTGCCTCCTAAGTTTTTAACTCTTTTTTGCTCCCTTCACATAGAGGAAGAAGGAATTTGCATTGTTCTTCACTAGGCTTGTTTTTTCTCTTTAAAATGTCCCCAAAATATACAGCACCCATCTCATTCCTCAGATCTCAGGAGTAAAGACGTCCTCCAACTCATTTATTCCCCAAACCATATAACCTAAACAAATACCTTCTATGTGTTCTCTGCAATGAATCTACCCTCGTGAACAGATAAATCATGAAAGACAAACCAACAGCTGCTCTCTCTGTAGATGACCAGGCACACTCCTGAATATCTGCCCTTTCTCCACTTTCTCCTCCATTTCTCAGCCTCACTGGCGGCTTTCTCAAGTACCTGCCTTGGGCTGTGTTTGACCCACAAGGGCCCTGATGGTAAGTCATGTTCCATTATTCTCATTTTCATTCAATTTTTAAAAAGAGAAAAAGGATTCTCTCAAACTGTGGTTTACAGTACAAACCTTAAAATTATAAAAGATGTATATAGAAATATAAATATAAAAATAAATGCAAAGATTTAACTTGGTGCCAGTCTTTATTAGTCTTTAGTTTCATTCTAAGCATCTTCTTCTCCACATATTTCAAAACATTAAATTCTGGGAAAATCAGTTATAACTGAATATTCATTACTTCTTTAAAGTGCACATAGGTCATCTTTTTATAGCCAACTCTAACCCAGCTTAACAGGAGTCTATTTAAATTAGAAATTGAGTCAGTCTATTCAACAATGTCTATTGAATACTCACTAATTAACAGGCCCTGGATATTTAGGAACAAATAAGGCGCAGTTCCTGCCTTCAAGGAGTCCATAAGCTGTTGGGAGAGAATGAAGTACACTTACACATCATTTAAATCAGATTGAAGTAAATACCACGATGCATTATTTTTAAAAAGCTATGAAAACAGAGGTCACAACTTGGGAATAACTGAAGATTTCAAAGAGTTGACTTGACAGAAAGTAATGCTTCAACTGAACCAAAATGGCAAAAGTAGGTAGCAACAGATTCCTGGGGAAGAGCCGAGTCAGATAAGGTGTGGCTCTAGAACCAGGTGAGGACATACTGGGAGACTAGTCTGATCACATCTGATCACGGAGAACTTACTTTGTGCCAAATACCATTAAAAGCACTTTATGTGTATTATTTGATCCTTACAACAACCCTAGGAGGAATTTACTATCACTCCCATTTTGTACATGACAAAACCGAGATATAGAACAGTTGCATAAGCTGCTCACGGTTACACAGACACAGCTGAAAGTTTTGGAGCCAAGGTCTTGAAGTCCATAACAAAAGACAATCAAATTCTCTAGCTCTGACCACACTCATTACAAAAGCAGTTAACAGGTAAGCTGACTACCCCCTTTCTCATTAATTCCTAGGCCATCCTTCAAGGTCTAGGTGAAATAATTCCTTCTCCACAAAGCCTTCTTTGATCCCCACACCCCCAATTAAACATAATCTCTTTCTCCTCTAAGCTACATAATGCTTTATCTTTTTTAACCTTATGACAAATCATATTTTGTTTCTGACGTTACAGATTTTACATCATTCTTTATTATTTTCCTTTAGTCTGACCCATTTTCTATTCTCCACAACTCCTAGGGCAGTGCCTGGCACATAATAACACTAAATACTTGAAGCACTTATTCTTTGCAAGGCATTGTGCTAAGCATTTTGCAAGAATAATTTCACAAAATCCTTACAGCAACCCAATTCACAATAGCTATTTTTAGCCCATTCTGTGACAGATATAATTTAAACCCAGTGCTCAAGTTTATGAGCAAAAATGTGTATGTATCTTATTACGTAGGCGATAGCTCAGAACTGCTAAACAAGTCATCTGCTGAGGAGCCTAGGTGAGTATTTGATTTCCCTGTGTCTCTTAAATTGGTCCCTCCTGAGCACCAATGCTTTGCTGCTCGCAGGGTGGTGTAGGAGTCACTAATCAGCAGCGAGACCTTGGCTTACGTCTATCAAATATCCGAAAGGAATGGGGTGGAAAGGTAACTGCACAATTCCTTACTTAACCGCGGTTCAACTATTCTTAAAAGTTATGTTCAACTCACACAATTGTGTGAGTCCGTAATTTCCAGTGGCGCGGTAAGGAAGTTGCCACTAGAGGATTACATTATCCTTCAGGCAACTAAGGCATCCTTCTGGCCCTGTGAGCCAGAAATACCTGCCTTCTGGCTGAACGTCCCATTGTCCACAGCCAGCTGGCCAGGGAGAATTCCTTCTCTAAACGCCACCGTGGCAGCCCCACCCACTGTGTGGCCTATCCTACCTGTCTCCTCAAACAAAAGTAGCGACATCCCAAAATATTGACCAGACAGAAAGACGTGCCCAGACGCACGAGTCTTATTCCCACAATTCCTTATCCCAACAAGAGACCACTCGACTTCAGATCAAGTTCATCACGTTAAGCAACGGAGACGACCTCCAACAGCCAGGACCCAAGCCCTGAGGTTCCTCCGACAGAGCGCACTGGGCGCCTTGGCTGCGTGTCACACAGACCACGAGGCCCCGCACGCCACCAAACACCACCCGCCTCCAGCGTTCCCGTTTTCGCCCGGCTGCCCTCACGCACAGGTCGAGGACGCAGAGGGCGCGGACAACACGCAGGAGGCGTGTCCGGCGTAGGGCGCGCGCCCCGCCTCCCACCACCAGCCAATTACCTGCGCCCCACCGCCCCGCCCCGCCTCCCTCCACCCTCCCGCTGCGCCGGCGCCGGGTGCTCTAGACTCAGTTCTCCCTCTCTGCTTGAGCGCTGAGCGCATGCGCCTTGACAGAGGGGCTGGGTGAGGGCTCCCTACGGAGGGTAAGGGGAGGTGGAAATGGAAGGGGGCTGCAGCTGGTAGCGCGTTGGGGGCGGAGCCGGGGGCGCTGGTCGCCGGGGAGGTAGGGGTCTGGGCTCGGAACCAAAGCTGTAGCAGAGTCGCGGCATCCAGCTAATCCGGCATTGTTTCTGTGTATGTGCCCGCTTAGGTCTACATGGAGAACTGCTTGGCGGCCGCGGCGCTGAACGGGGTGGACCGGCGTTCCCTGCAGCGCTCGGCTAGGCTGGGTCAGGAAGTGCTGGAGCGGGCTAAGAGGAGGGCGGTGGACTGGCATTCTCTGGAGTTTCCCAAAGGCAGCGTGAGGGTCATTTCTCAAGAGCGGCCCTGCGGAGAAAGATGGCCCGCAGCCGGCCCCGAGCGCCTTCTCCTAGGAGAGGTGAGGGCCACTGTTCTGGGGAACCAGCCCATTCATTCGCCCAGCGGTGGCCTGCTGGGCACCAGGGCACGGACCACACGGAAGCACCCGAGGGATCCTGCCCTTGACGGTGGAAGCTGTGAAGTGTCAAGAAAGTGAACGGAAAAGCTTTTTGAAAACTCGCGACATTTACAAATCATTATTGGGTAGCTCTAGGATACTGCTAGTGCTCGGCCCTGGTTGGTTACTTAAAATAAAAATTTTTATATGCAACGATCTGAGATTAGAAGAAAACCCATAAACCAATCTTTGCCCTGGGCAAATTGCATGTCAATTTACTCCATTTAGAGTTGGAGTTCTTTCTTAGTAAAATCTTTATCACCGACTTAAACTTTCAGAGACTTTCGAAAAGTAAAACGGAAGCTATTCCCCAAATGACTTCATTCTCTAGTAGGCAATACCAGACCTCACCTGTGACTTGCCATTTATTCAAATAGAGAGAAGAAAGACGCCCAACCCTCAGTGCTTCCTTCAGAACAATGGCTGAATTCATGGACTATACTTCAAGTCAGTGTGGGGTAAGTTGGTGTGGTGTAAGCTGAAGCCATGCCCCGAACTGCCTGGCGATGGATCACCAAGTAGACCTTTGTGGACTTCAGGGAGAATCTGGAGACTACCATTTCACCCTGCCCTGTCTTCGTGGGTCAGTTGTAATCACTTAAGGATTTAAACCAGCTGATAAATCCAAAGTATTGGTAGAATTCAACGATATTTATTGAATGCCTAATTCAGTAGATATTATTGAGGATAAAGCAGTGAACAAGTCAGGAAAGGTCTCTGCCCTCATATTATTTGCTGAATTCCAAAACAATCAAGTCCAAATATTTGGAGTATTTTAAACTTTGAACTGATGAGGAGTTAAAAAAAATTCATTAGGATTACTCTAAACTGGAACTGAACCTCTGTGTTTTCAAAATGTATTGAAACAAAATCTGTACATTAGAATTTAACCTCTGTTTCAAGTCCCTGGTAATGTAGTTTTTAGGTATGTCTGTATGGGTTCGTATTGCTTGAAGGCCACAAAGGTGGTTCTGTGGAACAGGAGCAGCCTCCCAGGAGTCAGACCCATGTTCTGCCACAGACTGGCTGTAATGCCTTAGGACAGTTAGTCTCTCTCACCCTTACCTTCCCTGCCGAAAAAATGAAGATCTCTGAAATCCTTTCCACCCTCTACAGTTTGTTTCTTTAGTTTCCACTGAGAGATGAACATCAGAAAATTATCATGAACTAGAGCATGAAGACTTATGGTACCACTTTTGGTACCATTCATTGAAATGGGTGAGCAAAGGTTTTAAAGACCCTTTTCTCAAAATTATACTAAGGTCATCTTTAAGTACTTTGAGGGAATGTTGAAGGCAGGCCAGCCAACACTCAAGGAAATCACCTGCACAGTCTTTATGGGCTAAGAATTACAACAGACTCTAGGTCTCTTCCAGCCTTTACTGTTTGTGATTCTTACGTGGTTGTAATCATGCTGGTCTATAAGGGAGAAGGAAGAGAATGCCTTGTTCTGTCTTGCTTTTCAATTTCATATATTAAGATTTCAAAAACTCTCTAATCTTTCTACAATTTTCATAGAATCCCTATGGCTCCAAGAACAAGATTCCAACCAATGAGATGTAGTTCAGAGAATACTTTTATGTTCTTACTCTGTTAAGGGGTTTTAGAAAAATTCATAACTTGGGCTCTGCTGTGAAGCAATCAACTTAAAAGGAATAATATTTGTCTTTGGTTTGAGGTTTAGCAAATTGGTGTTCTTCATTTTGGTTTTCAGTTCAGGGCTCTGTTATGGAATGGAGGCTCAGAACCCCTTGTCTTTCTGAGATAGAATTAAAGACAGTATTATGAGTTTGCCATCACAATTTTGAAGCAGCCCCTGAGATACATCACTGGATCCATGTCTTGAAGTACTTTCCCTAGCTTCTCATTCTTCTGGTCTCATGCCTTAAGTACTGTCCCTACACTGCTTTCGAATTAAACAGGCTGGTAAATGTCCTCATTATGAGTCATAATCAAGGACAAATCTAAGGTTAACTTCGAGGGGAAGGAAGGAAGCAGACAAGAAAATAAGGATTATTGTCCTTAAATTGGAGACTTCTTCCTTCCTCTCCCCTCTTCCACAGGGGAGAACGGCTGCATAGCTCTTGGGTTTATGTTACATTTTCTGTTGTATTTCCAAATCTCAAGGAGATACACCCCTTTCTTTCCTTGTCCTTGTCTGAGACTTAGACAATTAATGTGGAACTGTTGTGCACCAGAACTTGTCATGAGAGAAGATGAAAAGGCGTCTATATTTGACAGAGGGGAGCAGTCAGGAAAACTATTTAACCTGGCAAAGAGCATGGTCCTGCCCAGCATTAGTTGGCTAGAGTTGTTGCCCTACAGAGGCAGCAGATGGCAGCAAAGTAATGCCAAACGCACCTCCCTTCTCTGCAGCCAGTTTACACAGGCTCAGATGAGTTCAGTGACTTCGCAGGCCTGTCAAGCAGGCAGGTAATTTACCTTTGCTCTTTTTCCTCTCTTCTTAGCCCTGTTTTGCCCAAGTAACAGAGTTTTTTGAAAATTTAACCAGACTATTTAACCATATCTTTCACATTACTTCTCTAGAAATATTATTCATCTGTGCCAGAAGAAGGAGGGGCAACCCACGTCTATCGGTATCACAGAAGGAAGTCGAAACTGCACTCGTGCTCGGACCTCGGGAGTGGTCAGGTTTGTGTCCTCAACTGTCCTGTGTTGTGCGCTGAGCCGCCCAAGCTGGGAGGCCCTCTGTCGGGAGCTCCTGCTGGAGCTGTATTATTGGATGCCTGAGTGACTCAGCATTCCACTACATTCCACTGCATTCCACTGCTGGACAGAAATGTATCAACCCCCAGCCTCAGAGCAGTTATAGCTGTGAATATGAAATAGGAGTTTGTCTAAAATATAATACTGATGCCACTGTAGGATCTTCCCTTGAACCCACAGTCCTAGGCCATGGGACTCTTGGGCAGTCTTAAAGAACTTCAAATATCCTCTTCTATATCTAGGGATAGGAAGGAGATTTTTTTCATAGTCACAAATTTTATTCCAAGGTAGTGATATGTATCATGTCTTAGGTAATTTTTAAAAAGTGCAAGAAGGGGGTCTCTTAGCAAAATACTTTTCCTAAAGATAACACTTACAGGCCCCTCACTACAAACTTGCTTGTTTTTTACTACGTGTCATTCTGGGAAAGACAAAGATTCTACTTGTTGAACTGATCGGACAGAGATCCTTTGTTGCTGAGGAGAGTAGGTGTTTTTATTTTTGTTTTTAAACTCCCCTAGTTGTACTCAAAAATGGCAAACTTAAACCCAGAGTCTGATCCTCAGGTTGGATTTGTGGCTTCTCTGACCCGTGGATTTGGGGAAGGGAAGCATGGCCACGGGGATGGGAGTGAGGACTGGATGCACATGAGAAGCCCCTCTTGTTCCCTGGGGTGTAAGGAGCAGCACCAGAACCTGAACCCTGGCTTCCCTTTTCTGGCCTGACGCCAAAGGGGTTATATGTGGGCAGGGGTCATTCCTGTCCCTGCCATTCTCTCCTGTAAAATGCAAGCTGGTGCCTCTCAGGGAAATGGATCGTTCAGCCTGTTCCACTCTGGTATCCACACTCCTGAGACAAGCACAGAAGACACTTCTGTTTTCTGAGAGCCTCTTAAATGTCTGTCACTTCTACACTTTAAATCTTCTCTCCAATCTCGTACCCCCATGTTATAGACCAGGAAAGCAAGGCTTAGAGAAATGAGTCCCTCTCAGTAAAGAGCAGACATAAGATTCAAACTCAGGTTTATCTGACTCCAAAGCCCATGAAGGTTAAAAGTAATCATGGTGAACATCTGACTAAAGATATCTCACAGAATTCACTAAAAGCCTTAATAATTTCGGTGACAACTTAGAGAAAATTGACAGAACAATTGTTAGTTCCTAACGAAGTAGGAAAAAGTTTCTCTTTATAATGCAGAAGTGCGAACTTGGGCACAAAACAGTGTTTCTACTTCTTTCTTCAGAGTAAAACATCCCTTGGATTTGGAGGCAGCTTTCAAGCCCCAGAGTACATCCCAGAGGCATCCCCGCCTGTGAGTACAGAGCTCCCAGTGTCCCACACGGGGCTTCACCACCATTGCAAAGTTGTGAGCCAGCTGGCCTGGTTATTTTATGGTTCTTGGTGCTGGATCTGCAGTGTCTGTATGTTGGGGTGTTTTTAGCCTTATGGAACATGCACGACATTGAGGTTCAGTGTAAAATTCTATTTTCTTAGCATCCTTCCTTCACTTGAAGCTTTAGGGATGCTCTGCACCCGAGCTCATAGTTGTGGTTGGAAAGAATGTGAAGTATTTGCGTCTCAGTTCCTACGGCTCAGCTGGGCTGGCGCTGGGTCCTGCTGGAATTCCACCATCTGTTCAAGCAGCAGGAGGGGCCTGACCCTTGTGCTTACACAGTGAATACCATTGCTGACATTCTGAAACTTACACATTTGGTGAGATCAGGTTCCAAAACATGTGAAGGGATTTGTTCCCATTTTTCACTAATGTTTCTCTGTAAAAAGCATATAGGGGTAAGTTTCTCATTAGGATCAAGTACTCTTTAGTTTATAAACTCAGGAAATCATTTGGAACTCGGAAGGGTTGGAATCCTGAGGAAAGGAACTCCAGCATGTTGCTATAATTTGCTTTTTTTTTTTTTTTTTTTTTTTTTTTTTTTTTTGTATACAATGTGCTAGCCAAGATTCAGAATATATTGGGTTGGCCAAAAAGTCTGTTTACTGTTTTCAGTAAAACAAAAGACACATTTTTCATTTTCACCAATAACTTTATTGATGTGGATACTTTGAGTATGTCGGCTGTCTCCTGCGTGCTATGACACTGATTGTTCTCAGTGTGGTCGCCATCAACTTCCCAACTGCGGAGCGTTGTCCAGGGAGAAATCTCCAGCGTGAAACTTTGCAAACCACTTTTGACAGTTTTGGTCAGTCACAGCACTTTCTCCATAAACTGCACAAAGTTTTTTTTACATTTCAGTTGCATCTTTACCTTTCTTGAAATAATAACTCATAATATGCTGAAAATGTCTTATTTTCTTCCATCTTCAATATGAAATGGCTACAGAAAAATTCACCAATTTTTATGTTTTTTTTAAAAATGCACACTGGTATGATAGCTGTCACAATGCAGTCTAACAAAATTGTTTTGAATGAAGTTAAAAGACAACTAAGCGCTACTAGAGCCAGCTTATGGAAAAACCCAAACAAACTTTTTGGCCAACCCAATAACAGAGTAAGTAGTGACTAAGACTGTTGTCCTTCTAGTACAAATATAAGTGGTTAGGCTCAGATGCCTGCAGCACTGGCAGGACTTTGGTAATGCCAACCTTGGGGACAGCCCGGTGTTGGCAGCGCACCTGCCAGCCTTACCCTGTACATGTCCTTTTGTTCACACAAATGAAGCATCATTGCCTTTTTGAAATACAGATACAGCTGTATTTTCTGAACCTACTTTTGTTTATTTACACAGTTGATGACTAATAAATGCTTGTGTCATCACATCAGTTAAATGACACCACACCTCTGATTTGGCAGAACTGGAGTATCACATGAAAGCATATAACATAAAGCAGTTCGGGGGAAAAATGGCTTCAACTTTATCAGGTGGAGGGGGAGGAAGTTTCTTAAAAGTACAAGTATTATCACTCATCTTCCTAGTAGAATTTGCTGGCCAGTGGTTGAGTCCCCTCCCTGGGAGTGGTGGTGGCGGGAATGACAGCTTCCCCTTTTGGGCACTGAGTAAGCGTGAGTGGTGTCCCAGCTGTGGGATAAGAGCCTTGGCACTAAATGACAGGCCCCTTCCTGCTTTGCAACTTTGCTCTTTTGCCATCTAAACTAAGATGCCCTCCTCTGCTTGCACACCATGACCCACTTTCCCACCATGTGTGAAGTCTGTGCTCAGCTCAGCTCTAAACATCAACCCTCCCACTTCCTCCAGTTTCCCATGTTTTGCACTGGTGGAGAACCAGTCCACCGAGGGAGGGCTTTTGCCAGCCAGCTGACTTGCTGTGTGACAAAATGGAATCTACTCAGAGAATTTGCAGCTTCAGGAGAAATATTTCATCATCCCAATAATGAATTTAGCAAAGCACGTTGAAAAAGAATGATTCTCGTAATTCCAAGGTGCTTCTACATTACTGCTAATCTGTGCGAAGTGCCACTGTCTGCTTTTGGTCCCAAGACAATGGACTTAGCCTTTCCCTCTTTCTAATTCTTATCTTTCTACTCTAGCTAGTGTTCCTTTTATGATCCTTTATGTTCCTGTAATACTTGGGTATTTACAATGTTCTCGCATGGGAGGTAGGTATTACCATAGTCTTAGAAATAAGGAAACAGGTGAGCATAAGGAGACACTGAGACTTACCTAAGGGATAGTCCTATCATGTGGCTGAGACTTTGAAAGCAGGACCTCAGTCTCCCACATTAATGCTTCATTCCATCCGGTCTCTGGCACACAGAGGTAGCCTGGTGGGGGTCCCCTGGGCATTGGGATCTAAAAACCTCTCAACTGCTAATATTTGCTTTCCTTCCAGGCTGAAAACATCTCTAAGGACCTCTACATAGAAGTGTATCCAGGGACCTATTCTGTCACTGTGGGTGCAAGTGATCTAACCAAGAAGACTCAAGTGGTGGCAGTTGATTCAGGACAAAGTGTGGACTTGGTTTTCCCCATATGATGTTGACCGTCATGTTACCTTTTTTTAAGTAGCAAGGAGAATAAAGCCACCATATGATCCTCGTGACATTTACACATCCATCCTGCTTTGGGGGCCGACCCTAGAGGGTCAGCCTTACTAACTGGACCTTGTCTCTTTCAGTGCCTATTTTCTTAAAGTGTAGAAGTGCTCTTACCCTGTTTTCCCTGAAAGTAATAATGGCTATCTGAATAGTTTTTACTGCTTGCTTTCCAGGTAAAGGTTAATTATGATAATAAAAAGGAGACTCAATTTGGAAATAAAGAGAATACCTTTTTATTGGTATTAGGAGCAACAAAATGTCATTCACGTACAGCTATAGGCCTTATGAAAACATGGCAGAGAGGCTGTGGACACAGATGCCCCACGCAGGCCGACCACGACCTGTGACTTCTGTGGAGCAGCATCCTCAAGCTGACCTCACCGGGCAGGCAGCCCTGGCCAGGGCCGCCAGCACGCCGGTGCCTCTCACGACAGGTGCCCTCCTGCCGCCCGTCTGCAGGGGAGTCGAAATGGGGCGAAGACGCTGCTGCTTACTGAGCCATCTTCTGTGGCCTGCACGCTACCTCCTTCCACTGGAGGGTCTGCCAGCCACTGTAACTCTCGCTCGGGCGTTTACTGTCTGTAGCTTCCTATAAGGGGGAAAAGCCCTCAGAGTCTTAGACTGACTGTAATTTTAAGGATCAAAAGGCACTATTTTTTTTTTAAAAGTAATCGGTGAGTCCTTAACATTGAAGCTACCTCACCAATAGTACTGCTGCACCTCTTAGTTTAGTTGCCTAGTTACTTACCGCATTTTGAACATGACAAGTCTTCCCTCAGGGCAAAAACACCAGCATTTTATATGATGAACATGAAGTTTTAAGTAGCGCTATATTAGCAATCCTAATGAGAATCAGACTCCCTTGGACACAGGGCCTAGTAAAGCAGATCTGTGCCCATCACCAAATAGAGGGTCATTTAACTGGGGACCCTGGCTACCCTAAGAAGCTTATAATGACGTTTGTGGGTTCTGTAAGCTGTTTGAAATTATGTACACAATTGTGGGTATGTGCCTGGCTGGCGTAGCTCAGTGGATTGAGCGCGGGCTGCGAACCAGGCATCGCAGGTTCGATTCCCAGTCAGGGCACATGCCTAGGTTGCAGGCCACGGCCCCCAGCAACCGCACATTGATGTTTCTCTCTCTCTCTCTCACTCTCTCTCTCTCTCTCTCTCTCTCCCCTCTCTGAAAATAAATAAATAAAATATTTTTAAAAAAAAATTGTGGGTATGTGAATTTTTCTGGAAAGAAAAGTTACGGGTTTTCAAAGAGGGTGTGATGCGAAAAGGTTGAAGAACCATAGAAGGAGTCCTTAAGAAACCCCTTCCCAAGGGATTCAGAAAGAAAAACAAGGTAGTTACAAAATAGTCATGGGGACGTAAAGTATAGCATAGGGAATATAGTCAGTGATGTTGTAATAACTGTGTATGGTGCTAGGTGAATGAAGGAATTATCAGGGGATCACTCTGCAAATTATGTAATTGTCTAACAACTATGCTGTGTATCTGAAACTAAAATAATATTGAGTGTCAACTGTCATTGAAAAAATAAAAAGAAGCCCCTTCCCAGCCATGCTACTTTACCAGGGTCCTCAGGGCATTTAGTCCGAGGAGCTCTGGCCTCGCGGAGGCGCCTGAGCAGCTCCCTGACTCAGCGCTCTGCCTGCGGCTTTCTCTGGCGGGAGCTGCAGGGGCTTCATGTTGGTTGCTTCCAGGACCAGCTCCTTGGCGTTCCCCTCTACTGCAGTTTGTTCTCTCTGTTGTTTGTTGCCCTTTGCTTCCTTCTGGGTGTCGCAACATCTTTTTCCTAAATCTAAAGTTCAATGGGGTGTTTGAATGTGCCACCATTTTGATGGGATGAGCCTCGACAACTCAAGTCCAACTACACCAAGGATCACAGAATCTCTTCACTACATGTAAGCTCCTAGCACTGTTATCTCTTTTTAAAGAAGAAATAAAATAAATTGTGTTAATCACTTCTGCCTCTTTTGCTTTTGAAAAAGGTTGTATCTGGTCACCAGATTTGGAATTGGGTGGAAGTTAGCAGGAACAATTTTCAAACCAGCCATTAGGGAGAGCAAAGATAACCCACTGCCACCAGTTGAAGGAGCTTATAAACCACACTGATCACAAAGAAGAGATCATAAACTGATAGGAAAACAAGTTTTCACAGGTCGAATGACGACACAAAAGGGAAGGGGGTGTGACTTCCTGAGAAATAGGGCAATATATAAAAAGGAAGAAATACTTGAAAGGAAATCCATCATCTCCCTGACTTTTAAAACTGCAGATTGAATCCTGTTTCAGCTATAAGCAAGGGAGGAGAGCAACATGGCTGGTGGTAGTCAACAGTCTGGTCTCTCCCAGCCTGGCTGGTATAGTTCAGTGGATTGAGCATGGGTGCAAACTAAAGGGTTACTGGTTCGATTCCCAGTCAGGGCACATGCCTGGGTTGCAGGCCATGTCCCCAGTAGGGGGCGTGTGAGAGGCAATGACATGTTGACATTTCTCTCCCTCCCTTTCTCCCCCTCTAAAAATAAATAAATAGATAAATCAATTAGTTTAAAAAAAAAAACAGTCTGGCCTCTCCAGGGTCACTGTTTTAGGATCAGATGGTAACCTCACTGCCTGTCAAAGTAACAAAAAGTGTGGAGGGTGGAGGGGCCCGTATAAGGGTAATTAAGAGGCAGAGCCTGAAACTGACTGTCAAGCATCAGTACTTGATGCTTCCAGGCACTGATGGCTACCAGGCACAGCTAGAAGGTGCAGAACACATTTCCCTTAAAGAATATAAAATCTCGGGGGGAGAAAGAAAAGCCCTGGTGTTTGGCAATATGTCACCATCACTAATCTGTTGTGGCGTATAGAGCCCACCTGTGACAGCGCCAGGGATGGCCCCTTCCCCCACACCCCGTCACAGGCATGTTCTCCGTAGGCGCTGGGACCGGGCAGAAGACAGGCCCACTGATTCTCCCGGTTCGGCTCCAAGAACTATCTTTGCCTGGAGCAACAACTGATCCAGCACCTGAAGGACAGCCAGGTCAAGTACCCAAAGATACCATATTTCTTTTCATGTAGCCAATTATTATCACCTATTTTGGGAAGTAAAACTATGCAGTGGATTTGTTTAAATATGGTGATGGGGGGAGAGACTGAAGGTAGGATTGTGGGGGGGAAGGGAGCGATAAAAGCAGTGTGTGCTCCTGGCCGGGGACTGGCTCCGGTTTGGCGCCAGTCTAGAGGCCGCTGTGGGGCCGGCCAGGGCAGCAGGAATGTGCCGGTACCTGGGGCACGTGTGGCCCCCTTGACCCCTCTGGCTACCCAGCTGGCGCCCCTTTCCGTGAGGCAGGGCCTGGCACTGCCCAGCTGCTCCCCACAGACTCTTCTGCAGGTACAGCTTTTCTTTCTCCTTGCTGTGCTGAAGCAGGAGTCGGTAGAAGCTATGGAGAATTTAGCATGAGAACTCTAGATCTGGGCACCATTTTACTTATATTATCACCTGTTGGGAGGGTTCATCTAGTAGAAAAAACTTACTCTAAGTAGCTTTGCCGAGGCCTCCCAATGTTTCCCTCTACAAGACTGGAGTGACCCATTTCACAGAAGCACAGGGACCTTCCCCCAGCCTTTGCACAGGGTGGGCCAAAGTAGGTTTACAGTTGTAATACAAATAATATGATAATAATAATACGTGAATACACTGCTTCCTGTACTCACAACTGTAAACCTGCCTTTGTTTGCCTACCCCTATTTCTAATGTATTTCCTCTCAAATAGGGGAGGAGGAGGTCAGCTGGTCAGGGCTAAATTCTTATCCTTTTACTATTTCCCTGTCAGAGGTGGGAGAGAGATCCCACACCTTTGAAATCCAAGGAAGGCCTGGAACCCTCTGATAAAACACAACAGCAGTGATGTACCGTATTTTTTGGACCATAAGACACACCCAGGTTTTGGAGAAAAATAGGGGAAAAATTTTTTAAACAAAAAATGTGGTCAAGTATTTAATAACATAATATTTCACCAATGTAAACATAAACAAAATTCAACAGCAGCATTAACAATCATTATTCCTCCCAAATTTGGGGGGGTGCATCTTATGATCCAAACAATACAGTATATACATCCCCGCCCACCCCAAAGCCCAGGGGTCCAGTGGAGAGGACCAAGAAAGCTTCTCCTTGTAGAAACAATTTCTCAATCATCTGGAACTGAGGACTAATAAAAAGCTTATCCTGGGGCAAGACTGAAATCCTCATGGGCTAGGAGGTCTTTCTGGCTGAGCGGCTGTCCTGGAAATGGGGAGACAGCTTCAGTCACAGGCCCACATGGGTCCCAATGTGGGGGGTATCTGGAGATCCTTGAGCTTTTAGCAGTGGTATGCTTTAACCCTCACAGCATCCCTGCCCCAGAAGGAATGTTCATTTAGTTTATTGAATGTTAAGTTAGTGACCCCAGGACCCCACGAATCTCATCTAGGACTGGGCTTATCCCCCACCATATAGTTTGGCCAGCCGACAGGTTTCTGCTCTCCTGGGGCCCCTTTGGGACTTTTGACAGGGTGGGCATGAGGCACATCAGTGACCCACTGCTTCTAAACCTGTGAGGGCATACACACAGTTCTTAGCCCACGAGCCTGACCAGTGTGGTTCAGATGGTTGGGCGTCATCCTTCAAGGTGAAAGGTTGCTGGTTTGATTCCCGGTCAGGGCACATGCCTATGTTGTGGGTTTGGTTCCATTTGAGGTGTGTGAGGAGCAACCGATTGATGTTTCCCTCCCTCTCTTTCTCCCTCCATTTCCCTCTCTCTAAAAATAAATATTTTTTTTTAAAGAAGAGGCTTGGGGACGGCTGTAGACTGCCAACAACAACACCGCCTCCCTCTGAGCTGTAAGAATGAGCAGCATAGTGCAGGGCCCTGCTTCTGGCCAGGAAGGGCCCTCTGGAGAGCAGGGCCTGATGACAGCTGTTTGAAAAATCGTTTTTGGGCTTCTCAGGACACTTAAGACTGATCAACCCCTGGAGGCATTTAGACGCTTCATCTAGAGGAAAATCAAGGCCTCCAAGAACAAAATGGGTAAGGGGGCAGGTATTACAAAAGCAGGATAGCAGCAGTACCTCAAGGAGAGACTAGTGAAGAAAGGACAGCTATTAAAGAGGGAGGCAAACCTTTGCAAGAAGATCGCCCCATCCGTCCTTTCTTGCTGGGCTTTACTGCTTAAATGGAAACCTATCATTTATTTCCCTCTTATCACAGACTCTGCTTCCACATGACCACACCCGTAAGTATTGTTTCCACTCCCAGCTTAGTGATCATGTGGCTCAGATTCCCAGGAGACACAAGGGAGGGAAGGGAGCAAAAGCCTCAGCCCCGCCTTAGAAGAAGGTATACCTGACTTCCCAGGCAGCAGCTCAGGCCCATTTCTCCTCCAGTACCTCCACTCAGGCTGGCAGGGGTCACCCGGCCTCCTCCGAGCCTTCTCAGCAGGGACGGGGTGTGTGTTGGCTGGGCTGTCCACCATCAGCCTCTGGGGGAGGCCCATCTCCAGATCTTTCTCCACATCCTCTTCAGAGGAGGAGGACACAGCTATGGGAGCTGGCACTGCTCCTTCCTCCTCTTTAGGAGCCTCCAGGGGCAAGAGCTGTGCTGTGGGCTTCAGCTCTGCCTCTGGATGTTCTCTGGCTGTGACCCCCAAGGCCCTGGTGAGAGGCCACCAGGTGGGTCCGGCCAAAGGGCAGCCCAGGCAGCCCTGGCACAGCAACTGGCAGCAGGTGTGGGGGTGGCAGGGAGGGCACAGGAACGGAGGGCCCAGTGGAAGCCTGTAGGTGACACATGCAGTGCCAGGCCCCAGCAGAGAGCAGCAGGGGGCCCTGAGGAGGGCACTGGGGTGCTCCCTGGTCAAAGGCCAGCACAGCTTCTCCACAGCCTTTTTCCAGACAGCGGGAGGGACCCACCTGACCCCACCTAGAGGCACCGTAGCTGTCTTGCCATTCCAGAAGTGAACAGTAATTTCTTCTTTCCATGCTACGTAACAGAAAGTGGCAACATTTTGTTACAACGACTTCTTCTATGTCATGAGATAAGGGTTCTCCTCTTCCCAAAAGCAGCCCTTCTACCCTGTGGCCCCCTCACATGGACTTCTCCCACAGAGCCTGCAGGAACACGCCCTCACCTGCTCCACATTCACGCCCTCACTTCCAGTGCACCTGCACGCACCTCCCTGCCTCAGTTTTGATGTCAAAATCAAAGTACCTCCTCAGCTGGGGGCTGGAAGGAGGAACCTCCTTCTGTCATTCTCTAAATGACAATGATGCCGACTGGTCAGCCCTGTAGAAGGGGACTGTTCCAGTCTCTGGATGACTAGGTGGCAGGTCATGAATACCAATGTGACCCAGGATAACCCACCACACCATAGGTTAGCTAACAAACATAGACATAATAGTTTTAGGCTCTTTCGCCCTGATGAAAAATGTTTTTTAATCTTAAAGATGATTTGTAGATTTGTTGCCCCACCCCCAGTTAAGCTGCAAGTGAGGGGGTGTCGTCTTTTTTTTTTAAATGCCTCTAAGACCCCTAAGCTGTAGAGACCCCTTTGCTCTCTCCTCTGGCCTGATCACCAGCCTGGCTCCTTCTGGGAACCGGTAGGTCAGAGCAGCCGGCCTTACCTCTCTGGGGATCTCTCGCCTCCAAGCCCAAGACAGTGGCGGGGCCGTACTGCAGTCTGTCTGGCTCCCAGGGGGCCAGCACTTTGTCCCCAGGTTGCAGTGAGCGTTCCGTGGATGGTGAGAACTGAACCACATCTTCTCCTAAGACCACGCTCTGCCGCTGAGCTGGCAGCTCTGGGCCTGTGACAAGCGGAGCCTCAAATTCCACAAGCAGGGCCCCCTGCTTCTCCAGCTGTGGGAAAGAAAACACTCAGAATAAGGTCTGGGAGAGGAAGCGCCACAGGGAGTAGCATGGCTCCCTGTGGCCGTGTCCTGGAACCAGGCCCAGGCATCCTTACAAACATGAGGGCCATGCAGAGAAGGGAGGGGCAGGTACTGCTTAGAGCCCATTGTAGCAGAGACGGGCAGCAGGTATAGTGAGGGTATTCCTCCCCTTCTTGCCGGGGCAACTCTTATTCATCCCGTCCTGCCTTTCCTTCCCATTCTTGTCCTTTTCTTGTTTCCTCTTCCCCTGTTCCTGTTTTCATACTACAAACCCTGGGTCCTCTGGCTCTTTCCCCAGTGTATTCCCCTAGCTGCTAGCAAGAAGTGTTGTCCCTGTGTCCAGGACCAGACAGCGATGGTGTCTTCACCCACAGGCCCACAAGGGCGAGGAGTGGCTGGGGTACTAGGGCTGGGGTACTAGGGTACCATCACACCAGTGAGGAAAGGGCAGAAGTTCTAAAGTTAGTTAAAAGTATGAGCTTTTTTGAGAGCTCAGTACGATTCTAAAAAGAAATTTTGGTTAACAAATCACTAGACAGAACCTCTCTATTTGAGCAAAACTCTGCTAATATTTCATTTGAATTCATGTATGAGTTACTTGAAAATGACAAAATGACTTTTGGTTGAAGATTTTATAATTTGTGTGTTTGTTCAGAACTCACACAAGTCTTCCTTCCATGGATCCCCATTCCCAAAGTCTGCCTCCCTAAAGAAGAGAAAAATCCCGAGAAGCAAGCAGCCACTGAGGTACAAGCCAGCCTGGGTCCTGAGTGTAGATTCCTGGGCTTCTGCGTGTGCGGGCACACAGGCGTGCACAGGGGTACACGTGCTCGTGTGCCCCTGTACCCAGAATTCCACACACTGAATTTTACCGAACAAGTACTTTTACAATAAATTTCTGTTGCTGATTAAGCCATTCTGCTTGCACTACTTTCTTACGCAGCCCTATCACACTAATGCACTCACTGACGCCGCATTTCCCCTCGCACAGCCTGGCCAGGGAAGAGCTGCGCTTCTCCAAGAAACGGAACTGCTGGGCACACGCTGCTGAGGAATGTCGGGTATGATGGGGCCACCAGAGGAGCGTGCCAGGGAGACGTGGGCGGCGAGGCACTCGCCTCCGGAGCGGTCTTTATCTGAGCTCGGTAATAAAAGCCATCTGGTTCCCTTCTCGCCAGGACCCACGTGCCAGCAGCGTCTCCCCCTCTTCCCAGCCAGCGGGGCCCCTGCCACGATGGCTCGGCCACGTGGAGATATGGTTGATAAGACACACATCTGGGAAAAAGCAAATGGAATTAGGAGGTAGAGAAGACCCAGCCCTAAGAACATCAAGAAACACGTTTCACAGATAGATTTGAGCAGCGCCGAGGCGTGTGTGTGACATACGAAGGTACATGGAACAGAAACCCACGTACAACGTGCCCATCTATGACTCCCAGTGCGGTAAGCTGTGGGCGGGGCAGAAGGAGAGGACAGTGGAGGGAACCATTGTTTGAGGACTGGAAACTGTTTCAAGGTCATCAAAATGTGATTAGCCTTGATATATTCCAGTTAATCAATGCTGGTTCTGAGATTAGATAGCAGGCCAGAGAAGAATACCACAAAGGTGAATCCTAAGTGGGTGTGTGGGATTCCAGGAGGAGGTGTGGAGGCTTGGACAGGGACGCCCAAGCAGCTAGCGTGTGAGAGCGCGTGGCGCTGTGGGGTCAGAGGGAGGAGGAAGCGTGTTCCTAGGGGATGTACAGAGGAGCTGGACAGAGGCTGTGCGGACAGGGAGGAGAAGCTGGTTCTGGGAATTTTGAGGACACCGCCGAGCCAGGGAGGGAGAGACTGTTGAGTCAGATCTCGGGTTGCTGAAGAAGCTCTTTACTTTCGAAGGCAAGCCAGGCTATAGGACTGCTTAACTCTGGCTTTGAATGAGATGGCCCACCTCAGAGAATCAAGAAAGGGGGCTGGCCGTTAAGGGTTGGAGCGGCCAAGTCCGTAAGCTGGGCAGACTGAATGGAGGGGCAGCCCTGGGACTTACACGGCTAGTATGTGCTTGCAGGCTGAGGGGCCTTTCGCCTTTTGTAGGCGCGCCTTAGACAGCTGACTGAGGACCTGGTTTCCAAAGAGCCAGGAGAACGGAGGGACACCGAGGGAACCTGGGGAGGGGCCTGGAGACCTCACCTTGGCTCTGGGTCACTGAAACCCTAATTTTTCACATAGTGCCAAAAGGAGCCCCATGGTTGATGCTAAAATTGCCCAGAAACTTTGTAACCGGGGATCCCTGACTGCCTTCCCTCACACAGCCGGACTCTGATACCTGCCACTCTGCTGTACGGTGGGACAAGAGCCGGGTGGCACTCAAGGTCACTGGGAGAACAGTTTGGATTGGGGTTGTGTAATACCTTAAGCAAATCATAGCCCACACAGTAAGGAACACTTTTGGCCTTCCCAAGAAGCAAGTTCTCTCCCTCTCAGTACACTCTGCAGAACCAGAGGACAGAGAAGAAAAAGGGAGGTGACCACCACTTCCTCCAGAGGGGCCGGGCCCAGTACCTGGTGAGAGGGCTGTGCCAGGTGAGCCAGGGTGCTTGGGGGCCAAAGGGGCAGGTGAGGGCGAGGTCCCAGGGAGGAGCAGCGCTGGCCCAGACGGGGACCTCCAGGGTTGTGGCCACGCTGCAGTATTTGGGCAAAGGCATCCCAGGCTCTGCGGAGGATTCCATAGGCTTCGGAGAGACCGCCTGAGAACAAGCACCACCATTATCTGAGTTGCAGCCCAGCAGAGGGCACCAGGCTAGGATGGGGCTCAGCTCTGCGGTCCGCGGTCAGCGGTCAGCGGCCTCTCTGGGGCCCCACTTGCTCCCACAGATGCTCAGAGTGTCCTCTGAACTGCCTGCCCTGGACACCTCAGTTCAGGAAAGGGTGGAAAGAGCAGGAGCTGTATGTAGAGAAACCTGCTTTCAATTCTTCACAGCCTGAGGGCTGCGTGCTCACTTCACCTTTGAGCTTCAGTTACCACAGAGTCAGGAGGTAATATATGAAAAGCACCTGACACAGAAGTAGCTCAGTATATACATTAGTTTTTTCCTCCCTCCTCCTCCACAGTCATAGGGCTCCTGTGGGGTAGAGGAGGATAAGACCATACTTCCCTTCACAAATCCTAACCCTGATGACGAAATGACCCATGGCCCAAGCCACAGACGCCCTCCTAACCCAGTCATCTATAGGACTGACTCAGGCCCAGGCCCAGGCCCAGGCCCAGGCCCAGCTGAAATCCCAGGGCTGTGGCCTCCACAGACCTGTTCAGAGGCAACAGCTTTGACCCAGAGCCCAAGAGCACGCTCTGCTGCCCCAGCCTCCCAGAGCCCTGTCAGGGTCTGCCCCTGCCCAAGTCCACAGGTCTGAACCTGAGGGCACTTACCCACAGCCCCAGCCTCCTCCACCTTGGCCTCAGCCCTTTTGACAGTTGGGGCTCAGAGCCTCAGCCCAACTGACTCCTGGTTGCCAAGCAGGTTGCCATGGCCAGGAGCCAGAAGGAACACTGTGGGCTGAGTGTACTGAGCATGTGCAGGGGTGACAGGGGGCCTTGGGAGGCATGGGCCGCCGGGTGAGGGGGCAGGGGTTATTCTCCATCTGTAAAGAGAGGGATATTGGGGAGAAAGGTCATGGCAGCTTCAGTTCCCAAAAGCTCAGGCTTCCTCACCGCTGGAAGACCCAGTCATGGTGGGAAGCCCTCACAGATCCCAGGGTAGCTCTAGACTCAGGACCATAGATGTGCCTCCACCCTGAGCAAGCAGGGGGCTGGTGTGCGGAGCCACTGGCTGGACTAGAGACTCTAACATAGAATTTGTTGGTAGCTTAAAACAAAATAACCAAAGGTGTGGACATGTTTGTTTGTAACCGACAGGACTCTGCCTAGAAGCAGAGGTGTGGTGACCACTTGTGGTGGTGGAATGGACAGTGGCGACCGAAGGCACAGAAGTCTGGTTTCTGCTCTCATTTGAATGTCCACAGGAGAAGCTGGTTTTGAAGCATCTGACAGTCATCGCGCACCGGTTGTGCACCAGGCGGGGCTCAGTGGAAGCAAAACAGCAACACTGTATGTAGGGACATTTGTAGGTGTCTCTCCTTTGTTACTATTCCCCTGTACTACCAGTGCCTATTTCTATTTGAGGGTCCACTACCAGGAGGGGCTGACGGTACCCCAGCCCCACATGTGGAACATACCATCTCATGTCCCCCTGGCTGCAGGGGTCAGTTGAGACACGTACCCGAGGCACCCCACACTTCTGCTGGGAATCCTGGGCTCCAGACTCTCTCTTTCCTCCTCTCCATAATAAGGAGGTATGTGGCTCTGGGAGCTTCTGCCAGCCTTTCTGGGACACTAACACTACTCCCAGAGGAGGATTCAGAGGACAGATCTAAAAGAACACAGGTTCTTGGCAACAGTGTTGAGCCCCGTGAAGTCTGCCCTGCTGCAAGATGCTTCAGGTATGTGAGCCTTTATCCATGACACCAGACTGGACTGGATTTTCTCTTACACCCCGGAGCTTCTCAGCTGATGACCCCTCTCCTGCCTAAAGGCTGAGTTTTTTGCTGCACAATGCTGAAGTTAGAGTCCAAGAAAAACTAGTGAAGTCTCTGGCAGTGAGAGGATTCCTGAATAAGACAGGTAGGATTTCAGTAGTAGAGGGGAAAAGGAGAACATTCCAGTTTAAGTACAAAGCAAGAGCTAGGAAAGATGGATACATTTGCAAGACTACGCTTCTTTTTGCAGGGGAATGTATTTCACGGGAAAATCAAGGTGTGGATATTTGGGAAAGGGCCAGGTTGGTGGGAGCTTTGAAAACCAAGCAGATTCATGTAAACAATGTGGTAGTCAGAGGCAGTCATCATGGGGTTGAGCCACAAAGGGGTGTGGAATGCTTTAAGAACCTCAGCGTGAGGATGGAGTCAGTTGAGAACAGAGCTTGGGAGGCCTGGGAGGAGGCTGTGAACGGTTACTCAGACGTTTGGTAGGACTGGAAAACGGCAACCCAAATACCCACTGACCACACCTACCTGACCAGAGGCTCTTTGCTGGGTGCTAAGGGTGCAGAACAAATAAGGCTGGTCCCTGTTTTCAAGGAGCTTCCAGTCTCCTGAAGAAGACAGAGTGTTGTGCAATACAGCGTGCAAAGACAGCAGGATAGAAACTGCAGAAAAATATGTACACAAAACAAAGAAGCAAGCAATGGCCAGGGTGAGAAGACTTCACAGAGAAACAACAGTGGAGATAAGTGTGATGGTGTGTTGGAAGTTCTCACTGAGCTTGGGGACAGATGGGACCTGGGAGCTAAGGGGGAAGGAAGAGCTGGAATTCAGACATTTGGAAGGCAGACTCCGAGATACAGGCCAGTGACTGTCCCTCCCGGGGGTGAAGGCAGCTGCATGTTTTCTGGCTTAGACAACCCAGAGAATGATGGTGCTACGGACAAAACAAGAGAAGGACAGCAATAATAAAGGATATAGATACTTATGTACCAGGCACTGTTAATATGTTAGTCTTCGTGATAAACCTACGAGATAGTTGTTATTTCCATTATTCTCATCCGTGGATGAAGAACTGCGCCATGGAGAGGGAGCAGCAGAGTCATAGTTTATTCGGAGGCACTTTGATTCCAGAGCTTGCCCTCGTCACTCTACACTGAGCCGCCTAAGGAAGTCTTGTGTATGCAGGGAAAAGACAACTGAAGTAATTTCAATGGCAACAAGGTTTTGTTGACTACTTTTGCCTCAGCTCTGACACACTTGCCCATCATGACATGGGTAAGGTGTAGATTTATTGTCAACCCCAAACAACAAAAAACACCAAACTCTGACAAATCAAGGGAGGCTCATTGTGTTTGCTTCACATGTGGTGCCCGCAAAGTGCCTTTTACAAGCATTCAGTAATCACTAGTCATACAGTACTTTTGTGAGACTTCCTCACAGCTGAGACTCTGGGGGAGGGTGTGAGAAGGGCAAGTGGAGAGGTATAGAGGATCCTGGGACTCCCATTCCTCTCAAGGGCTTGAAAGCAATCACCAAAGCTTAAGAATCATGTTCTCAATCTGCAGAAGGTGATGTCTGAAATCCAGGTAATAAACATCCACCGTAGGTTGGCATCTGAGCTACTATCTGTCCACACAGAAATTACATTTAGGAAAAACTACTGCATGATGCTCTAAGAGCCCCCATTTTGTGACATTATTTGCTTCTATTGGAAAACACTGAGTCAAATGATTCTAAAAATGGGGTCGGTGTGGTGGCTGGTGGTTGCTATTATGGTGGGAACTTTCCCAGGGTTATTCTTGGTCTCAGGCTTATCAGGGCACAGAAGAGATTGCAGGTAGTTAATGTACTTGATTGCAGCTCTGAGGGTTTCCACTTTGCTGAGTCGTTTTTCCAAGTACTCCTCTGGCAGATGGTGTCGGAGCTGGGCATAGCCTTCGTTGACACATTTCACCCGCTGCCTTTCCCGTTCGTTCCTTTTCCGGATGAAGGCGGGCCCATAGGAGTACTCACACCTCCTGTAACTTGCATAGGGCATTGGGAAGGAGAAGGGGCAGGCTTCACTGTAATTTTCCACCATCAGGGAATCACTGGGAAAGGGCAGCAACGGCAGGTCTTCAGCATAAGGGGATGGCACCGGGGCCTCCGGGTACAAGTGGAAAGTGACCATGGGGTCCAGATAGAAGGACCGGGTCAGAGGCAAGTGGGCAGAGTCAGAGAAGACAGGCAGTTTTTCTGGCAGATTACAGTAGCTCCTATTGTCCATCATTTCCCCGTTCGCCTGGAAACATAACCGAGTTTATTCATTGGACCAAGTCAAAAGAGAGCAGATAGTGACTTTCTCAGAGATCAATGTTTTAAAGACTTTTCTGCTTTGATGTATAGTTTCTGAGCTCAGACTAGAAGGGGTTGCAATATTCTGTGGGTAGTAAAAGAGAGGATGTTTTGATGATACACAGAAGCAGCATTAAATAACACCGACTCACCTTGTGAGAAAGTTATTGCCTTTCAATTCTCTCTCAGTTCCAATGATTACAAAGATGCAGCTTTAGTCTGCAGGGTGTGTCCTGTGCCCTACCAGCACGCTTTCTAACCCTCCTCGGATGGAAGCCTTCAACAAGTGATACTATCTAGCTAGAATTTAATAATATTTTACTCTTAATTCCTTTTTATTGTGAAGTATGCTGATTTCACATTTATAGTATGATACAAAGTTTATTTAAAAAATAAAACCTATACCTACCTGAGTAGAAAATATGGACTGAAGAAAAATGGAAAGTCGGTAACGGTACAGGTGGGACTCGGATACTGATGGCTGCGCAGGTATGTGCGAATGACCTCGGTCTGGGAAACGCTGCACGCCACCCGGCTTGACCACTCGTGAGAGGAACTACAGACTTAGTCAGCACCCATGCACCCTCACAGGCACAGACTTCTTAAAAGATGCCTAACATGCCAGAGGCAGGTCTGGCAACAAAAATAAGAAAGGAATCATTCACTCTTACAAATTCACTGGGTCCTTTACATGAAAAACTCTCCTATCACATTTAAAACACAGATTTACATATTTTTACTTGCACAGAACTTTAAGAATAGGGAGTGGAGTGCATCTGTATTTAAGTTTTGTTCTATGAGAAATGGAACAGAAGGATAAAGTATTATACCTCAAGAGGTCCCACACCGCCACATGTCCTCTATCTGAACAAGTCTGCATCCATCTCATTCCTTAAACTGCCGTTGCTTTGCCTTTAACTGTAACAATGCAACTGCACCAGGTTTTACAGGGATACTGCGGTTTAACCAGTAAACTGGGCTCCAGTATTTTCCTTTCAGTGATGACACCCCCAAGTTTCCATGTTGGCTCTGCCCCTCCCTAGCTGTGTGGCCTTAGACAAGTTTCATAATCTCTCTGGGCTTCAGCTTTTTCCAATGACCAACTGAGATACTGACTATTCTGCAGAGACTGTGAGGACTGAAGAAAAAAAAACATACACAATGTGCTAGGCATTGGCTCCTTCCCTTTTTCTTTATTCACAGGCGATTGCTTGTGCAGCACTCCTTTCTAAATGGCACCTTACAGAAAACCTGGCTTATGTTTTCCCCACCACGGGAAAATCAAACACTGATACATCCCAAAGCATGCTGGTTGGGCGATGAAGAGCATTCCAAAATGGAAAGAGAAAAGCGACCTGAAATCTAACTGTGGGCCTCCAGAAAAAGAAGGAAATAGGGCTTTTTGTTAATTTCTGGGGGGGTGTGATTTTTCAACATCTTTAGGAGAGGTTGTTCTCTGTGCTTGGCATATGTAAAGAACCGCTCCCCCCCCCCCCACACACACACAAATCCCTAATGCTTATGAGCAGGACTAGATAGCACCGTCACTTGTGCTTCCACCTGAGCAGAGCAAAAACTCTGCAGGACGTCAAGTGCAATGTGTAGAGCAGGCTCTAAGCCCCAGAACTCAGGGGCAGTCAAGTGTACTACAATTTCTGTGGCAAAGCCAATATCCTATCTCATATGGAAAGACAAGTGACTACGGAAACAGAAAGGGCGGTGGGGGCTGGGGCACAGGGGGCAAAGGGCGGGGAGGGTTAGAAGCAGTCCTGGTGAAACAAGCTGTAAAGAAGTAAATGCCAGGAAAAACTGTTCCTTATGGGGGGTAGGGGGTGGGATGAGATAAGTGCAATAGGTTCAGTGAAAAAAAATAAAAGAAAAAGGGACAGGAAGTGAAAGATTCCAAATTACTGACCAACTGGCCTGAAATTAAAACAAAAAAAGTGTCTGAAGACTAAAAACTAGCCAAGATTGTGTCAAAAAAAATTGCTGAGAAAAGAGTTAGGAAATCCCCGAGCCAGAGGTTCTAGAGGGTAGAAGCAGAACACATGTGGAGCTGGGGTTGCTACATTTCTGAGAACAGCAGCCCTTGCTGCGGCCTGTGGCTGGCAAGCCAGCAGTGACACAGCAGGACACCAACACAGAAGACAGGAGTTATCAAAGCCAATTTCGCACAAAATTCTTTGGGCATGGTTTTATTCTGACAGATCATTTTAATACTGTCTTAAACGCTGACTCAGATGAAATCTCAATAATTCATATATGCCACAGATAACTAAAAGTTTCTAGGCTTTAACAAGACTTTGCATTATTCTTGGAAAAAGAACCTGGTGTCTCTGGAGACATGCTGATGAGAAGCTGTTTCTATTGGGCATTTTCCAAAAAGTTGACTAATCACTGCAGTAGCACTGAAATACAATCATCTTTTATTCAAATAAGAAAATTTAACCGCAACAGGGGGACAGAATGGAAAATGCGGTAAGGAAGATGACCAAGGTGGGAAATCCAGTGGAAGCTGGGTATGTTTGCAGAAACTGCGTTTTTATAACTCAAACATTTTTACAAATTTTATCAAAGAAAGCCACACAGATGACCAGCACTGCGGTTCAGCAGTTCCCGACATATGTACGGGGAACAAACTCACCTGTCTTGGAAAAGTCCCAGGTTTCTGTCCTAGAGCTCTCCTGGGAAACACATAAGGTCTTAATGATAAAATCCTATAGATTTTGGATGCTCTATTGAGTGTAAAAGCTTCAACTTCTAGAGATATTAAATATATCTAGCATGTAAAAAACAAAGCTACAACTATACAGATAGCTGAATTGTAGAATGTTAGGGATAAAAGGAACCCTAGAAATCCTCTTATCCCGTCCCCCATAGACTGAAACTTGGTTAAAGCTTCAGAGCTAGTTGCACAGCTGGAGTCAGAACCTAGGTCTCCTGACTTCCAAACCAAAACCTTTCCCACTGCTCTAGATGATTCAGCCACGAGCAAAATCTGAGTCTTCTAACATACAGGCATAGATAGTTTAAGATAATGAAATAATCAGACAGCTGACACAATTCATCATTTATCAATTGTGCCTAGGAATTTTCCTATAAATCATATTTTTACTCTCCCTATGGGCCCCTGGGGAAGAGTCTCTTACCTGAGTTTTGTCACCAAGATGCTGTATTTTGGATTCAGTCAGACTTAACCTGATTTATAGGTGACCATTTAGTAACAATATGCAAAGTAGCTGACAGTTAAACAAAACCGCTCAGTTCTGGTTTAGCTGTTTTTTCTACGCAACATGTAGATATGACAACACAGAACAAAACTAAGTAGAAAGGTTTGCTTACAAAACTGGACTCGTAACAAATTCGTTGGTAAAAAGAATCTCCCCATTGATCTGGGTTATATGATTTTTTGTCAAAATTATTCACGAAAAATATCTTTAAATAATAATCTCATAATGTGCCAATATTGGTCAATATTCTTTTAAATAGTGATTAAGACCATAACCAGAAAGGTTATAGTCAATATGAACCTACAGTTTATTAAAATACCTATTCAATTTTTTCTATTTTAAATAGACTGTACTTTTGTCCGAGCAATTTTAGATGCACAGCAAAACTGAGCAGAAAGTTCCCATACAGCTCCTGCCCCCAAACACACATCCCTCCCTACTACCAACATCCCACCCCAAATACACTTGTGACAACTGATGAAACCGTGCTAACAGGTCACTATCACCCCGAGGCCATGGTTTACATAGGTTCGCTCCGTTTGCATAGGGTTGCACATCTGAGTTTTGACAAACTTGTAATATGTAATCAACACTATAGACTCATACAGAATACTTTCACTGCTCTAAAAGGTCCCTGTGCTGCACCTATTCATCCCTCCCTCCCTCCAATATCAGACAACCATTACTTTTTTTACTGCCTCCATAGTTTTGAAGCCAGAAAAGACACCGGAGTTTGGGCTGCCTGTCACTACCAAACCCAATAAACAGAGACAGAGATTGAATCTTTATGGGCACTTTATTCAGATGGCCAGCGATCTGAGAAGATGGCGGGTTCATACCTTAACAGACCGTCTTAAATTCCATTTAAAAATGGCCCTTTTTAGAAGGAGAACAAAGTGTAGGTAAGGGGTTTGGAATTCAGGGGAAAGTTCATTGGATTTAAAAAAAAAATCAACTCCAGCATTCTGGACCTGGGGGTGGTCTTAAGCTGTGCCCCAGGCGGTGGTCATCTCACCCTGGAACACAATGACTCAGATAGCATCTTGAGT
Organism: Tonatia bakeri; assembly: GCA_004024845.1. Classification (NCBI taxonomy): domain Eukaryota; kingdom Metazoa; phylum Chordata; class Mammalia; order Chiroptera; family Phyllostomidae; genus Tonatia; species Tonatia bakeri. The sequence goes on from PVIA01000898.1 coordinate 73,962, forward strand.
TGCTTGCAGTCCTTCTGAGGAACAAAGGTGGGACTGCTTAGGGTCTCCTGAAGTCAGGGTGGGTCATATGTTCAGTTCCTGGAACAAAAGCTTTTACATGCATTGACTGCTAAGCTTCTTAGCTATTACTTAAAACTAAAATTTCCCAACTCTTAAGTCCGCTACCAGTTTTGCCTTTTCCAAAATATCATATAGTTGGAATTATATTATACATGGCCTTTTCAAATTGACTTCTTTACTCAGTGATATGCACTTAAGATTTCTCTGGGTATTGTTGTTTTTTGGGTTTTTTATGGTTTGATAGGTCATATCTTTTTAGTGCTGAATATTGCTCTGTCTGGGTGTACTCTACTTACCCATTCCTTTACTGAAGGACGTCTTGGTTGCTTCCAAGTTTTGGCCATTGCAGATAAAGCTGCTATAAATACTCATGTGCAGGTTCTTGAGCAGGTACAAGATTTCAACTCATTTAGGTAAATACCAACAAGTGTGATTGCCAGATCTTACAGTAAGGGTATGTTCAGTTTTTAAAGAAAATATAAAACTGTTTTCCAGAGTGGCTGTACCATTTTGCATTTCCGCAGCAATGAACAAGAGTTCCCGTTGCACCAGCATTTGGTGGTATCCAAGTTCTGGGTTTTGGTTGTTCTGATGGGTATGTGGTGGCATCTTCTTTTTTTGTATTTCCCTGGTAAGGTATGATGTGGAGCCTTTTCACATGCTTATTTGCTATCTGTATATCTTCTTTGGTGAGGTGTCTGTTCAGGTCTTTGGACCTTTTGTTAATCAAGTTGTCTTATTGTTGAGTTTTGAGGTCTTTGTATATTTTGGATAATAGTTACTTTATCAGATGTCTCTTGCAAATATTTTCTCCTAGTCTGTGGCCTGTCTTCTCCTTCTGTTGACAATATCTCCCAGAGCATAAGTTTTTAATTTTAAAGAAGTCCAGCTTACCAATTCTTTCTTTCAGGGTTTGTGCATTGGTGTTTTTTAAGATTTTATTTATTTATTTTTTAGAGAGAAGGGAAGGGAAGGAGAAAGACAGGGAGGGAAGCATCAATGTGTGGTTGCCCCTCACGTGTCCCCAACCAGGGACCTGGCCTGCAACCCAAGCATGTGCCCCAACTGGGAATCAAACCAGCGCCCCCTTGGTTTGCAGACCCACACTCAATCCACTGAGCTATACCAGTCAGGGCTGTTTTATCTGAAAAGTCATTGCCAAACACAGCTTTTTTCCTATGTTACAGATGTTTATAGTTGTATTTTACAGTCAGGTCTGTGATCCACTTTGAGTTAGTATTTTGAAGGGTGTAAGAGCTATCTACATCTAGATTCATTTCTTTTCTTTTTTTTTTTGCACATAGATGTCCAGGTGTCCCAACATCATTTGTTAAAAAGACTTTTCTCCATTGTATTGCCTTTGTTTCTTTGTCAAAAGTCAGCAGACTGCATTTGTATGGGTCTATTTGTGGGCTCCATATTCTGTCTTATTGATCTGTCTATTATTCTGCTGGTACCACGACACTGACTGGATTACAACAGTTTTAGGTGAAGTCTTCGAGTCAGACAGTGTCAGTTCTCTGACTTTCTACTTCTCTGTTCATATTGTGTCAGCTTTTCTGGGCCTTCTGCCTCTTGATATGTGCTTTAGAATCAGTGTGTTGAAATACAGAAAATCACTTGATGGGACTTTAGAATCAGTGTGTTGAATCTACAGATCAAGTGGAGAAGTGGCACCTTGACAGTACTGAGTCTTCTTATCCATGGACACGGAACACTTCTCCATTTACTTAGTTCCTCTGACTTCTTCCATCAGTTTTGTAGTTTTCATTCTATATATTTTGTACACATTCTCTTAGATTTATACCTATATCCCTCAGGGTACTGGTATTGGTAAATGGTGTTGTTTTTAATTTCACATGTTCATTGTTAGTACATAGGAGGGCAAATTATCTTCTGAATATTAGCCTGCTATCCTACAACCTTTTTATAATCATTACTTCCAGGAGGCTTTGTGTTTTTGTTTTGTGATTCTTTTGGATGTTCTACATGGACGATTGTTTCATGTGGAAGAAAGACTATTTCTTCCTCCCAATCTATATACCCCTTATTTCCTGTCTACTGCATTAGCTAGGATTTGCAGTATAACGCTGAAAAGGAGTGGCAAGGACTCCTTGCCTTGTTCTGCATCTTAGCAGGAATGCTCCTAGCTTTTCACCATTAAGTATGTTAGCTGTAGGGTTTTCTAGATATTCTTTGTCAAGATGAGGAAGTTCTCTTCTATTCTTAGTTTACTGAGAATTTTTCAGAAAGGGCATTGAATTTTGACAAATGCTTTTTCTGTGTCTATTGATAAGATCATTTCATTTTCCTTCTCTAGCCTGTTGATATCATAGGTTTTAGTAATTGGTCTTGGAATATTTAACCAGTCTTGAATTCCTGGCATAAATTTCACTCAGTTGTAGTTGAACTTAGAAATCTTTTAATACTCACAAATAAATCAATAATTTTAGGTTAGTTTTGTAGGTCTGAAAATTTGTTTTTTTACTAACCAAAAAATCCATTAATAGCTCCTAAAACCTTATACTTATGAATTCAATATAACTTAATTCTAATATTTTTTGCCAAGAATTTCTTTGAACAAGCATTTGTTCATACATGGTAAATCTCTCAGTTTATCAAAATGCTATTTGTATACTTTCAGAAACCCATCTTAATACCTGTGCATCCTCTCTCTCTTTCTCCCATGGTACACACACACACACACACACACACACACACTCACACACACACACAATTTTGAACCAATGTTTTATGATTAGACTGGTCTAAAACAAGAGTCTGACATCAGGGTACAAAATGCCTTTGCATTTTTAAATCCATCATAGAGCAAAAGAGGTAGGAGAGAAAAGTTAAGAGACATAGATACACTGGTAGGTGTTTCAAAAATTATTTTTATTGTTCCATTCCAAAGAGGACATAGGAAGGAAAAAGCCAGTTATCCACTGACCATTCCACCTTTCAGAGGGAGGCACACAGAACTCCGGTGCTTGTCCAAAGCTGCATGCACCATAGCTCAAACAGCTGCCTCTCAACCTGACCAGAAAGGCTGACAAATATGTGAATGTCATCAATCCAGCAAGGCTTGGGATTAAAAGAAAAGTTCTTTATTGCAAGTATCCAAGTCCTTAGGATTCATCCTTAAAGATAGGAGGGATGAGAAAGACAACACATGCCAAGACTATGGTTAGTCATTACAGTGAAGCAGCCAATGGCCAGTGTGTTCCAGGGCGCATCACATCACACACCACAGCACTTAAAGAAAATCTGCATCGTGTGACAAGCCACCAGGCATTTCAGATCTAGTTTACCACGAAGTGCAGCCACACGCCAACCAGATACCTAGACAATACAGTCAGTGCAAAATTCAAAGGGGTTAGGTCAGGGCTTTGATGAGGCTGGCTACACTGTGAGATAGAAATGAAACATGAAAATATAAGGTAAAGTCTATTTACAAAAGATTTTTTAGTAAAGTGACTTGAGAAAAGTTCTGTTAAGCAGTTCCCACACAGTGCTTTTCTCCCCTGCCCAAAACAGCAGCAGCAGCAGCAAAACAAACGCCTGAAAATTATCTTGAAAACCAAGTTAAAGCTGTGTGGTGAAAAAGAGAATGCTTGTTCCAGGGGAAAGATTTCAACATAATTTACAAGCAGACTTATTTTTATTTGTAAAAGTCACAAATAGGAAAAGGTTTATTGGCTGACTTGGTGTGCCCTTTAAAAAATGTCTCTTACTATGTTAACAACAAAAGAAAACACTAAGCACGTTTTTGTTTCAGGTTTTGAATTTCCCAGCAAGAGTTGGTGAAATCAACAGGGTATAAAACACAATCCAGGAAAACTCAGTCAATTTTGTCCAGCTGTTTGCCTTGTTGCTTTCTAGTTACCTTGAATTTGATTCTCAGTTAGCTGAGGACAACATGACGGTCAAAGACGGATTTTCGCTGCTCTTGAACTTGAAGTTTCCAGCGCTGCTGGGCATACTCTACCTTATTCAGCACATTGGCTCGACTGCGGGAATGGGCCAGCACATCATGGGCATTTGCAAAAGGCTGGTGATCCTGAAAGTTCAAGAATGGAGAACATAAGAGATGGCATAATCAGTGTAAAACATGCACAGAAAACAGCAGTTATCCAGCCACAGACGCAGAAGCAGCGGGACTTCCCAAAGAACAGAACATCCATTTGCCCAAGCACTCCAAGGCACTCAACTGCCGGAAGTGGGATGAACTCAGCTGCAGAAAGAGGTGATTTAAGTGGCATAAGTGATGAGCAGGTATTTGTGTAATGTTCCCATGGGTCACTATTTTCAAAGACATTTCCCTTAAGAAGCAGGGACCAAAGATAAAGACATTGGTCATGTATATTAAAGAAAGCTTCCCTAACAGATCAGGGAAAGGAAATCTATTTTCATGTTATTATCTATATGCTACAGACACAGAAGGTAGGAGTTTTGCTTGTTTTATTCAATACTAATAGCTAATCTATGGCAGAGGAAAGACCTGTCTTGTAATTACCTGACTCCCATTATATTAGAATTGTTACTTTCCAGCTTGGGGCCACATTCACCCTGGGACATGGGTTGACAGGATCTGATCTTGGTCGATTTCAATCTCTCCCTGCACCCTCAACACATGCATTAAGTGGCCTGGCTTACCCCTTCCACAGTCTGTAATGGAAAGAGATGCAACTCAAGTCCTAAAATTACCCTCTATTACCAAGGAGAGTAAGGAATTATTACTGCAGATTTTCTATTTGATAAAGACTCGAATCTTTGAATGTTGAGCACCCAGTGGCTTCCATGTGAGTGGCCACCTTTGGAAAGAGGCTACAGAAGCCTCGCCCAGGTCTCTGTGTAGAAAACCAACCTATCCTGGTCAAAGTACTCGGAGGCGCCTGGTGTTTGTGGTCATCACACAGGAGAGCTAATCTATGTATAAGTGAGATATAAACACAGCTGTCTAAATGACAAAAAGCATTCAAAAACTAATTTATCTGCCTCTTCCTTGATCTCTTTTTCCCAAACCCTGGTTAGCAAAGCTTGTAAGCGTTCCAACACAGGATCCAAGTCATAAGTTGTACCTCTTAAACTAAACTTTGCCTCTAGTACAGAAACAACACTGTTTCGCTGTACATGTTTGCAAAAGCCCTATTATACACCCAGGGCAGGAGCCAGCGTGTCTACAGAAAGCTGTATACAACAGAATAACTAGACACAACAGTAACCATGTGGTGTCAGAACACCTGGTCTTCTTCTTACACAGAGACAGGTGCATAATTACATCGAAGAGTTTTCTATAAAGGATCTTTCCCTGCCTTCTTTACCACGACTCCCTCAACTTTTCACTTAATTTAGGTAACAGCTGTGCAAACCCTATTTTCTTATTTTTAATCTTCAAGTGGAAATAATAAAAACAATTTCATAAAGTTAAAAATGTATCAAAGATAGAAGAAATAAAGAGAAGTGAAAAAAGTGAAGAAAGAGGAAGGCTAAATTTGTTGGCTTCCTTGGTTTCCCATAAGGAAATAAACTGATCCAAGGTCACCTAACTTATTGGCACAAACACCAAGACTTAGCTCACCTAACCCTGACTTGGTGTCATATTGTCTAAACACACTGATTTTGTTCAGGTAGATTAAAATGACACTATAGGGATATGGTAATGAACTTGTATATAAAATATGATTACCATTGGTTTGTTTTGACATAAACAAGACTGGAAAGAAGGATGTACTTGATCAGCAGAGCACCTCTCAATTTCATAGTCCTGCTACCTACTCTTCAAGGTAGGAGGAGAAACATCTTTTTAAGGAACAAATTTAAAGGACTAAATCCCTTTGGTTCTCCACCTACCAGAACAGGACTGAACTAGTCGCTCGTGGTCATGAACGTGGGGAGAATGTAAATAGAGTTAACCTTTTTATGTTTATTCTTTTTACACCTGATAAAATTACAATAAACACAAAACATGTGTTAATGTGATGCTTTGATAATAGCAAGGATGTGTCACGGATACATAACACAGTAAATACTGTGACTGCTCACAAGGAGCTTCATAACTACTTTGTACTAACTCTCACTTGATTTAAAATGGTCTATGCTGAACAAAAATCTAAAAAATTAAAACAATTTAACTTAGAATTTAGCAAAAGCACTTTTTAAAGCACATAAGTAGTAATGTGCTCTTAGCTAACAACTGTAGAAATTTCAATTTAACTTCTTTTTATACAGCATTGTTGCCATAAATTCACAGCTCTGGTCTGAAAACCTCTCTCTGCCCACAATCAGTTTAATAGATACCCAAGATTCAACCAGGCCTCTCCAAAACAGTGTTCTCAAATGGTCAACTTACACACAGAAGCAATCACTGGTGAATGAAAAGGTTACTGAGCACATGATCCCACCAATCAAATGCCTTTCCTACATGTTTTTATCTACACACTTGTGCATACATTTCTTTTATGTTATTTGTGTATTACATTGATATTATCTATTCTTAAAATCAGGAACCAGATATTTAATGCTGTAAGTGATGTAATTTAAGTCAGACTTTTTATCTATGCGCCTTACAATGAAATGGTTTATATGGCCTTTGATACATAACATTTTCATGTTAGTAGTTCTCAACTGGGGGTGATCGTGCTCCCCAGGAACATTTGACAATGTCTGCAGACACTTCTGATTGTCATGATGGGGATGAAGATGCTATTGACATCTGGTGGGTAGAGGCCAGGGATGCTGCTAAATATCTCAAAAATGAACAGGGAAGCCCCTACAGCAAAGACTTACCCAACCCAAAGGGTCAACACTGCAGAGGCTGGGAAAACCTGTCATGTGTGAATTAGCAAGGGAACAATACCTGAGTCTCTCATGTTCCTGGTACATAACTTCCTGTCCTTCTAGCTCTCTTACCCCACACTCACCCTACTATGTCTGATTTTTGACCACTCCAGACCCTAGTCTTAACCTTTATCCCAGCCTGCTAAATCTCCTCCTGAAATTCTTCAAAAATAGATAGGCATTTCTTATATAATTAAAAATAAAAGGAGAAAACAAACTATTATTTGTCATTTCTTGTACATGCCTGTTTCTGTTCTATTCACCTCTTTATTGCTCACATCCAGCACAGTACCTGATAATGAAAAGTTATTCATTTTGTATTGGATAAATGTATAAAAGAAACAAGGGAAAAAGAGGTAAACAGAGGTGTTTCTATGAAAGCTCTTGACAAAAAAAAATCTTCCCCAAATAAGTTGAATATTCCTAACTGATATTCATGAGACAAAAACATTGACCAAAAAGCAGACTCCATTTATATTTATGAGTCAGACCATCCATCAGGACCCCCTTTTCCATCTTTCACCAGAAGGTCCACAGGCCATTTAAGAGTAAAAGGACTTCTGACTGTGGTTAGCAAGGGTTCACCCTGGTTTTAGCACTGGTGAACCTTAACTGAATTGAACTGAAACTCAACTGAATTTTATCCACTTTGAGGAACATAGTCCAATAAAGTAATCCAAGATAAAAAGTAATTTCTATTTTTTAAAATATTTTTAAAATTTATTTTTAGACAGAGGGGAAGGGAGGGAGAAAGAGAGGGAGAGAAACGTCAGTGTGTGGTTGCATCTCACGTGGCCCCAACTAGGGACCTGGCCCACAACCCAGGCGTGTGCCCTGACTGGGAATGAAACCAGTGACCCTTTGGTTGGTAGGCTGGTACTCAATCCATAGAGCCACACCAGCCAGGGCAAAAGTAATTTCTAAAAATATATATATATAATGAAAATTTGGAAACAGGATAATGACAAAACAAACAATATACTTCTCTATGCTAAACTCAATAAGAAGTTCGTGGACTACATCAATTTCTAGACATTTTGAATGAAGTAATGTTAACATAAAAAGCAGACCACCAAACAATTTATACACTGATTATGCCAACTAGATGTAAAAATATAAATGTGTTTTAAAGATAGGAAGATAATCTGGAGTGATGGTTTTATTTTTCTCTAGAGATCAAGATCACAGGTTTTTTTTTAAAAAAGGGTAACAGGGTATATAAAATATCAGCAGGTTATCAAGCTGCACCTCATTAAGAAAAGAAGAGTACAGTCTTCCTGCTTCTCTTCACTAAAGCCTCTTATCTCCTAAGATATTTGGTAATGCTGACAGGAAAGGTGTTCAGGCAGCAGCTTGGGGAGAAAACTGTCTCAGATGCTTTTCTCGATGTGAACAGGCAAAAGCAATGAAACTGTGCCCTGGGTACTGAAGAGCAAGGCCTTGTATAACACACTCACTAAGGACCATCAGTTTAAATCACCATATTTATGGCTTTCCAAAGCAATTTCCTCATAAAGAGACAAATGCTAAATTTAGAGTTGTCTTCAGCTTCTCTAGTTGACGATCTGCTTCAGCGCACGAACGTCTGCATTACCCCACCGTGATGACAAAGGGTTTAATGCAGAGGTTCATCAGGTGGAGCGAGGGCATGCTGAGAACTTACCCCAACATCGTCATCGCTCTGTATTAACTGTGAGTGTCCAAACAGGCGTCTCTTCAGGATGGGCTCAACCAGAGTAAGGTACACCATGTACAGAAGGAGAAGGCCCAAAATGGACAGGTAAATTATAATGGTAACCTAAAGGAAGTTGAAAATAAGTTACATCTCTGTTCAAGCCAAGAAATTAGAATTTTATATAATAATAGTAAAGCCAGAGTGAAGACTGATCTATCTGCTACGCATAAAGGGTTTCCATACAAACCTGATTCCTACATAAGGAACAAACTCAGCTCTTCACCAAAGTAGTAAAGAAAAAAGGAAAGAAGGCCTTTGTCTTTGGAATCTTTTTGTGAGGCTCCAAAACTTCATTTTCACTCACTGCCAGTCATTTGTCACCACTGATGGCACTGACAGCACCTGAATACCATGTCCTAGTGCTGCGAAGACAATGTAAAGGAACCCCAGCAGAAACGTATGCAGATGACTTCAATAGAATACTCTTTCAGATTATCTTAGATGTACAAAAATATGTTACAGCCTAGTGATTTTCTTGAGATCTTAATCCATGTGCTGACAGTCAACCACAACAGCAATGTTCGCAACTGTTACAGCCAACCACGCCCACATTCCCCATGAGGCATCTTTTGGGGAAAGAAATAGGAAGCTCCATATAAAAACAAATTGGGGAAAAAAACCACAATAAAGTAACTGAACTCACTAGAGGTCAAAATGGTGATCAAAATGATCTACCTTCCATTTCCTATGGCAAATAAAGAAAGGAAATCTTAAAATCCAGAAGTCATGTTTCTAGAACAGAACAGTCACTATATATGTAATTTTTTCCAAGGGCTGAGAGGGTAGGATGGGGGCCTGGTCATGCCGCTCTCACTACCCTTCGGCTCGTATGATCCACAGAGAACACGGGATATTTTTCTGGGATATGCTAATTACCTATAGGGTGTTTTTTTGCTATTCACACATCATACCTATCTAATGTATCTTGATTAATCCATAAAGCATCTCAATGAGGCCGGCAAAGAGCAGGCCCATTGTTTCTTTTGGGGTGAGGGTTGGAAATGAGAAAGAGGGGGAAGGGGGTGGTGGGGAAGAGCAGTAGTTTAAATAACTAAAATAAAATTTGTATGACAAATTTTCTTTCTTGTCTCAATACCATCAAGAACTATTCCAGAAGCAGAAAAAGTGGATTTTCTTTTACCTTGATCGTCACAGAGCTTCTCTCCTCGTATTTGCACTCACAGCGCAGACAGTAAGCTTCTATGTCAGGCTCCCGCACCGACATGAGCTCCACCACGTGAAGGCAATCGCTGGAAGACACAGGGTAAAATGCTGCTCGAGTCTAACTGGATTTTCTACTCACACTGACCAAGACCTTCTTGGAATCCAGAACAGTTCTTGAACTTCCCCAGTGAAAGAATATAAGGAACAAATAAGGGAAGTAAAACCATTTTCTCTCTTCATATCAGCAATTTGGTAAGATTTAAGAGTTTAAGAAGCTATCAAGACACATATGTAGTAACTATTTTCAAAGGTGCTACTGTTTAAAATGTAACTGAAAAGTCCCAAATGGGATCAAAAACTACTTAGCAGACTGAGTCATGTTCAAACTTGTTCAGTTACCAAGCAAAACTGCTTTAAATAATTTAAAGTGACCCAGATCACTGTTCAAATATGAGATGATCTCTTTTATGAATTAAGTAACATCATTCTTAATTGCCACAGTGTGGTATATGAATGGCTAATCACACGTAACAGTTGGTAAACTCTGAAACCCCAAAATCTGAACATTCAAAACTATAATAAGAAATAATTACTTGTTTTAATGAGCAAAAGTCTATTGAAAAAGCATGGAGAAGGACTAGAACAATAAAAATATTTTTAAATGAACACTTGTTACTTGGAAGAAGAAAGAGGTCTGTCCAGAAGGTAACCAGCCATGTACTATGAAAAACAGACATTTATTAAAGAAGACACAAGATACAGAAACATTGTACATAGGACAATGATGCCTCAGTCCCATTCAAAGTAGGTCCTTTGGGACCTCACACAGTTCTCCCAATCGCCATCAGCTGCCCTGTTGTATTTTCCTGAATCTCACCAAAGGTCTGACATTTCTTTCCTTTCAAAGGTAATTTTAGTTTTGGAAAAAGCCAGAAGTCACAGATTGCCAAATGTGGGCTGCAGGGGGTCTGAGTCACCTGGGTGATTTGCTATTTTGCCAAAACCTCTGCAAGTGAGGTGATGCATGAGCAGGTGCATTGTTTTATGAAGCTGCCAGTGACCAGCTGCCCATAGCTGTGGCCTTCTAAATCATCCCGATAGTTTCCACAGAGGAAGGTTCAAGCTTAACATAAAACTTGGTGCAGATGTGTTGCTCTGCTCACTCCATCATTTCAAATGAGATGGTCACACAGTACACATGCTCGCTCAACAGCATCTACCACCCCTGCTGACCAGAACAGCCAAGTCGTCATTGTTCACGCATGTTCATTCCAGTCCACTCTCCTTAGCTGCCAGGGTACACTGGTGTTGCACCAAGCACTCTCGTCATATTAACAACGGCTAGGGTTTTTTCTGGATGGACCTCATATCAAAAATAAAAGGCTGAATATTTTGTTGTTGGATTTTTTTATTTTTCCCCCAGTTTCCATGCTCCTTATTTATGGCTTATGAAAAAGCAATTCTATAAAAAAATCTTTTCCCAGAATCCTGTCAATTCTAAGAATAATTATTACTATCCTTAGCTAGTAAGAGCCTACTACTCTGATCACCTTCAGCAAAAGTAGCCAAACTTTTCTTTCTTCCTGCCTTCTGCGGGCACTTTTCTTCCCTTTTGTCATCTCTCCCTTAGGCATTTCTGGCTACACAAACTCTATTACAGCTTCCTGTCTCACTCTACCCGCCCTTCTTGGGGGCACCCAATGCTCTAAGCTGATTCTTTCCTGTTGCCCCATCAAAACATACTTTTTGTTTGTTTGTTTCATTCCTTCTGTGCTGTGGCATAAGAAGAAAACCCAAAATAATGTAAGTGATAAAAGTTCAATCAGTTATACTGAGCAGGCAATTTAAACAAAGGCAGTATATAATGAAAACATAAGTCTCCAATGGTGGAATGTTAAATAAGGGTAAGATCCCACAACTCACACCATACAAGTGTGTGATACCTGTTCCAAAAGTATACGAGAAGACCAGGAATGTAGCCAGCTGGACGCAAGCATCAAATGGGCAGAGAAAGCTAAATCTCACTTACAGAAGTATCTATGTCAGAATCATAGAGCTCATCCAACCCAACACTCTCAGAGGTCACCTGCACAAGGTCACAGAGTAAATTATTAGCTAAAAGGATGAGAATCCAGGGCTCCTGCCTCCTTGGTCAGCCCCCATGTATCTCTCTGAACTTCAAGAAAATGAGACTTATCTCCATTTAGTTTCCTATTTCTGCTTCAGAAGACTTAGTAATACTACATAAAAATTACTTAAGAATTTAAGTACTGGGTACTGAGTGTTTCTTTTAAAGAAAAAATACAGTTTAATAATGAAGAGATTTTGAGTGTTGTGCAGAAGTTGTGCCGGGTGAGAGAGGAAGCAGAAAGGTTGGTCCGACTGGCC